>QJSC01015329.1:73332-113776 GCA_003697955.1 Calidris pygmaea | reverse complement strand
GGTGCTGGGACCCGTTCTCTTTAACATCTTTATCAATGATCTGGCCGAGGGGATCGAGTGCACCCTCAGTCAGTTCACAGGCAACACCACGTTGGGTGGGAGTGTCGACCTGCTGGAGGGCAGAGAGGCTTTGCAGAGGGATCTGGACAGGCTGGATGGATGGGCCGAGGCCAATGGGATGAGGTTCAAGAAGGCCAAGGGCCGGGTCCTGCCCTTGGGTCCCACCAACCCCCTGCAGCGCTCCAGGCTGGGGGCAGAGTGGCTGGAGCTGCCTGGCAGAAAAGGACCTGGGGGTGTTGGTGGCCTGTGGGCTGAACAGGAGCCAGCAGTGTGCCCAGGTGGCCAAAAAGGCCACCAGCATCCTGGCCTGTGTCAGGAACAGCATGGGGAGGAGGACTCGGGAGGTGATGGTCCCCCTGTCCTGGGCACTGGTGAGGCCCCACCTCGAGGGCTGTGTCCAGTTTTGGGCCCCTTCCCACAAAGAAGACATTGAGGGGCTGGAGCGGGTCCAGAGAAGGGCAACGGAGCTGGTGAGGGGTCTGGAGAAGAAGTCTCCTGAGGAGAGGCTGAGGGAGCTGGGGGTGTTCAGCCTGGAGAAGAGGAGGCTGAGGGGAGACCTTCTCGCTCTCTCCAACTCCCTGAAAGGAGGGTGTAGCCAGCGGGGGTCGGTCCCAAGTTAAAAGTGATGGGACGAGGAAATGGCCTCAAGTTGTGCCAGGGGAGGTTTAGATTGGAGAGTAGGAAAAATGTTGACCCGGAAGGGTTCTGAAGCCTTGGACTGGGCTGCCCAGGGAAGGGGTTGAGGCCCCATCCCTGGAGGTGTTCAAAAGCCGGGTTGACATAGTGCTTAGAGACATGGTTTAGTGATGGTTTTTATCAGAGTTAGGTTGGTGGTTGGACTAGATGATCTGAAAGGTCTGTTCCAACCTAGACAATTCTGTGATTCTGTGAGTGTGAGAACTGGGGAAAAAGGAAAAATCTTAGTCTGGTTCAGGTGGTTTGCATCTTTCTGGCAAGAAGAAACCAATGCCACTTATACTGTTCCTCCTCACTAATACTAGAAAGGATGCAACAATTTATTAATTTACCATTGGCATTTTTGAAGAGTCATAAGCCATCCACACAATGTAAAGGGCCATTTGGCTGCAGCAGTGTCCAATAATGTATTTCAATGCTAATGTGCAGGTAACAGGTTAATTTTTTTTTTTTTCTGCATTGAGTATCCTGCTATGCAATCTGTGTTTTGATCAAGTTCAGGGAAGGTTAATACAAACTATTTGCAATTTGTCATGCCAAAGGCTGAAAGCGAGAGTCTAAGGGAAGTCACTCTGTATCCACTCTCCTCCAAGTCAGAAAGATCAGTGTGATTATGGGTATGCTGCACTGCTGCTCATTCCATTTTATATCACATAAATGATGTATGACACCATCAGATGTTGTCCATAGTTGGTAAACAGAATCCTGTTACACAGTAAAAATTACAGTGCTTTCCGTGAAGAGCTAAACTGTGAAAAAGAACAAATGTTAATGGAGCAGCATAAACCCAAAAGGACTTGGGAGACCTCTGTAACACAAATACTGCTCTGAGGATTACAGGGACTGAATCCCTAACAGAATGCCTGCTTCTGGTTTTCTCTAGTTCCATTTTGTGTTTTGAAGACTGCAACCCGCACAACTGCTGAGGCCTACAGTTAAATAGTGTATTAAAGTAATTATTCTAATACTAATGCTAATAATTATTCTAAACGAAGTGAAAGCACAATTACTACTAAGAGGCAACAGACACATCCAGTTCTTGGTCCCAGAGCAGGAGCAAAAGACAGGCTGGGCAGGAGGGACCAACTCCTCCAGAGCCATGGCAGGGATGAACACAGGCTCAGATTTGGCAGATGGTCTGGCAGAAATTGCCAGTATTAGAACCCCTTCAGTTCCCTCCGCAGACATCTTAACTGGCCAACGAAAAACTATAAATGACTTCCACGAAACAGCGAACATGATCATCAGGTGTGATCTGTTTAGCAAAGCCCCAAAGCAGCGGCTCAGACCACGGTTAAAATTGCAGAGGAATAAAAGCCTGGATTGGAATCAGTAATACACTGTGTTACCTCATCACTGTAAAAAATCACTGTAGACTGCTGCGTGCCATTTATGCCACCACACATTCAAGACCTAGGGCTGGATTCAGTGCCCTGCAAACATCTCCACTGCCCTGCTACACAGAAAGCAGTACCCTCTGTCAGGTCACCAGAACGTGCTGACGTCGGCCCTGTGCAAGGGCTCTCCCTCTTCAGAAGAAGGGAGAATATGAGTCTTTCCCACTAAAAACAAACCCCAAACGCCTTGCAAAACACTTTTTACTTCTGCATTTCTTTTCACAGAAATGCTCCTCTTGTTCTCACTTGGCTTCCGAGACTCTGCACCCCTCTCCTGCTGCTCTGTCTCTTGCATCAACCATTTCAGGTGTCCTCTTGTGGATCCTTCTCACCTCATGCAGGGGTAACCACAAGGCTCTGATTTCAGTCTTCACTTTTGCCCCTCCTCCCCTATAAATTTTGTATCTGGAAAGTTTATCATCTGTAAGCTCAAATTAAACTATTCTTTCCATTCCAGACATCTCTTGTAATCACAGTTCTAAACTTCTACCATCTGACATAAGAGTCATTAGTGACATCTGCCCAACAAAATGAGATTTTTTTTTTTTTTTCCCACAAGCCCTCTCCAGCTCTCTCGACTGCCATTCAAAATACTACTCTTCTACCTGTTACTCAAGGCTGGAACCTAAGCATCATCTTCATCTCAGCAATATATATAGCATTTAATTATGTCCACTGCTCTGTTCACTGATCTGTTGAAAAAGTCAGCCTGTCGTTGAGTACAATATTCACTTAATAATTTCTTTTATCTATTTTCTTTCTCATTTAAAAGATAAGCTGCTTGTCCTCACTTTCAGGCCCTGTTCTGTCCACAGCCTAACACCTTTCACTGCTGAAGTTGTTACTCCTGCCTTTCCAAACAAGTATCATCACGCTCCTTTTTTGTCGGTTGTGTGTGGGAAGAGTTTCCAGGAAAGCAAGAAACCTTTTTTTTTGGATCCTATTAATCCCTTAAATTCCCTATTCCCACACCACCTCCTTTGACAATACTCTATCTGCTCTTACACTAAGGCCACCAAGTGGATCTGTATTGCTCCTCTGTACCTGTCATAAATGAATACAATACAAATGCACAGTCGTACAGCTGGGTCAGCCAGGTGATGCAAACGACACCTTTTCACTGAATATATTCCTATTTGAAAAGAAGTCTCTAAAAAAAACTAACAAAAACACCCAAACAAACCCAAACACTTTAATTCTTTCCAAAATTCACTGTGCTGGGCATAAAGTTTCTTTTAGGAAAACAACAGGGTTCAGCAATTTCATCCTTCAAAGTATTGCAGAAAATGCTCAGGGAATGATGTCTAAAGCAATGTTATTCTTTGATTGAGTTGGGAAGTCACAGACTGTTTGGAAACAGGTGACTTGCATCTCAATCTGAGAAATTTTGCAGAGATGGAGAGGTAGTGTAGAAGCCTTCTTACATTGTCGTCAAAGCTAATAATCGGAGACATTTACTCCCCCTAAAATAATTCTGAGTTCACTAGAGACTGACAAACAGAATTACTCAAAATCACATGGTAATTCCTAGCATCTGCAGATAAACAGTAAGCTGAACACAAGCCTGATTCATATATGCTAAATACTTTCCTCAGACTTACATTTAAACTGAAGTTGCCAGATACGAAGTTCACATTTGTGAGCTCCGCTTTTGTTCCTGCTACAATTTTTGCTTCTTAGCTAAAATACGAGTAATTAAACCCTCTTCTCTCCCACAGCTCACAATTCTTCACTGACAGAGTCAACAACAAAAAAGAAAATCATCTGAGCAAAAGGATTCGACTGACTGGCTCCAGAACTGCACCTCTGTAAATGCAAGGAGGCATGATTTAGAGCATCTAAAATACCCTCTCCTCTTGGACATGAGTACATCAACCCAATTAAGATGGGTAAGTTCTAACGCTTCAGCTACAAATGCTTTTCATTTGTGAATTGTTACCAAACAGAATGTCATTATCCTTATCCCCATGATACTGGTGCGATAACTGAGACCCAGAGGTGACGCTGTAACTCACTGCATAAAAACAACTCATTGTGCAAGACCACTAAATAAGCCTGTTCTTTAGTACCATCTGAAATATAGGATGTGGCGTGCCACATCAGCACTCAATACACCTGAATGGTTCATAAAATTACAATTTATGAGAGCTTTAACTAAAACGTGATGGTGTCACTTTTGCAAACAATTCCATTAGGCACTTATTTCAGCCTTTCAGGGCTTATAAAGGAGTAAACCTTTGTATATGTCTCAGGTATTCTTGTTCTTTGTAACTCTATGATCCAAGGTTTAACTACGTAATGGCATATAGCAAAGTAATTATAGCTGTTATAAAGTGGGTGTTTAACTGAACACGTTGCTGTCAGAAAAAGGCAGCAGCTTCATACGAGTGAAAAAGCAGGAAAGCGGACAGACCGCTGCCAGACTCTGGTGTTTCACCAGGATACCTGTAAGAGTCGAGGAAGGATTTTGTAACAAATAGGAGAGGATTCTATCAACCGATAAGTTATTCCTCTTACCTTTACTCTCACTGTGACAGTAGCGAGACCAGGAGGCATAGTGCCCTTGCTATCAAAGGCTTCCACAAGAAAGGTGAAGGTGGCTTCTGTGTCAGCGAATGATTCATAATCCAAGGACTTCAAAAGCGATAACTCGCCTGTATATTTGTTCAGTGCAAAATACTCCAGTGCTTCCTGTGTCCGGATTCGATAGTTAACATCAGAACCAAGATCGACATCCTTTGCCTAGAGCATGCCATACAGACGGAAAAAAAAAACCAAACAAAATCTATTTTCACCAAAAATCCCTACTAGATTTAAAAACCATAAAAAAAGCAAGCTACTGCAAACAAATTTAACTTCATTGTATTATTCTAATCATATTTGATGTACTTAATACTATTGCACAAACACAAGGAAGACAAATCTACGTAAGGTTATAAGAAACAGAGATAGCCGCCACATGAAATAAGCACAATATTCTGAGCAAGAGTCACTGGAAGCTCAATGTGTTCTGGTTCTCTTCCCTGGGCACCTGCTAACGACCACTGCCAGGGAGAGGATGCTGGGCTAAGCAGGCGTTTGCTCTCACCCCGCTACGGCAGCATGGATGTTTTAAATTCTTAGCAGTATTTAGACAAAGAATATTAATTTTCCTCAGGATAAGGGGTATTATGTGATTGCTTCAGCTGTAATTTGACCTTAGATTCATCTGCAGTCAGGTTCAGAGGAAACCATTCTGGTTGAAATTGGCTCAGGACAGATTCTTCTCATTAAAGGACACTGACCGAAACACCGGGAGGATATATAGGCTGCTTATGGGAAGTGAATCTCTGCTGTCTTCAGAGACCTCGCTCATCCTTGAACAATTAACTCTCAGTTGTCTGAGTATCTTTTATAGTCAGTGAAGGGAAGACAACACCTCCAGGTGCCCACTTTCCTCAAGCTATCTTAGATGGTGATCTTGGTATTGGGTGAATTGCTTCTGGAAGCAATTATTTATCTCCATTAACTATAATGTGAGGTTAGACATCTAGGTTTGACTTAAATGTCTGAAGTAGTTGAGATACAGCTCTCTCTTCCTACTCATGTAAACAGGTAGAAGCAATATAAGCTTTCAAAAACAAATCAAAAGCGCTTTAAATGTGTAAAACAATATTCCAAGAAGTGACAATAGTAGTGTAGGTTCTGTTGTTTGTTTAATAATTGCTCTTATTTCCAAATGAACCTCAGCTTCAAACTATTTTTATGTACCTGTCTTAAGGCCATGCATTTTTCAGCCTGTTAAATGTGGTAACTTCCCCCACTCCAGTTTGCAATCTTTTAGTGCAGTCTCCCTGACAAAGAAGAACATGCTTAGTATTGCAGAACATTTGCAAAACACCTTCTTCCCTCTATAATGCCTTCTTACCTCTAACTGCAGGAAGACAGTGCCTGGTGGTAGATTTTCCGGCACGCAGACGGAGTAGGAAGCATTAGTAAAAACAGGGCTGTTGTCATCAATATCCAGCACCTTGATGGCTAAAGTTAGCGTTGAATGGCGGGGGTCCACAGCTCCATCTGTTGCTACAACAGTAAGTTCATAATAGTCCCTCACTTCTCTGTTCAGTTTAACCGCCGTGTAAATGCTACCGTTGGATGTGATTCGGAAAAGATTGTTGAAGTTTGCCAAACTGTAGTGAACTTGACCGTTAACACCAGCATCTGGGTCTGTAGCCTAAAGAAACAGAAAAAAGAACCCCATTTTAATGCCATTTTCAATACCTACACAAGAGTACCGAGGTAAGCGAGGGTAATATTCTACAGAGCACTAATGCTTGTGTGACCACTCAGCACTTCTTGTTCACAGCAGCTTGCCCCGCTCTGAGATTTTGCTGAAGGTAAAACATCACGCAGAAACGAATGCCTTAGTTTTCAGTGACAGAAGGTAGGTTTACTGAACTCTACCTCGACTTCAGGAGAAAATACACATCTAGCCGCTCAGCCTGGGACAGCTGAGCAGTTAAGCAGAAGATAAACTAAATGCTTTTAAAGTCAAGCCCTCAGATTCTTCTCATGCTGAAGTACCTTCAGGGTTAGGTGGTGTCTGAGGGGAACTTTTATTTTACACTGATTTAGGTGTTTCATTGCTCCCCAAATCATTACAGAGTACATACTTAGATGGAAGATGGATGCAGTCAGCAGATAGGCAGAACGAACACATAAGCTAGAAATTTTCTTTTCACTTAACGTGTTTGTTGCATTTAGTGATGTTTTAATCATTGTTCTCTGAAGAACTACTTAACTTTCTATAGTTTACGCTGTTCTTCAAAACCAAATATTATCCCATTTCATCCTTAGTCTTCTACACTCAGAAGAGGCAGAAGATTGCAATAGACAACTGTTTAGATTTTGTTCGATTGATATCTCTGTTCTCACATAAGTCTCAAGTTTCAGTATCAGACAAATAATTCTTGCTATTACGTAACTGCCCTACAGGGATGGACAGAATTCTTGTTTTTACTAGAGCTACCAGGCCCTCAATATAGTCTGAGTGCTGACCAGTTATTTTTCCTCTTAATTAAATTATGGCATGATGAATAAGGTTATGTTAATTAAACAAAGGGCATTCTGCGAACGAGGTATTTTCATTTATTTGACTTTATAAATGAGGTGACAGACATCTGGGAAGATCATAAGAGATTTTCATGTTTTGTTATCAGAACAATTGTCAGGAAGTTTCCGTGAATGTTTAATTCTGGTGAAGGCGTTCATTGTAAGACTTTGTAATGAAACCATTTATCTTCCTAGAAATCAATTAAAAGTTAATTAGAATTGTTAATATGAAAAATTGTACTGTGCTTTCCCCCTGCACTACATCAATGTACTCAGCAGTAATGGCTACAACTTCATAATGACCAGTCTATGGATAACACAGCCTTTTAATCGATGTCTTTCAACCTAGGGCTGATTCGCTTAGTTTAGAATCAATTCTATCTCTTCTGTAGAAGTAACTGACCTGGGACAGAAAGACCTCCTAGATGACATTCTGGCAAACCACCAAAAAGCTAGTCAAGGAGAAAAGTTTAGAGTATACAGTAACAGACACTTTGCCTCACTGAAAGAAAAGCAAAGCATAGGAAAGGCAGAGTAAGTTGCAGAGATTCTGGATAAGACATAAGTTGCAGTCCTGAGTGATGTGCTCTAGGCGTTCCTGCTTTGACGGGGAGTTGGACTAGATGATCTCTAGAGGTCCCTTCCAACTCTGACAATTCCGTCATTCCATGACACTAACAGCACTATTGATGCTCCTAGACACAGATCTCCAACTCACGCCTGAGGTCTACCCTTACACTTAGCCTCTAATGTAAGACAGCACCATATTACAGCAATTAAATTGGTTCTAAACAGCTGGAGTTAAAAACCAAACAACTCCACCCCAGCGTTTCAGTAATCTGAAATACTAGTACCATTGGAAACTATGAGAATAAACCAGGTGACATTTTTATTTAAGATTAATTTGGAAGAATGTTTTTGAATAGACAAACTTATTTCTTAGGAAAGCAAATTGAAATTACTTTCAAATATGTGTCAGGCTTTGCAATTTGTTTCCTAAAAATATGACTATGTATGTTGTAAATTCATTTGTGTACATCCTTCGGCAAAAACATCTTTTCCACATTCTGCAGGACTCTTTTGTTCCCAGGCAGAATAGCAGGCAAATCATCGTCATGAAATCCAATTAAACTAGTTTTATAGTGTCACCATAACACTAGTGAGAAGTCAAGCATCAGCTTTGTGCATTTTTTCCTGCCATAGTCCTGTGCTTCCATGGCACAGGGCAAATTCAGATTTCAGATGGATGTTCTGACTCAATCATCAAATTGTGCAAACAAGAGTTCGCTGCACTTTGTCCAGTAAAATTTCTATCATACAGGTGGTCTGATTATCTATTAGGTTAAAAAAAGCAGCTTTGCTCCCAACTCCCTGCTCTATCTGTGGCGCTACCCCAGAGACAACTACAGCCAATTTACAGATCTATACCATTGCTCAGGCAGCACTTGGTGCCACCCATCATTGATGACCACCATGCAGAAGCACAGCTGCTGAGGAGACGGGCAAAATTGAGAAGTTACAAGTTGTACAAGCCCTGTCCAACCTACCTACAGGCGGCTTTGTGACCACAAGAGGGACTTGGGAAGGCCCAATGCCCTCTGTGGTGCCTCCTCCAGCCCAGACTCCCCTATGGCAGAGCAGAGGGGCCTTTATGTCCTCTAGCAACCTTTCCCTGGACCACCACGGTGTCCCCACAGGCTGCAGGGGAGTCTACTCCGGTGCCTGAAGCTCCTCGTCCCTCTCAGTGCTTGTTCCTCGCCGCCGGGAGAAGTTTTGCCCTTTCTTAGTGCCATTCCCCAGAGGCACCACTTGTGTCACTGATGGGCTGAGCTGCGCCCTGTGGGACCAAGGCTGGAACCAGCCTCTTCTGACATCTCCTCACAAAGACTCCTCACCATGCTGCCAGCCCTGGCCATGGGCACCATGCACATATGTGTTTAAAATTGAAGTGCATGTTTTTATAGAATTGAAACTGATTTTATTGTGAAAAAAAAAAGAAACAACAACTTTAAGAAAATGCTAATATTTTACCAAATTAGATCACTTTTACATTTTAGGATCTCAATTAATTAACATTTTATCACTATAAACTTGAAAAGAGAAAATGTACTCTTTATGGATATGAAAGAAAAGGGATTTAATCTGTTTTCTAAATGAATCCTATTTCAGAGGTATATAAAATTAACTCTTTCCACCTGGAAATAATTTCACAGAGCGTCTTGGAGCCTGTGGACAGCAGCTCTATGGAGAAGTCCTGGAAGGGCTCCCTGGTGTCCTGTTATTATCTGTTCCTCTTTGCAGCTGTTGCTTTGTATCAAAACAGATGACTTCATTTCATCCCCATTTCATCGCCACCCTCTGTCTCCAACAGGTACAAGGTGGCATGTACATACTGCAAGCCTTGACCAGAAGGCAGTAGGAGGTCTGCACAATGAGGAGCTGGGCATTCAGAAAGTCCTGCTTCAAAAATCAGCCCTGCTTGAGCTACCCTTAAAACACCCTCCTTAAACCAGAAGCCAGAAACATCCCAATAAATTTAATACCGTTTGCTCATCACCAACAGTGAGCTGAATTACCCAGGTATACAGTTAACAGAGGTGGAGAGAAGCAAGCTAACACTTCATTTCTGTATGACCCAAGTCCCAAGGAAGTCCCAAAGACAAATTCAAGGAGACTATGGAAGGACTAAAAGACGCAAGAGCACATTCTTACACCCAACGCCTCACACATGGCTTTCAAACACAACTCATCCTCACTAATTTGCACATAAATAGCATGGGAAGAGTCTTGAAGCTTCAGTTGGTAAAGGGCCACCACATGATAGCAGATCTTAAAAGGAGCTACAGATCTATTTACAGGCATAAATCTCTTCACAGCCCTGCAGATGTTGCTCATACAAGAAATGCAGGCTTTGTAGAGGCAGCTGAAACAGCATGATTGCTGTAGGCAACGCAGCCCTCAAAGGCCACAGGGGAGACAGATACCATGGAAACTGAGAACAAACAAACAAACAAAGACCTAAGAAGAGGAAACCAGCAAAATGAGGGAAATTTCGAAACTAGCGGAAAAGATCCCAAGAAGGGACAATAGTGTATTGCACCTCAAATGCTGGAGGTGGTGAGAATTTCCTCCAGCACCACTAATGGTTGAGAGGATCTGAGAGAGCTGCATGCACTGCTGCTGTGACCACCACTACACAGTGCTACATGGAGGGGAAGACTTGCATATGATCACCCACTGGATATGAATAAGGATGAAAAATTATCCAACTGTAAGAGCTTCATGGAGGTACACCATCTGCATAACCTGAGGAGAAAAGAGCTCTTTGGGGTGGGCATGTCCTCTCATTGCACCCCTTCATTTTGTTCCCTGGAGTTTACCTGCTCCCAACTAATCTCTGAGCCACACACCAGCAGCCAGCCAGCCAACCCACAGCAGTCTTGGACCACAGCAAGTCTCTGGCATGTTTCAGTTCAGACCTAGTTTGGTGGTCCTGGGCTTATGACATTCCAGCACTATCTGAGCTTCTGCACAGAGACATCACAGGTACGAGTCCAGGCTTCATGGGCAAAATTGGCCATACCAGCCTTTCCAGAAAGAGACACAGAGTATCTGTCTAAAGGACTAAGCTCTGCAAGCTGAGCCACAGAACACTACGAATTCAGATCAAGAACCTCTCCCTGATGTTCTGATTCGGCCATCTGCTCCTAATGTTTCTAGCCAGTGCTTTCTCCAATTGCTCCAAAAACGTATCTGCTAGGATGTGTGAAAGGTTGTCAGCTCTGGGGTCTCTCCAGCAACCAGCTCCCTTGTCTGTTTTCAGCTACAACAATGAAATACAAATCACAGAAACTATTTTTCTCTGGGCTACATGAACATCCTTAAGAATTTATTAGGTAAGGTCCATTAGGAGCAAACTCTGAGCACAAAATTGGCCAGATTTCTTTCTGTTCCCCATAGCGTCTCACCTGAGCTTCAAATCCCTACACATTTGATCTTGCCTCTGTGTGTAGGATGCGTGCAGAACACACTTCCCCCTCCTACGATAAGCCAAAGCTGTCCAAGCTGAAGGCAGCACAAGCGATAACCCACATTTCCAAAGACCATCACTCACTCTTTCCCCGCCACAGCAGGATGTCAAGACCAGACAACTGAAGAAAGAACCTACTCATTTCTGCCTTATTTTCCTGCTAGAAGACTTTTTTGTCTCATCCAGCCCTGACCCCAGTCCTCCTTCCCCTCATCCCTACAGTCATCAAAGGGAAGGAAAGTATCAGTTCAAGCCCCTGTAGCCATCGAGGCAGAGCTGGCTGAGAAGCAGGAGAGCAAAGGAGCCTGAGGGGCTCCCAGCCACCACACCAGGACTACTGCAACACCTGAGTCCCCACCCATCACCCCAACATCTGCCAACACATTCTGGGGTTTGATCACTTGCAATACACTTGCTAAATCTGGAGAGGAAACTAAGCTGATTTTGCTATTCCGGGTAAGAGAAAAATCGGGAACCGTCCCTCTCTGCATGCTCGGAGGTTTTCCTCCCTTCTGACAGAAATGGGTTCAAGCAGCCCATTGGGCAAATTTACTACACCAGTGTTACACGGCTGAAGAGTTCATAAATTCACTCAACTCAACACGGCCTAAACAAAAAGGGTTTTGTCAGGATAGAGAAGCCTGCTTTACATACATCGAAGGTAATTTATTCTCTTTAGACTGAGAGCATCTGCAGGAGTATAAATTAGACTTAAAATATGACAAGAAACAAAACAACCCATTGCTGACTGGCCCCTCTTGCCAATGCTGCAAGAGATGCAGAAAGAGGAGAGGCACATTTCTCCCTCCCCCATCTCGGTATGTTTTTCAGAATTAGGAAAAGCATATTCCTCTGACAAGTCTCTAGTAACTACTGCTGTTACTCTAGTAACTCCTCAGTGACTGCTCTCATTCCCATCTCTCATGGGGCCAACTTACGAAGTACTGCATGATAAAACAAATTTGGAAACCTAGGAATATAAATTAATCAGTACTTTATTTCCTGCAAAACACATTCCACATTTACTGGAGATACCCTAATCGGTAAGGTGACAGCCTTTATCTGTTGTGCTAAGTTTAAATCTGCATTACCAACTATGCTTCAACATTACTAAGAAACCCTCATGAATATAAACCAACAGCATTCCAGAGTAACAAATTATCTTCCTTCATCTTAAAACAGCTTGAAAATACAATTGTGGGAGATCTGAATTACCAAAACATCTCTTGAAGGATCATTAACTCTGAAATATAATAACAAATGCTTAAATGTCAACAATATTAATTATATCATTATCATTCTTTTCAAAAGAAACCTCTTGCTAATATCCACAACTTTTGCTCGTGATGGGTAACAACAGGATTTAGGCAGGTTAATTGTGGGTTTATGCTCGGACTGCTGGAGTTGGAAACCAGCAAAGCAAGGCAGTGTGTTATTATTCATATTTGTCTATAAAGGGGACGCAAACATGACAAGTCTCTCCTCATTAAAGCTGAAAAACTTCTTAGGAACCACTTTGCCACCAACCCAACTTCCTCCAAATGAAATTTTCCTTCAGGTCTTCTTCAGGGACCAAAGTTTCCCATGGTCCATACCCACTCCAACAAAACCTCCTGATCTCTGACAGCACCTCCAGGATTCCAGCAAACACGTCAGCTTGAGGGAGGGATGGAAATTGTTCTGGAGGATACAAAGGATGATATCGGTGGGAGTTGGGTTATTGTTTTCATGGATGAAAACATGATTTTTCTATTATCCTGGGTTTAATGGGTTTATTATTATGGGTTTATTTTTTTTTTATTATGGGTTTAAAAGATTCCCAGGCTCCTCAATTGTGTCAAATAGCAAATCAAGTGTAGGTGGGAGTGCTAAATTGGATTTTGTACTTGTTTTTCAGGGAGTTTGTGCTCACAGGACAAAATTAACATCTCCCAGACACAGTAAGAGGCCACAGATATTTGAAATGTTTCTGGCCCCTTGGAATTTATTTTAAAATATTTTAAGAAGGGAAAATCAGTCACCTGCAAAAGTTTGGAATTTTTCTTCTGCTCTATATTTCAGAAAGGGTTTTCCTCTCTTTCATTTATTTTTGCCTGCTTTTACACGGTGTCCCGGTTTGAAGTAAAACCGGACCAATTTTGTGTTCTGTAACTTCACATTTTAGCTCGGCCTCCTCTAACTCTCTGAAATTAACAGCATATTGGGGAGAAAACTGCTCGTTCTCAAAATGATAAGCCCAATGTTTGTGCTAAATGCCAAGGAACAGTGTGCAGAGAGGCCCTTGCTTATACTCACTGCTATAACAATCAAGGTCAGCCAATTTTCGTTATTTGCCCCTTAGAGGGTCGGAAACAGAAAAGTGTAGAGGGGTTACATCAGTGGGGAGGAGGGGACAGGAGAGGTGACCCAAACCTGACCAACAGGGTATTCCACCCCATCTGCCCCATGCTCAGTGTAAAAGCTGAGGGATCTAAGGGTCAACTCTCTCTTCAATGGCCGACGTCCGAGGAGGACCCTGTCTGTTCGTCTGCCTTTGATCCCCATCCGTGTGTTCCTGACTCCAGNCTGAGTCCAGTCGGGGACTTCCCCAGTGCCTGCTGGTGATGGCAGCCTGGGAGCTTGATACGGTGTTGTACATATTGTATCTATTTCATTATTTCCTTTTTTATTTTAATGTTAATACTTCATTAAAATAGTTTAGTTCATTCTAAACTTCTGAATCTCCTTATCTCTTCCTCTCCTCTTTTTGGGGGGGAAGGGCCATCTGTTGGTTCAGCTGTGGTGATTTCGGCTGAAACCACGACACACGGTCTTTCATTTCCCTATTTCTCTCATTACGTGCTTGAAGCAAAGCAAAATATTAGAAGGCACCAACAGTTTTGAAAGATTTCTGTGAAAATGCTATAAAGAAGTAAGGAAATACTTTTGCCCTCCCAGTGTTGTCACGCAGTTTCACACACAAACTCTTCGCATCCCATGCAGTAAGATGAATAAATCCTGTTCCTAAACACCCATGGCATCACGGTATGCCCATTAAAGAGAGGTGCAACACTCCTTTGCAACTCAAAATAAAAACCCTACAAGAGTTAATTTTTGCAGAACTTCCTACAAAACTGACCTTTACATTACATTACTCATATAAAGAAAAAAATAATTCTTTTACAGATTTGCAGAACTGGAGGACTGCAAGTTTTGTACAAGTTTCAGATAAGAAATGATATAATGCTTTTATTCTGTACTTATGCTCAACTAAAAGTCTACAGAATGCTTTTTCACTTACTTGATTCTGCTATATAATTTCTGACGTGCCACAAAACTTAATGTTACACTGAGAGAAGAGACAGAGGCTTAGTTACAATCTGTGATAAATCCTATATGATCTGAGTTATTGGCCTGTAAAAAAAAGACTTGATGAAGAAACATGATATAAAGAATAAATAATAAAATTGGACACTCTAGTATCAGGGGGCAATTTCAGTGACCTGTCACTGGCTGGGCAGTTCAAGTCGGTGTTGTTGGTCTAAAAACATTGGCGAGGCAAAAATGAAACTTAGAGGCAGCACCCTCAAATTTTGGCTATTTTGAAATTTCAAGGCAACTCCTACTTCATTAAGAGAATAAACTAACGCCCTACACACATGCGCTTTTGGAAAACACTACAGGTTCTCTGTATATCCTCCTGGAACTTTTCAAAAGAAAAAGTGTCTTATTGAATGACAAGTCATGCCAGCTTATTGGTTTTTTTTCATAACTACACTTGGAGTAATTTGTTAGCGTAATGGTAGCACATGGTAGATTTTTAAATACTGACATATTTTAGCCATTCTACAAGATGAGAAAACCTTTGGTAATTACTTTCATAGTCAATGCTAATTCAGTGCATCTGGAGGGTTAGTTCAGAAACCAATTTAATGCCACTCTAAATAAAACTACACAGTAACAACAGTTAAATGCTACAAGCAAATATAAATTAAAATAAATGAAAATAGGGAAACTCATGGCTGCAAAACCATGATTCAATGGACTGGTGAACCTCCTACAAAAGTTAATCACATTGTAACACTTAAAAATAGACAAGCTTTCTTCAGTCTGGCATGCAACCAAATCCTAAAGTTAGAGACTTGCTCTGCCTGTTTTTACTTGAAAGATGATTAGAAATTTTGCTTTTATGATGAGTATGTTCTTTGGCAATGATATGATCAAGCAATTTAGAAATTAAATCAATATACATACATACTAGCAAAAAACCCAAAGCTTTCTAAATCACAGATGAAATTATTTACATTGTTTAAAATCTCCACGTTTAGCAGGGTTCCCAAACATTGCTCTGATAATATTAATCCATTTTAAAGTTATTTTTGTCATGTTTCTAGACTGCTGGCTCTCCTCACAAGCCCACCTAATTAGAGACCATTACAATTGGAATCTGAGCTGGAACATAATAGAGAGCATTTGGACTTGAAACCACTTATCTCACTGTTCAGACTCTTAGAACGCTCTCAGCTATGTTCTGTTGTCTTCTCTTGTTCACAGAATAGTACTTAAAATAAGTTAGTTTTATTGTATCAATTATACAGATATTGAGGTTGCAAGGTCTGAATATTTTGAAAAAGTCAGACACCTGACATGTATCACAAGGCAATTCCCCAACTTCTTCTACCAGACACTCTTCAAAAAAGAAATCACTGATCTAGACAATTGTTCAAGTCACAGAAGAACATCTCTAATGAGAGACTGCAGTCAAACGTTAGCAGGCCCAATGAAAACCACCCTAATTTGTGAGCTCAGGAAACCCGTAATTTCTTATCCCGGCGACAGAAATCTGAACAGGCAAATCAAATGGAATCGGCCATCAAAATACTAAATGGCCATGTATTAAAGACATCAAACCACTTGTTCAGAAGATTTAGTATGGCATCAGGTTGAAATAGATGAAAGGGCTTAAAAACACACTGGGAAGCAAGGTGTCAGGCAGACAGAAATAAGAATTCCTTTCACACTAAAATCCCAGGACTCTCAATGATCAGCTACTGTGAACATGAAAATGGTTGAAATGCTTCTCTGGTAACAACTATCAGACTTTCCACTGCATTAAAGCACAAATAATGTTATTCTGAAGACAATGGTGTAAATTAATGCATAAATAGAATATCAGAAACAGGAAAGACAAGAGCATAGCTTTTGAAATCCATTTAGTTTAAAGAGTCACCCCATTTACCATACGTATGGCTTCCTAAAGCGATCTGGTCTGTGTGTCAAGCTCACCTAAGTTGAAGGAACCATGTAAAGCCGAGGGAGTGTGGCTGCAGCTGTGTGCTATGAAATACCCTCCAGAAATTATACAACTCCTTAGGGGTGTCAGCAGAAAGAAACTAACTGTGCCTAGCACTGATGGTAAAAAAAAAATTGCACACATCTACAACCACATCTACTTCATCTCATGCCACAGGTCTGGACTTGAAACCATGGCATCTGTCTTGTTTTCAGAGGCTGGAGGAATTCGGTTGTTAACAAACAGGTGAAAATCCAACTAGAAGTACATGGGATGACGACACTGACTTCAGCAAGGGCTGGCATTTCATTGCTTCTCACCATCTAAGTAGAGATGCAGCCTTTAATAATTATTGTGACAGCTAACCATAAAATCTGAGAGACTATACGGGGAAAGAAAGATAAAATTAAGCTAAAATAAGACTTTAAGCTAAAGACTTTAAGATATGTGAAGGCTATTCATAGAAATTACTATTTTCTGCATTTCTCATCCTTCCTACATATCCTCTTCCAGTCCCCAGGACTTACCTTTTTGAGGACAGCAAGGAGCACGCCATTTAGCTTAAACCAAAACCAAATCCCAGCACCTCTTCCGTACACAAATTTAAGCAGCGTGCACCCATGGACATGCAAAAGATTAAAGGCAGACCCTGTGGATGCAGTGATGCAGAGAAGCTACAACTCTTCCACCCTGATTAGGTAATTAGGGGCTGACAAAACTGATAGGGGCTGGGCGAGAAGCAAGAATAAAAGCACTTGCAAGGGGACCTGAGCACATCCATGTCCTACTGGAAATACTCTCCCTTCTGCTCACTTTATCTGACATGAAACTGTGAAAGTCTTCATGTCAACACCATCCCTGTGAGAATCTTAAGGGAGACAGTGCTGAAAGCCTTACTACAGGTCTCTCTACGCTACCTCGTAGACTATTTTCTTAATAAGCATGCAAGGAAATGAAACCACAGAGGTCCTATTGAAATAACCTTGTAATGATCCGATTGCTTACAAGAAACTACATGAAGTTACAGAAATGAGCACAAACAGAAGCTCAAGAATAATGGTTTAAGAGCTGGAAAGTCACACCTCGCTCCTACACACGCAGATACGGTGGTAGTTAGTTACACCACTAAACAGTAACAGCTACATTAAAGACACAGATGCACACATTGCAACCAAAAAGACAAAGGTCTGAATTCCCTCTGGTTGTTGTCCATCTGCCGTGTTAAAATTCTCCAATTTTAAATTCTGATTAATTTTTTACGGATTCTTATTTCAAAAATCCTAGCTGCTCATATTCTTTTTACATATATTAGATTAATTCAAAATATGTTGTTTGTTAGGTAGTGTAATTCGCAGTGAGCAGCAGTCACGGATTCACTCTGGGTATTTGAGATTTACTTCAGAGGCCATGATTTTACTCTTCCCCAAAGATGAGTAACTCCTTTCACTCACAGATTGTCTTTTCCTGCCAAAAAGTCTCCTTTTTTTTCTGGTCATGTCCTTTTTCCTCCACCTCTAATTTTCCTACAAGTTGTCTAAAGGTATAGGAGACCTGAGAATTTTATTTCAGAAGCTGGTATAGTTAGTAATGTGTAATCTACAGTGCAGGTTGTGGGAAAATAACGCCTTGTTCTATGAACCTTCCTGCAGACAACATGACTACGGTGATTTAGGTAAAGTGAGACTCTTTTCTAGGCTTTTAACAACAAAATCTTGTAACGTGATACCTCATCAGCATTTACAGACGTGAAAGAATCATGTCATTGTAAGGGATGTCCAGAGGTCACTTAGTCCAACACGATAAGCCTTAATGTCATCTATGAAATTTAAACTGGGCCTTAAATCATGAGACTTGTGGGGTTTACCCCCCTTAGGAATTTAGTTAAAAACAGAAGCTTGTAAGCATTCACTGATATTCACAGACAGAAAGCTCTGTTAGGAAATTGGATCATAATTAAATTTCATTAGCATTCAGAAGTGATAGTCTGCTTCTATACACAACACATTTAAAGCATTTCTATACCATTAAAAGAAAATATCTAGGATCAGTAGACCGGTGCCATACAGGCCATCTCCATTTCACTTGTCTTACAGTTTCGCCTTGCTTTGTTCCGTAGTGGACAGATGCTATTGGATGTATACCACAGGCATGAATTTACATTTATTACATAAGTAGAAAAGCAAAATATTTCCATTGTACAGTACAATCAAAGAAAGTTTTCCAAAGCTTGCTTTCCAATAGGTAGAATGGCTTCATCGTAAAGAGCAGCTGACTTAAGCATTTCTTCTCTCATTTAAAAAAAGAAGCAGATGACAGGGATATTACCCACACTGTTTGCAAACCGCTTTCAGTACTGGAGCTTGTTTATACTGTCTCCATTTTAGGGAAGACCTAGGGTCCAGTGACACTTGAGCATCTGATGAGGGGCTGGTTTGTCCACTGCCATGTAATTCTTTATCCACATTTTCCTTCTCATTTTTCTTTCATGTCCCTATCTCCCTTTGATACCAACAAATTCTTGTTGGAGATGTCAAACAGTGCTGATCAGTGACACAAAAAAATGCCTACAATAAACAAATTATGTGTGTGTGTGAAACAATCTGAGTAGATATAGGAAAGAGATGAATAGAAACTTCAGTCGAGTGATTTGTTTCCTCTCCTGAGCCCCATTGGGTCAACTGTTTTTTATTTAACCGCAGATTGCATTTTTAAAGCCCATAACAAACCACTTGGGACTGTCTTTCACTGAGCAAAAACGGGACCCTTTTGCAGATTTTGCAGTGGATACATTGATTCCCACCTAAATTTCATTCCACTATTTTATCTCTTACACACCAGGTATTGATAAACAGCACACTGCACAACGCAAATCATCACATGCCTGTCTTCGGCAGGACCTCAGCTGGTTTAGGCTGCAACAGACAATAAGGTGCCTGAATTTCATTTTCAAGTTTCCCACTTGAAGCTTTTTTATTTCCTTTTGGTCCTTTGTAGAGAACTTCATTCAGCAATTCTCCTCCTGTCTTGCTGGGGGATGCCCATGATCAGACATGAAAGAACAGCAGGGAATCTAATACACCTCCAACTGCTCCAATTGAGACAACACTGTGCAAAATAAAAGGGATTTGAAATACATCTGCTACACTTTCAGCCTTATCCTGTCTAGCTTTTGTTCTTTTAATCTTCAGTATGCTCCTCAAATCCCCACAGGCAGCAGTCCTGTGCCGGTGCCTTCAGGAACTCCAGCTGGCAGAGAAAGAGCCATCAGAGCGGTGGAGAGTGAGGGCACTCCAGAGTGAGAGATGGAGTTTTGCAGTGTCAGGGGAGGAAAGGAAGATAAAGCCCATACAGAAAGTCAAGCATAGGGAAAACGTTTCAATAGCTGTTCTAGACTATTTCTAACATTTCAATATAGGTGCTGATAAATTTGTTGCAGCTTTACCTTTCTACTTACTGACATCACAGACTGTATCCCCAGACTTACCAGCATTACTATCACCTCAACTGGCAAATGTAAAAAAAAATAATTAAAAACTGATTAATAGTAGTTGCTGCTAATAATCAAAGCATATAATAACTGATTTGGGTGGATCTCGTGTGAATAAAATAATAGATTTCAGTACAAAATAAATTTAAAGAATGTAAAGAAACAAATTTGGTTGTGAGGGACCCTCTGGAGGTTGTTTGGTCAATCCTTCAGCACCCACGTCAGCCCATAACTTTATCATCTTCTACTGTGGGTAGTGCTTTCCTGCCCCTGGGCTCAGGCAGCTGATGATCCCAATATCAAACCTTACCAGTAAAAAAAACCCAAGGCATCAAAGTGGTTGAGCACCTTTTCCATATCCTTCGCCAGTAGGTCCTCTGCCTCAAAGAGCAGCAGGGCCTGTACCTTCTTGGGTCTTAGGATAAAAATCTCTTGCTGTGTTTTTCCTGAAGCCAACATTCAAAAGGGAAAGGGACACCACAAAACCCCGTTTGCTTATTTTTTTTTTAAATCATCTATATCACTGCTTACTCTGGTGGATTTCAGATTTCTGTTGGAAACAGAAATACAGTAAAAGACATTTTGAAAAGCAGGCTTGCCAGTCTGCAGCTTCATTCTTGGTAGTGAAAATACATGACACAATAAGGGCTACCTTCTTTTACCAGGCTATTTTTGTTTAAAATAGACCTTTGTATTTTAACCCTGTTAGAGCCTCTATACAAAATGTATTCCCATAGAAACCTCTCCCATACCTCCCCGTGGTTCCAATGCACTGCCAAGCACAACAACACACCAAAAGCTATTTTGGTTTTCAAACAAGAATATCCTCAAACAATGTAGCTACACCTAAATGTTCATCATCCTTATCTCACCAATCTCACTGAAGCCAGAAAAACATTCCAAATGCCCAAACCACTGTTTTCTGTACTATCTATATGCATTTGTGAATATGAAACAGAAGCTACGTGCAGTATCTGTGCTATAAAGAGAAAGCTTTTTCCATCCAGAGACTGGGAATTTGGACTGGCGATAAACATAACAATAAATGATATAACCAGTTTTATCTTTCCACAACTAGGAATAAGGGATCACAAGGCTTCATTAAATATTTTCATTTCAACACAACTTTGAAATTATACTAGTTTGTAAGATAGAGAGGTTCTGTTGCAATAACTTGTTTTATTTTATAGTTCCATGAAGGCTAAAAATAGACCCAATCTTGTGTTTGAAAAGATTATTGCACCTTGAGGGCACCTAGCAAACTACAAAATGGATTTTAAAGGTATTTGGTACTGATTTGAAATATCACGTCCATACATTTTAGGATGCAAAATGAAAAACGACCACAATGACAAAACCCAAAGCAATGACTGATCAATTCATGGAAACTGATTTAATTGCAGGGATCCTAATTTCTGTATATCCAAGGCTTCAAAACAGCCTTCGACACGGTTAATATTTCAGGCTAGCATAACAAAATTAAGCTTTAGGAAAACTGTAGTCTTCATCAATGCTGATAAAAGTTATTTCCCTTGAAAATTACACCTGACCTTGGACAGCTTCAGAGCAGTACCCACCTGTAATGACACCAGGTTATAAAGCAATCAGAGCAGAGACATATGTAGAACCACTTCAGTGTAAGAACAAACTGTACTAAAGAAGTCTACAAAACATCTATTATAACTTGAAGGAAATCAAAACTTTATGAATAATTAATGAAATCAGAAGGAAACACAAACCCATCCCAAGGAAGCATTTTATCAATTCATAAATGCCAGAAAACAACAGAAGTTCATTCAAAAAGAACATAAAATTACCAAGGAAGGTGATAGACAAGAAACGCTGATGTATGTTTTACTGAATAACATAAATTTGGAAACAAACATGGTTATTATGTTTACATGCTACCCAATATGGTCACCACACTATCTAAAATATCCTATTCTTTCTGATGGTACTGCTAATACAGCAATATTCAGGAGCTCCCATTTTCTATTGGTATGGTTGCTACTGGAAAGAAAGGCAGAATTTTTACCTACATTCCTGAAAAAACGCACTTCTAAATTTATCTATTACCTACGGCTCATACTGCATCCAACCTTTGTGCTAACTCATCACTGAAGGAAATATGAATCAACACATTAAACTGCTAGTTCAAAAGAACCCAACTCATACTTTCATCTTTCATCTGATGTTAGGAAAAACTGACTTTGCCAAAAAAATAAGGACAAAAAGTGACGTACGTTTCAAGTGCCTGAATCTGCATTCGGTGGTTCAGAAGCCCAATCCATGTTATAAAAATTTACACAGCTTCAAAACACTCAAATTAACAATACCTCAAGCACAACTTATTTTTATGACAGGTAATCAATTATTTCAGTCATCAGTTTAACTGTTTTACCCCTTAATGGCCTTAAAATTTTCGACATGCATGACAATTTCATATACGTGTCACTTGTTCACTGTGTTAGAAAAATATTTTAAAAGAAATCAGTACAAGTATAAAAACACAGCGATAATGTTGTAACACTGTAAATCTGTTATAAGCAGGCTTTTACAGTGGTATATCTTCAAAGACGGTTTTTTTAATGTGCTATTTTAAAATGAAAAATCCTTTTCAGCTATCAGTCATAGAGAAAAGAAGAGAATCAGTTGTGTATTTTGAAGTCCAAAAGATGACTTTGTTAACATAAATACATCTGAGAACAGACAGTTTGCATTTAAACCTGAGATATTTTGATGCGAGATTGTCCAAGGTAAAATTATTTTGTACTCTTTACTAATAGTGTGGACAGTTTTGGTACTAAAATACACAATTTAACTCCGCACAGTTAATAACTTACCCTTACTTGACCAACAAAAGCATTGGCTTCCTCTTCTTGTACGGACAGGTTTTTAGGTAGAAACATATCGAAAACTGGTCCGTTGTCATTTACATCCGTCACCACTATATTAACAGTAGCAGTTGAGGTCTACAGAGAGAGATAACATTATGAACAAATTATTTTACAATTTCACAGATGACAACTGCAACCTTACTCCTGTGGATTAGACCCGTCCAGAACAGAGTCAAAGATAAACCGATTACGAATTTTTTCTTGGCATGTTTTTGTGAAACAGGAAACATTATTGGATTCAAGAGTATATTTTTACGTTTCTTTCCTTATAAGACAAAACAGGTTCGAGACTGAGTAACAGAGAGGCATGAAGGACATCAGATATCTTTTTATCTTATATAGTCTTTTAAGGATGTAAGGATCTTGCATTCTGAGTGGGGAAAAAAGCTAGAAATATCAAAATTTGCCATAACTATAAATTTGGAAAGAAATTACTGATTTTACTAATCAAAATATGCTAGTGTGATGATTAGTTTAGATGATTAGTCAGCTTCTTAGCTGGCAAAATCGTGCCACCACAGCTCCATGGCGAGCTCAGCTGGCCTTAGCTCAGAGATCTCTATCATTCTTCACCCACATCACACTGATGTGCTATTAAGCATTAGCACATCAATTTTAACAGAGAGGTTCCTTGTGAGAACAGCATAATTAACTATATTTAACACACACAAAATTTCAACAAACACGTCTGTGCTTCCTAATGACATTTTCTATCCAAATCAAGGCAATTGGAGAGGGAAATACTTCACTTGCAGATCTTCACAGCTTGAGTTATCCTTTTCACTGCTCCTATATACAGTTCGTTTCAGAGACAAACCACCACATTATTGTATTTAATACATTATTGTAATTAATTCATTATTGTATTTTAAATCAATTGAACAAGCTAACACCTTTGATTTCATAAATTCAAATACAGCAGAGCAAGAAGTATCATTGCAAATTGTCAGTTCAAGTTTATTACAATTTAAGATGACAATAGAAGTGGATACATCCGCTAACACTAGCTACTTCATCAGTGAGTTATTTCAGAATACGCCTAAGCGCTGGCATCTCAGCTTCCCTGTTTGTTAAGTTTAACATTTTCACATTGAGATGAGCTTCTGTGGTCAGTGACAAAGAGAAGGAATGGTGGTGCAGAGGTGGAGCAGGGGCTGGGCAGGCTGACCTGGCATTGTAACACCCTCTCACTGCCTGTGAAGGCTTCCTTCAGTGTCTGAATCAGTTCACATGCAAGGAAAATAAAATTATCCTGCTCTACAAATGCAGCCTGTTAGACAAGTATCCTAACGGAGACGGATGCTAGAAAGAAACCCACATGAAGTTTAACAGTGATGCTTTATTGCTGCATATTGCTAATGATGGTTGTCCAGCCTCTGTTTTGTACTGTTCCCCCAGTGAAAGCAATTCTTGTAACGATGTCTGTGCTACAGCCACTGAAGGGCAGTGTAAAAATCTACACAGTGCTTCAAATCAGCTTTCATGTGCTGTATCTAGGTGCCTTCTGATACTGAACTACTTTGTGTCAAGCTACATTGGGAGAAATGCCATCCAGAGGGACCTGGACAGGCTTGACAGGTGGGCTCGTGCAAACCTCATGCAGTTCAACCAAGCCAAGTGCAGGGTCCTGCACCTGGGACATGGCAATCCCAGGCACAAATACAGGTTGGGTGGAGAATGGCTGGAGAGCAGCCCTGAGGAGAAGGATTTGGGGTGCTGGTGGATGAGAAGCTCAACATGAGCCAGCAGTGTGCACTGGCAGCCCAGAAAGCCAACCACATCCTGGGCTGCATCGAAAGCAGTGTGGCCAGCAGGGCAAGGGAGGTGATTCTGCCCCTCTGCTCTGCTCTGGTGAGACCCCACCTGGAGCTCTGTGTCCAGCTGTGGAGTCCTCAGCACAGGAAGGACATGGACCTGTTGGAGAGGGTCGAGAGGAGGGTCATGAAGATGATCAGAAGGATGGAGCACCTCTGATATGAAGACAGGCTGAGAGATTTGGGGTTGTTCAGCCTGGAGAAGAGAAGACTCTGGGGGCACCTTAGAGCCCCTTCCAGTACCTGAAGGGGCTACAGGTGAGATGGGGAGGGACTCTTGATCAGGGAGGGGAGCCATAGGACAAGGAGTAACAGTTTTAAATTGGAAGAGGGGAGATTTAGTTTAGATAACTAGGAAGAAATTCTTTGCTGTGAGAGTGGTGAGAGCCTGGCCCAGGTTGCCCAGAGAAGCTGTGGCTGCTCCATCCCTGGAGGGGTTCAAGGCCAGGCTGGATGGGGCTTGGAGCAACCTGATCTGGTGGGAGGTGTCCCTGCCCAGGGTAAGGGGGTTGGAACTGGATGATCTTTAAGGTCCCTTCCAACCCAAACCATTCTATGATTCCATGAAATCTATATGACATTACAGTCACAGCAACTACACAGTGCAGGTGCAACCTCTGAAAAAGCCCTTTGCTTTAGGTGCAAGAATAATCAACTTGTTAGTAAGGGGCTCCTCACAGGTCCCATAGCAAAGCTCGTAACCATCCTCCCTGAAAAAGTAAGTCTGAATGTATCCTCTGAATGTATCCTGCTTCTTTGTGTGTCTTTTCTGAAACACCACCTGGTGCAGTACCCCCACCTAACAAACCTCATGCAGATTTACACGTTGCCGGGTCCTTGCAGTAACCACCCACCATAAATGCAGAATATCATCTAATTTTTATTAAGGGGCAAGCGCCTTGTATCTGCCACGTGGGAAAAGCGCTTGCACAGGACTACCAACGTACTCAGAACCTACCACTATCCTAAGAGCATTCGGTCATGCTCTCATTGCCGTGTTGCTAGTTCAATCTGGGAATTTAGCGCAGAAGAGATCCTGTAAGAGGTCCATCTCCTTCACCTTCCAAATCCCCAGGCCTGGCAAGTGGTCCAGCCGCCGGTACTGGTGTCAGCCGCCTCATTTCACGGCTGTGAACCCGGCTGGTGTGTTTGCACAGCGTCCCATGTACTCACCCATCTGCTGCCTGTGCTAGGGCTTCCTTAGCAACCCCTCTCCAGCCCGGCACAGCAAAGAGCACGTCCCAAACACCCACAAACGGCGTCAATAACACCCACGCACAACACAACTCTCCCACGGGGAGTTTTTCTACAGCTTGTGTATGGAGGCAAATGCAGAAAGGAGAGCTGTTCCACAATAAGCACCATACAACAACTGCTTTAAAAATGACAAAACACAGAGCATCTTGAAACGAACAAACAAAAAGAGGCTTTCAGGCTGGCTTCTTGTATTTGCTTATTCTGAGTTATTTACTAATTGTTTCTGAAAGTCCCATTCTCATATTAAATTTATATAAGGAAAATGTACCGTACAATTTATGCATCATTGTCAACACAGAACACACTCCGGAATGTTTGCTGTGATGATGTGCAACACACACTGCACGTACAGCAATCTTCCGGAGCTAACTTGATTCTACAGAACACAGGGTAATAAACCCTCCTAGATTTAATAAACTGGGAGAAATACGGCACAAAAAACATTGGATTAAGACAGCGAGCGTGTCTCATTTTGCAAAAGATTTCCATTCAGGAGAACCTTAACAGGATGTGCCTGATAATCTGCAGCGTGTTTACTCCTGGTGCCGCTGAATCAACCCACAGCAGCTCTCAGACCAGCTGCCAAACCCAGCTTTGCATCTGGCAACTTCAGAATCAAGTGCTGGAAGGAAAATTACTGTTGTGAATTACTCACGGATCTAACTTTGGTACGTCAGTGCATGCCAATGGGGTGGGGCTCATATACTTATATTAAATAAACATAGCAACACACTATGAGGAACTCTTATGAGCACTTCTCCTAACAACGGTGTTTTTCTAAACCCAAGCACCTCTCTGCTCTGGAAGGACGCTATTAACAACATGACCCTGCAGTAATACTTTTATGTCTTGAACAAAAAAGGGAACTTTTCTTTCCTCAAGCCTTCTTGAAACCCAATCATTATAATATTATTAGAAATACAGGGCTTACTGAACTATTGGAATGAGTCTAGAAGGGGTCATTTCAAGAAGTACCAAAGGAGACTCAGGTTTCACCTAAGAGGAGACAGTGGAGGCAGCAGGGAAGGCTGAGCTCTGCTTAATACAACCTGGATTTTAAAAAGGATCTTAAAATTCATCTTAACATCTTTATCAATGATGTAAAGGAGGTAACGAAGCACGCTCTCCTCCAGTTTGCAGGCGACACCAAACGGGAGGTCACAGTCAATATGCTGGAGGGCAGGGCTGCCATTCAGAAGGACCTCTGCCAGCTGAGACATGGGATAACTGGAACCCCGGGAAACTCAGCTGAGACAAATGCCCGGTCCTGCCCCTAGGAGGAACAAGTCCCTGGCAGGGGCCCTGGCCAGGAGCAGCTCTGTGGGATAGGCCTGTGGGTGCTAGCGAACCTGGAGTGGAGCTGGAGCAACCTTGGCAGAGACGCAGGCCAGCAGCTCATGGGCTGTACAGACAGGGAACCAGCCTGGAGACCCAAGTACCAAGAAGGAAGGGATTCACAGGGAAGGGACTCTCCCTTCTGCTCAGCCTCCAGAAGACCGCACCTAGATATTTAGTGTGAAGTGGGGATAGTGATAGTAGGAAGTGTGGCCAGCAGGTCACGGGAGGTGATTCTACCCCTCTACTCTGCGCTCGTGAGACTCCACCTGGAGCACTGTGTCCAGCTTTGGAGTCTTCACCACAGGAAGGGCATGGACCTGTTGGAACAGGCCCAATGGAGGGCCACGAAGATGATCAGAGGGATGGAGCACCTCTGCTGTGAGGACAGACTGAGACAGTAGGGGTTGTTCAGCCTGGAGAAGAGAAGGCTCCGGGGAGACCTCATAGCAGCCTTCAAATATCTGAAGGGGCTACAGGAGAGATGGGGAGGGACTCTTTTGTCAGGAAGTGTAACGACAGGACAAGGGGTAATGATTTTAAATTGGAAGAGGGGAGATTTAGATTAGATATTAGGAAGAAATTCTTTGCTGTGAGGGTGGTGAGAGCCTGGCCCAGGTTGCCCCGAGAAGCTGTGGCTGCCCCATCCCTGGAGGGGTTCAAGACCAGGCTGGATGGGGCTTGGAGCAACCTGGTCTGGTGGGAGGTGTCCCTGCCCAGGGCAGGGGGATGGAACTGGATGATCTTGAAGGTCCCTTCCAACTCTAACCATTCTATGATTCTGTGATAGTGTTAGGAAAGAAAATGGGTGTTAATTGAAACAAGAGAATTTGACTGGACATAAGCAATAGCTTCTCCCCATGAGGACAAAAATGACAGTATTTCACCATCACGAAGCAAAAGCTTTTCCTATACACAGTGCTCTAGCTTGTCTTCCCACTCTAGACAGGTACTGGGAACCTGCTCTCAGCACTCCCTGGATGAGGAATCAAGTTTTTCATGCCTTTTTGTCATTAGACAGGGGTTACCCGAGAAAAAGCAATACATCAACTATCAGCATATGAAGGGTGAAAGCTTTCTTGAGTCATTCTGCAGGTTATTCTGTAATGTAAAGCAGGGAATTGTCAATGTTGCTGAGGGATCCCAGGTCAGACAAAACCCCTAGACTAACAAAAATTGGAAAAATTGAACCGTTTTTCCTTGGCTCAGTTTTGCAAGAAAAAAAAAGACAGTTTGGGGAGATTATATAAGAAGAGAGAGAGGGAGGAGAAGAATAGACATTTGGAATTGTTTCTCAACTCTGCTAGTATCTACAAATTTTAGTATTTTTCAAATTGATAGCACTATTTTTATTCATCCTAAGCATCCTACCTTACCTGCCAGCCAACACAGCCACACAGGATAGTGCTCTACTTGTTCTAGAGTCTCAAGTCATACTTAAACCTTCACTTATGAATTAAAAAATGATTATTTACGCAAAGGAGTACTGTATTGAGATGACAAACAGGAAAACTGTTTTAAAAAATTAAGTTTTCTGTTCTTTCTAAGCTTCCAAGGGTACTAAAATAAGATCCTGTAATAAGACCAACATTTCAAATACATCCCCATTTTTGTATTAGCCCCAATTTAGCAAACTATCAAAAGTGGATGCATTCAGGAGCAGGATCTCCAAAAGGAGCACTCATAACAAGGTCTGCATTAGCAGCAATGCCCTGGTCTTCTCTTTCCTTTAAATCAGTAATAACAAACTCAGAAACTGAGAAAGAATATCCCACCGATAGAGCAAAGCCAGCCTTTTATACAAAGTGGTAGTCAGTTGGCCACCCTCCACTCTTCGAGATGCATAGAGCAGTAGTTCTGCCATTAACATCAGAAACTGCTATAATCAAAGACTATTAAATAAAATCTCCGTTTTTATATCCCCATTAGATGGCTCCAAAGATTTGCTTAAGCTCTCTCCAAGCCACAGCTTAAGACCGACGTGCTGTTCTGAAATAGCCTTTATTAGACAACTAGAATAAATTACGGTGGCTTATTCACAACTGCAGTACAGAGCAGTATCGGTAACATCATGATCATCCATCCTGTGGCTAATGTAATAAGTCACCAGCAACACTAAAATCACATTGGCTAAAAAATCATTGCTCAGAAGTTACATACAGGGCTACCCATAATCTCTTTTCAGTCTGTCCCTGGAACAGAAAAGAAGAAAGCAAGTCGACTATGGGTCCTGCCCTTCCTTACAGCAGCCAAATAACTATTTGGCACACTACTCAGCCAGCAAGAAGAACCACATAGAGAATGCATGCTTCGAGGATAAAAAGTGCATTGCAGAGAGGATAAAACACACTGAGAAAGGGTTGCTATATTGTAGATGAAGCTCAGTTTCTTGCACCGTTAGAGAAGCCTATCATTTCTTGTTACCATCTTCACCTGCTGGTGAAGCAGTGGCTGCCCCACATCACTGCCACCGTCCCGTAAACTGCACTGCATTTTCCGTGTCACTAACTTTTAACTTTGTCACAACTCATCACAGCAAAATTCTAAAGTCAGTACTGAAGAGCATGAGAATCTGTAATTCTTGCCTTTGACTATCAAAGCAGCGAAAGTTATATTTAATGATAAGTTCTGATTCATTTCCACAAAGTCAGCTTTCTTGTCTTGTCAGTGTGTGTGTGTGGAGAAAGCTGTATTTCACATCTCACAGCCTCAAGGTTAAAAAAAAATATTTAATTTCTCTGCATTCGTTGGTTCTGATAGTTGAAGTGCTGTAACACGTATCTGAAACCCATGTCGCAGCTCCCGATGACATTGCTGTTCTCGTTGTTTGGCCCTAGTCTTGTACCATTGCAAGGTCACCTGCGTATGGCAGAATAAATTGAAGAGGCAATGCTACCAGCAGCACAAAGCAGATTTTTCCCTTGGAAAGCTTGGGGAAAATAAAGAAAGAGATGATGTTTGAAGAAAATCTGCTGCAGATAATAATCTCTTAATTCTCCCACTTGATTGTATACATGCCATTCTGTTCATTGCATACTTGAGAATGAAAGTAAATAGTATCACAAATTTCTTAAGGAATTATGAAAAGTTGGAGTGTTCTGTAAAGAATCCTAAAAGACACAGCAAAACAGCGCTCTCTCATGCAACAGAGCTGCTGTTTTGCTGAAGCTCCTGCCATATGTCTAATTACTACTAAAAGTCTTTAAACAAACTTGAGTGGTTCCCCAAAGTAATGAGAGAGAGAGACCTAATTCACAACTGGTTTTGTTTATCAACTGAATGGATACTACTCATGCAAATGCCAAGATAATACAGTAAGGGTATCTAAAAAACTGCCTTGGCTGTTTTAAAACTAGGCATTTCTACAAAAGATTTGTCAAATATGGTTTGGAAACCAGTGTTGAAGCTATTACTGGAAATTCACGCAGGGAAAAGAGTAGTACAGCCTCATATCAGACATTTCCTATTTTACTGAAGCTAACTGTGTTTACTTCTCTTTTATAATAAACATAAGTCAAACAAAAGATCAACAGCTACAATTTATAGCTTTCTTAGGGCCACTAAAATAGCTCTTACATACATAATTCTTCCCTAAGCAATAAATGTAACATTTATGTCACCTCCACAAATATCTTTTGGCCGAAGTATGCCAGGGCCTGACAAAGGTTAGGGATGATAAATTTGAAGGAAATCTCACTTGTGACTTATTTTATTTGTACCCTGCCATTTAAATTGAAGTCAGAATTGATGAGAGCATTCTATGCCTTGGAGAGGAAGCATTCTTAGCTCTAATGTCAAGCAAGTTTATTAATTTAGACAAACTCTAAGACAAACACTATCATCTCTAGATATAACGAGTTTGCAAATAATAAGATCTGAGGCAAAGCCCAAGGCCTTATTGGATCAAAAAAGAAACTGTAAATAATGCTTCTGATCTACATTTCAGGACTTATCTATAGTCAATTTGAGAAAACTACACTTAAATTATGATATCCAAAATAATAGCTATTCTTTACCAAACAGGGGAAACAGCTGTTCAGATCTTAAAATACCGTGAGAGATAAGGACTGGAATAAAATATACATGAAGTATGTACCAGGTAAATTGCCACGCTGTCCAAGTTCAGTGCTCCAGGAGAGTGACAGCCTGAAGAGAGACGTTGCTAATGGGAATTTAATAATAATTGGTAATGGTGGATGACAACCAAGTGCCAAAGTCAGAAAAAATGACGGGTAAATATGCACAATTGGTTTTGGCCTCGGTCAAACCTTTTTGAACGCACAAAAGTTGCGTAACCACGATAAACAATGTCCACGGGGCCATGGGGAAGGGGGACCATGTTAGTCTTTTTTGGTCTGTTCCCATCAGCAAGGCTGCAGTACTCAGGTATTTTCAGACCTTGTTTCCTTCCAGGGTAGGGCATGAGAACTTTGAAAGTGGCATCTATTGATCCTCTACACCTCTCCAAGTTATAAAGAAGAAATAGCTGGACTACAAAGAAATTTAGGAGAGAGAAGAGATTGAGGCTGAAGGGAAAGACAAGGCTGGAGCTTGTCAATAATTACACTAATGGAAAAAGATCAAAAAGAGCCCTGGGAGGAGATGAAGAGAAAAGCTGTCAAAAGCACGAAACAAATCCCCCAAGGAAACCCTCCAAAACTAACACCTCACACATCCAAAAAGAAAATAAAAAAATAAAGATGAGAACTTCAGCGGGAAAGGAAGAGAAAATCATGTACATTCAAGAAATGTCCTTGACAAAGGCATGAGACTGATGGGATCACTCTTAGGCCGGTCCCTGGCCATGCCAAGGCCAGGGCTACAACCCTGTGTGTCTACTTGTGGAAGAGAAAGAGTATGGATCTACTGTCCAAGCAGCCGCAAAGCATCTGAGTATCAGAGGAATGAAACATTGCTGTTTCTACGGGATGAACCAGCAGTAGCTGGTAGCTCGTATCCTGAGCTCAGGCCAAACAACCCCCATCCAGAGCACACTGTGTGCACACACCACCCAGCGCAGCTGGAGGCTAACCTGCAAAGGGGGCTACGTTTGCCATGCAGCCTGGAAGAGACAAAGCTGGGAAAAAACAGGTCTGCATCTAAACTAACAGCTCAGGAGTCAGCGTCTTACTCCCAGATGGATAAAGCTGTGGCAACTACCAGTGTCTTTATATCGTAAAGCAAACCTGAGAATTTCAAAACAGGCAAGGAACGTGGGCTGGCAGAACCTTCAGCTGCAGTTCTCCTAGCATTCTTGCATGGGTTAGCTGTTCACTTAGAACTGGAGACTTGGCTGCTGTTATAAAAGGAACAGAGGTTTCTGCTGATCAGATCTGTCTGAAAGGCAGGCTCAGCGACAGAGGGGTTCAAGGCAAGGAGCTTCTTGAGATGTATCTGCTCTTGAGCTCTCTGCACATATAGTGCTCCATGAAGAACAGTCTGCTCTAGTTAGGCTTAAGCCTAACTAGAATTCATGCCCATGGTATTTACTGTCATGACTGCAGTATTACTGAATATACTCAATAACATAATGTACACACCATGTTACACTATACATTACTGTTATTGTGAACTCTGCTGGAAGATCTATTTTAACATAGTTCTACTTAAGCTTATTTATTCTGGGATACAAAATGCTTCAATAATCCTTGGTGCAGAACTGTTTCTCACCTTAAAGTAATTAAAGTCATCTTTCAAAAGGGAATTACAATCATCTGCTCAAAATCTTTGAATGAAAACCGTGATCAATCTATTTCTTTACAAGGATTACTAAAATCAACCCTTCCCTGTTAAGCCTTTGAAATCAAAGCCTTTATGGGGAATGTTATCCATGCAACGCAAGCAGACAAGCTGCACAAACACTGGAAGTTCAGGAGTCTTCTAAAGCTCACCCTAATGAAAGAGATGTCCAGAGAAAAGCCTTCTCTCACAGAAGAGGAAATCTGGCTGGACAAATTCTCCTCCTGTAAACGGAAATCTACAGACAGGGTGAATTTTTTAAGGTTTTCTCCCATGAAGTACAGAATTTGTCAGGAAAATAGTAATAGGCAGTGTTTCTCTTTACCATTACCTTCTACGAACCCCATACTCTACGTGCGGCAGCCTGGAACGTGGTTTTCAGAGTTTCTGAATTCTAAGCCCCACTGATTTAAGCTCCTGATTCTAGTTCATAAATCGTATGAACATTTTAGCCACAGTTAAAGGTTAAACATTGCAATGTCTCACTTTTACGCATCAGATATCAGAGTGGGATTTGGAAAACCCAGTGCTGGGTACCCAGAACCACATCGAGAAAGAACAAAGTAGTATTTAAAATGTCTTTAAAAATGCCAAATCAGTCCCTGCATTCGGCACACAGCTGCTCTGGGCCAGCTCAGACCACTGAGAAAACAGTTCTCTCTCAGATGCCTTTCTAAGGGTCGCCTGATGGTGCCTCTGTCTCCTCAGGAATCATGACCCCAAACCAGTTTTGGGGTCTTCAATGCTAAAACTATTCCGATTTTCTCATTAAGTGTTCATTGCCAAAGAAATGGGCACAATTTGAGATTAACAGGCAAGGTCTTGGATTGCTGGCTTTCAGAGAAACCCTCCTAGAGCTGGCTCAACTGTGACCTTCCCTATCCAGCACATCTCAGGTTGAACAGCACAACCTCAGAAGAGCAGATGGACAACAGCCGTTTCTGGACTCCCAGGGTAGTCAAGTGGCCTGGTGGTTCAGACACACTCTGTGAGAACAGGTTAAGAACTCCTTGAGTCTTTTAAGACACACAAGAGAATATGAACTGTCATCAGTATTTTCTAGGTACCACGAAGTGAGTGTGACAAGGGACATCAATGTTGTTTCTCTCCTTCAGCCACGTTAAAAAGGGAGGCTGCAGCCGCCAGGAGGTTGAGAACACCCCCTGGATGACTGGCAACTTTTAAGAATACCTAATTACTAACTCCCAAATGGCTTTGTAAACTAAGCACTGAGCTGCTTGCTTTTGCCAAGACTTGGGCAGGAACCCATTTCTGAAGTGCCGGGTGAATATGTTCAGGACTAGGCATTTGTATTTGGGGGTCTGAATTCTGTTTAAATCACACAATACACACAAAGACAATGCAATGGAGATTCCTGTTTTATCTATAGGAACGAAGTGACAAATGCACTCACACAAGCCAAAAAATAAATAGCACAGAAGGCTTTTTCTTTCTTCTACCGAAAGTCATGCATATTTATTTCTAACTTCTCCCTCTGAAATGCAAAGACTTGAATTCTGGCCTTGAAATCCCATCCAAACACACAACAATTTCTGCAAATAATTTGAGCTTGATAGATTTTTCCATTCGTGTCATTCTTCTGCCTATCTACAACTAAGTCTCATTACCAGGGAAATAAAAATATTTTCCTGACTACTCAATTAATGCATACTTAATTGTTTGTTGTGCTGTATTGTTAACAGTGATGGGTGGTAGGTCATGCTATTCCAAGGCCAGAGAAAAAACACAAGCCTGTTAATGCTCCGGGTTATAAAACAGAACAACAATAACTTGGGAAGCACAGATAAGCATTTTAAACAATCAAGAGCATTATAAGGCATGTGAAAGTGATGAAATGGTGTCAGCCAGGCCACACTGCTAAATGGAAAGCCACACAGCTTGGTGAAGGCATAAGTAGGTCTGTATTAATTTTGATGGAATAAGCAGTCCCCAAAAGTCAAAAGGTGTCAGCATGGCTGTCACCACACAACATTAGGCAGTTAAATAAGCCTTGGGGCTTAGAATACAGAAACCTCAACTATTTAGTGCCGTAGTAACATTGTTAAGAGTCTCTTTGCCCCTTTATTAATGACACAGAAAAATGACCAGGAAAATAAATACCATTAAAACACCAAAAATTTAAGGTGTGTGGGCCCCCAGTCTTTTCAAATACAAAAATGTGTTCAATAGACTTCACAGATGATGATAGGGAGCAGTTAGTTTTCTCTAGGGAACATCGAAGGGAAAAAAGGAGGACTGATGCCATATTGGATATTGTGTACTAGGCCAATATCCCATGGGGCTTACAGCAGAGTGTGGGAAGAGTTTCAGGCTCTAGAAGACCAGAATCCAGTAACTTGTGGGTTTGGAAAGGTAATGATTTGTAATGCCTTGATTATGGGAAAGGCACCTGGAGGAAACATTGCTCCCTGAGAGACTGGAGCCGGGGCTGCTGTACCCCAAGCAGAAGTGTGATCCCTTTTGAAAGTGTCCTGCTTCCCAACGTGCTGACCTCTAAACTCCTGGAGATACCAGAAGTGGAAAGAAAGATCCATTTTAGCATGTCTCCCTGGGTTAAAGAAGACCCTGTCAGGCCTGGAGACAGCAACCAGTGGGTGAACTGGCCCAGTGTTAAAGGTAGGAAAGATGCTGCATCTTTCTGGCCCTTTCCTTCTGTTGGCTTCAGGTGAGCCGAACCCCAGAGACTGCTGCCTCAATACTGAAATACGGGCTTCACCCCCCTAACGCGTCTGTCTTACCTCTAGGGAGAAAAAAATTACTAGTTTTAAGAGAAAAATGCTGAACAGACAGGGGAGTCATCACCTTGAGACAGACAACTTTTAAAGCAGCATGGTATAAATTTTCTTCTGAAAGCTTCAATAGCTCCAAAGCACAGCAACATTTCCCATCTGAAGCATTCCGTCTAAAAGGCAGTATTTTTTACTCTATTACTGATACTTAATTGAGCAGAAGTTATGCCTCTTTGAAACCTATATTATAATGGCTAAAAATCCTTGTTCACAATAGAATTTAGCTGAAAAATATTATTTATATTGAAATGTCTTGAGTACTGTTCGCAAATTCACTGGCTGAAATTACAAAGACTAAACAATAAAAATGTTATATTTTTTTCCACTATGTAAGAGAACTAACACCGCTTTTAATGCATCTTTATACTTGAAGGCTATGAATTAAATAACCTGCTCCACAGTTAAATTGTCACTGCAACCATGGCCGCTCGTGCTTTAGTAACCAGCTCAAACTAATCTCCTCTTGAGATCCCTTGCCACCTGAATTATCCTGTGATCATATGCCTGTTGTTCATAAAACCTAACTACTAAAATGAGCCCATGCCATAGTTTTATGTTGTAACTGAAGAGGAAAGTTCTAGTTTTTTTTAAAAAAAATCAACAACCACCTCCCCTCCCTCCCAATTTTTCCTTTAAATTCCTTTCAAATTCTAAAGAAACAAGCAAATACAGAAAAGGCTGTACAGAATACAAAAGCTTATTTTAAGTATATTTGCCTCTAAATAGCTAGTTTCAAACAGCCCATTGTTGTGATGGAAAGAAACCAGTTTTTATGTTAGCAGCTAAAATATGTTAATGTCAGTTAAATTAAGTTGCTAATGCCTGTAGAATTAACTTTGTGATTTTAGAGAAACTGAAACAAGTTCTTCAATTGGATAATGGGTTTTCTGTAGTCACTAATAGAATTGTTCAAAAATACAAAGCTTGACTGACACATGAAATCCCATCCAAACTATTTGGGAAGCAGTAGTTTTTCAACTGTAGGATTTTTATTTTTATTTTCCCTAAAAAGACATCATTGCTTTCTGATAGAAACTAGTTAAAAAGATCCTCCATGACTTGTTGAAACAAGCACCTGTGTCCTTACAATGCTTTGCCATCTTACCAGCTAGAAACTTTAAATGAGTCCCTGACCCAGAAGGAGCCTGTCAAAAAGCAGAACGGGAAGTCCAAAAGAGCTGCAAAACAAAGCAATTCTGCAAAGACACAAGGAAGCCTGGCAAATTAGTCAAAACCATTGTTTTCTAGCATGCAAAAGGCATAGAGATTCAATGGCCTGCCTTGCTTCATCTATTTGTTAGTAAAATAAAAGCCAAGAAACTTATACAGCCCCATCTGCAATACTGGCAAGCCCAGCCGACTCCTGAAGTTACTACCTTCAAATCATAGAATCACCTAGGTTGGAAGGGACCTTTCAGATCATCTAGTCCATCCAGATCATCTAGTCCTAACCCTTGTGTTTCACATACTGTCACGAGATGTTTACTGTGCAAAAGCAGTCACGTCAGCCATGCTGCTGGACAATTTTGAGAAGAAAGGTGCCCCACCACTGGAAGCAGAAAGTATCATAACAGAAGAAAACAGCTATAGCTAGGTTAAGAGACAGTGACGAGGACCCCAAAGCAAGAAGCAGTAAAGAGAACACACACAAGCTAGAGAGTGCAACCACATTTCACTGTGGAACATCTTATGCTCAAGTTTGTGCAAGTTCCCTCTTGTCCTGTCCCTGGGCACCACTGAGAAAAGACTGGCCCCGTGCTCCTGACACCAACCCTTTGAGTATTTATAGGTGTTGATCAGATCCCCCCTCAGTCTTCTCTTCTCCAGACTAGAACGCCCCAAGTCCCTCAGCCTTTCCTCATAAGAGAGATGCCCCAGACCCTTAATCATCTTTGTAGCCCTCTGCTGTACCTTCTCCAGCAGTTCCACGTCCTTCTGGAACTGGGGAGCCCAGAACTGGACCCTGTGCTTTAAATGGGGCCTCCCCAGGGCAGAGCAGAGGGGGAGGATGACCTTGTATACATCAGAAATAATACATAAGATTTTCTTCTGCTGCAGTGAAGACAGGGTGGGCAAAGGTCCAAACCGCAGATCTTTCATGCTCATAGAATCATACAATCATCTAGGTTGGAAGGGACCTTAAAGATCATCTTGTCCAACCATCAACCTAACTCTGACAAAAAAATAAATAAGAAATAAGCAATAAAAAAATCACTAAACCATATTCCTGAGGACCATGTCAACCCATCTTTTAAACACCTCAAGGGATGGTGCCTCAACCCCTTCCCTGGGCAGCATATTCCAATGCTGGATAACCCTTTCCGTGAAGAAATTTTCCCTAATATCCAATCTAAACCTCCTCTGGCGTAACTTGAGGCCATTTCCCCTTGTCCTATCTCCTGTGACTTGGGAGAAGAGACCGACCCCCGCTTCTCTACACCCCCCCTTCAGGTAGTTATAGAGTGCGAGAAGGTCTCCGCTCAGCCTCCTCTTCTCCAGGCTCAACACCCCCAGCTCCCTCAGCCTCTCCTCAGGAGACTTCTTCTCCAGACCCCTCACCAGCTCCATTGCCCTTCTCTGGACCCACTCCAGCCCCTCAGTGTCTTTTTTGTGGGAAGGGGCCCAAAACTGGACACAGCCCTCGAGGTGGGGCCTCACCAGTGCCCAGGACAGGGGGACCATCACCTCCCGAGTCCTCCTCCCCACGCTGTTCCTGACACAGGCCAGGATGCTGTTGGCCTTCTTGGCCACCTGGGCACACTGCTGGCTCCTGTTCAGCCCACAGGCCACCAACACCCCCNACCCAGAAGGAGCCTGTCAAAAAGCAGAACGGGAAGTCCAAAAGAGCTGCAAAACAAAGCAATTCTGCAAAGACACAAGGAAGCCTGGCAAATTAGTCAAAACCATTGTTTTCTAGCATGCAAAAGGCATAGAGATTCAATGGCCTGCCTTGCTTCATCTATTTGTTAGTAAAATAAAAGCCAAGAAACTTATACAGCCTCATCTGCAATACTGGCAAGCCCAGCCGACTCCTGAAGTTACTACCTTCAAATCATAGAATCACCTAGGTTGGAAGGGACCTTTCAGATCATCTAGTCCATCCAGATCATCTAGTCGTAACCCTTGTGTTTCACATACTGTCACGAGATGTTTACTGTGCAAAAGCAGTCAAGTCAGCCATGCTGCTGGACAATTTTGAGAAGAAAGGTGCCCCACCACTGGAAGCAGAAAGTATCATAACAGAAGAAAACAGCTATAGCTAGGTTAAGAGACAGTGACGAGGACCCCAAAGCAAGAAGCAGTAAAGAGAACACACACAAGCTAGAGAGTGCAACCACATTTCACTGTGGAACATCTTATGCTCAAGTTTGTGCAAGTTCCCTCTTGTCCTGTCCCTGGGCACCAATGAGAAAAGACTGGCCCCGTGCTCCTGACACCCACCCTTTGAGTATTTATGGGTGTTGATCAGATCCCCCTTCAGTCTTCTCTTCTCCAGACTAGAAGGCCCCAAGTCCCTCAGCCTTTCCTCAAGAGAGAGATGCCCCAGACCCTTAATCATCTTTGTAGCCCTCTGCTGTACCTTCTCCAGCAGTTCCATGTCCTTCTGGAACTGGGGAGCCCAGAACTTGACCCTGTGCTCTAAATGGGGCCTCCCCAGGGCAGAGCAGAGGGGGAGGATGACCTTGTATACATCAGAAATAATACATAAGATTTTCTTCTGCTGCAGTGAAGACAGGGTGGGCAAAGGTCCAAACCGCAGATCTTTCATGCTCATAGAATCATAGAATCGTCTAGGTTGGAAGGGACCTTAAAGATCACCTTGTCCAACCATCAACCTAACTCTGACAAAAAAATAAATAAGAAATAAGCAATAAAAAAATCACTAAACCATATTCCTGAGGACCATGTCAACCCATCTTTTGAACACCTCAAGGGATGGTGCCTCAACCACTTCCCTGGGCAGCCTATTCCAATGCTGGATAACCCTTTCCATGAAGAAATTTTCCCTAATATCCAATCTAAACCTCCCCTGGCGTAACTTGAGGCCATTTCCCCTTGTCCTATCTCCTGTGACTTGGGAGAAGAGACCGACCCCCGCTTCTCTACACCACCCCTTCAGGTAGTCATAGAGTGCGAGAAGGTCTCCCCTCAGCCTCCTCTTCTCCAGGCTCAACACCCCCAGCTCCCTCAGCCTCTCCTCAGGAGACTTGTTCTCCAGACCCCTCACCAGCTCCGTTGCCCTTCTCTGGACCCACTCCAGCCCCTCAATGTCTTCTTTGTGGGAAGGGGCCCAAAACTGGACCCAGCCCTTGAGGTGGGGCCTCACCAGTGCCCAGGACAGGGGGACCATCACCTCCCAAGTCCTCCTCCCCACGCTGTTCCTGACACAGGCCAGGATGCTGTTGGCCTTCTTGGCCACCTGGGCACACTGCTGGCTCCTGTTCAGCCCACAGGCCACCAACACCCCCAGGTCCTTTTCTGCCAGGCAGCTCCAGCCACTCTGCCCCCAGCCTGGAGCGCTGCAGGGGGGTGGTGGGACCCAAGGGCAGGACCCGGCA
>QJSC01015329.1:0-73163 GCA_003697955.1 Calidris pygmaea | reverse complement strand
CAGAGGGACGGCCTGTGCCTGCGCTTTTCAGACTTCCTCCTTGAAAAACGTCCAGCCTTCCTGGACTCCTTTTCCCTCCAGGGCTGCCTCCCAAGGGACTCTGTCAAGCAGGCTCTTGAAAAGACCAAAGTCTGCCCTCCAGAAGTCCATGATGGCAGTCCTGCTGGTTCCCCTTCTCACCTCCCTAAGAATCGAAAACTTTATCATTTCGTGGTCACTTTGCCCCAGACGGCCTCCAACCGTCACATCCCCCACAAGTCCTTCTCTATTTGCAAACACCAGATCCAGCAATGCTCCTTCCCTAGTCGGCTCCCTCACCAGCTGTGTCAGGAAGTTCTCCCCAACACACTCCAGGAACCTTCTAGACTGTTCCCTGTCAGCTCTATTGTGTTCCCAGCTGAGATCTGGGAGGTTGAAGTCTCCCACCAGGACAAGGGCAAGCGATCTCGAGACCTCTGCCAGCTGCTTGTAGAACATTTCATCTACCTCTACATCCTGGTTGGGTGGTCTGTAACAGACTCCCACCACAGTATCAGCCTGACTGGCCCTCCCCCTGATTCTTACCCATAGGCACTCAGCTCTACCATTGCCCTCAGTAAGTTCTAGACATTCATAACATAACTCCCTAACATACAGGGCCACCCCTCCTCCTCTTCTTCCTTGCCTGTCCCTTCTGAAGAGCTTGTATCCATCCATTGCAGCACTCCAGTCATGCGATTCATCCCACCACGTTTCCGTGACGGCAACTACATCGTAGCTGTCCTGCCACACAATGGCCTCCAGCTCCTCCTGTTTNTCACATCCCCCACAAGTCCTTCTCTATTTGCAAACACCAGATCCAGCAGTGCTCCTTCCCTAGTCGGCTCCCTCACCAGCTGTGTCAGGAAGTTCTCCCCGACACACTCCAGGAACCTTCTAGACTGTTCCCTGTCAGCTCTATTGTGTTCCCAGCTGAGATCTGGGAGGTTGAAGTCTCCCACCAGGACAAGGGCAAGCTATCTTGAGACCTCTGCCAGCTGCTTGTAGAACATTTCATCTACCTCTACATCCTGGTTGGGTGGTCTGTAACAGACTCCCACCACAATATCAGCCTGACTGGCCCTCCCCCTGATTCTTACCCATAGGCACTCAACTCTACCATTGCCCTCTCCCTTCTGAAGAGCTTGTATCCATCCATTGCAGCACTCCAGTCATGCGATTCATCCCACCACGTTTCTGTGACGGCAACTACATCGTAGCTGTCCTGCCACACAATGGCCTCCAGCTCCTCCTGTTTGTTGCCCGTGCTACGTGCATTTGTGTAGATGCACTTCAGCTGGGCTAGTTGTCTTGCCACTTTTTTGGGGGGGTGAGCCCTATTTCCTACCCGACCGTGCTCAGTCCCTTCTGTAGTTGCCACCCTATTACTACTTCTTATGTCTTTGCCTCCATATGTATCACCATCCCCCACTGCCACTGAGACAAGGGACTGCAAGGCTTTGCTAGCAGTAGTAGTAGGCTTTCCTCCCCTGTCACAAGCAGGCCTGGTGTCCTGTAAATCATCCCAGATGAGAGAGCAAGAGTCATCACTACTCTCCCGTCCCTCAAGCCCTGGCACGCTTCCCTTGGGTTTAATCCTCTCAGTTATCTCTCCCTCCCCCCTCATATCTAATTTAAAGCCATGTCGACGAGCCCTGCTAACTCCTGCCCCAAAATTCTTTTCCCCCTCTGGGACAGGTGCCTCCCACCTGCCACCAGCAGGCCGGGTGTCTCATACAGCAGCCTACGATTGAAAAACCCAAAGCCCTGCCGATAGCACCAGTCCTGGAGCCACAAATTGACTTGGTGCCTCTTCCTGTCGGTTTCCTCATTCATCATTGTTAGTGAAGGCATAGAGGAGAACACAACTTGTGTTCCTGATCCCTTAAGTAGCCATCCCAAGGCTCTAAAATCTCTTTTAATTGATTTCAGGCTTCTTCTCCCCACTTTTTTGCTACCCACCTGAAATACTAAAAGGGGGTAATAATCAGAGGGTTATAGCAAACTCCATAGTTTGCTCCATAGCAAGCTGCCAAAAATTTCTCTCAATCTCAAAGCTGAACACCACCTGCTAGAACAGCTCAGATAATGTGAATACACTATTCTAGATCTGCCCTTATACACTGTCATTTTAAGATCAGACACATGGAGACTTCTCTGGGGAGTTGGACTAGATGATCTCTACGGTCCCTTCCAACTCTAAAAATTCAGTGAAATTCAGTGAAATTTATGCTATTATTCCATGGCTCAAGTCCACTGCTGCACTCCCATTTCACAATCTAACTGTGTAAATTCCTCGTGTTGGGACTGTTGCAAACTTTCAGAAAAACCAATCCCATTGCTTCTGCTTGATAAATAAATATGTATTCTTAAATAGCTCTTATTTTTGATGTGGAAATTGAAAATCAAAATTTTGTTATACTAGCCACAATTGTGTTTGTTGGTTTGATTGTGGGGTCAGTGCACCCCTGGTCAATGCAAACATAGAAGACTTAGAAATACCTCCCAATAAAAACATCTTATTTTCTTCAGAGAAAAGGCATGGGAACTTTTCCAGATTTTTTGGGAGAACTTAAAAAAAAATTAAGCTGGACAGTGCTTTCCACTGTCAATTCTGAAAAAAGTGCAATACATTTGACTAGATGAAGTACAAATGTATAATACAGCTGCCCATATAGCTGGTCTTTAGGAGAAGGTAAGAAGGAAGATTGGCGATTTGGATGGAGAAGAAATAGTAAGAAGATGCACATATCTCAATAATGCAAAACCTTGACTGCATCTGTTCTTGTTGAAGAATAACAAAAAGGCAGAAGGAGCACAAAGTCACTTTGTTTCAAGATCGGAGGACATTACCCCAATAATACACAGGCTTCACCTACACAAACCTTCCGGAGATAAAGAAAAATTATTGCAGATTACAGATACATTTGGTCAAGACCCATATAAAAAAATACAACAATTTGTCTATTTCAAGTGCCAAACTATGTATCGTAACGGCCCATCTTCTTAAACTTTCACAGGAAACTCACCCCATCTGGTCTGCCATCCGAGGCTGTGACAATCAGAATATAGCGATCAGTGCTTTCTCTGTCCAAGGGCTTTCCTAAGGCTAGCAGTCCAGAACTGTAACAAAACAAAAACAGAATGTTATCACAACAATTTTAAAATACCTACAAGCGCTCTTCTTCTGCTATTTTGCATTACACAAATGTTTGCCTTTAAGCAAGTTAATAAGCTTTTAGGCTTCATTACAACGGAAAGCATGTTTTGTGTAGGTAAAGGCTAATAAAAACGATGAGCCAATTTCTAACGCTTTCCACTTCGATACACATATAATTTAGGAATAAAATAACAACTTGGTGATCTATAGGATTATACAAAAAAATAGACCTACACTGAACACAGGACCCTCATTTGTTAGAAAGCTACAATGCCATAATTAAAAGAGAATCACAAGCAGCCTATTAATCAGCAATAGCCCTGGCAAGACTGCAGCAGTAAACTCTGGGAGCACAATACATATGGTCTTCAGCAGGAATCTCCTCGGAGTTTCATAGGGAAAGGCTACTACTCTCTTGCATGTTGTGTAACTTCAGTAAAAATGCTGCAATGAGCTAAAATCCTTTCAGTGTGAGCACAGATACAGATAATACAATATTAACATAAGCACAAACGTTACAGAGAATAAATCAGGATATTGTGATTATTCATCCTTTTTTAAAACAAAACAAAACAAAAAGAACGAAGGGCTATTTGGAAGCCAAATACACAACAATGAAAATAAACAGAATTAAAAGAAAAACTCCTTAAAAGTGTTGCAAGTCCTGTAACTGCTGACAAATAAAAAAATCTGGATTTTTGTCTCTGATGGTCTAATCTTCTCGTGCAGAAGTCTGGAGGTGTGATGCAGCAATACAGAGACAAGATCCCACCACAGACTCATGACTTCTATAGTAGGAAGCATCAGAAAAGTACTGCTGAGTTGACAACCCCATCAACTTAACTGAACTGGCCCAAGAGGTACTTGTGTGACCAGCGCTAAAGCTCTACACTTTATTCACAGGATTTTGTTGCCTACTGGAATGCGGTCAGAGATGCAACAAATTGAGATCTCTGTTCAATGCCCCTATATCCTTAGGCTATTTAACAAATATGCACCAATAAACACAGATCCAGGATGACATTTATAGAATCACAGAACTGTCCAGGTTGGAAGGGACCTCCAACATCATCTAGTCCAATCATCAACCTGATAAAAACCATCACTAAACCATGTCTCTAAGCACTATGTCAACCCATCTTTTAAATACCTCCAGGGATGGTGCCTCAACCCCTTCCCTGGGCAGGGCATTCCAAGGTTTCAGAACCCTTCCATGTCAACATTTTTCCTACTCTCCAATCTGAACCTCCCCTGGTGCAACTTGAAGCCATTTCCCCTTGTCCCATCGCCTGTTCCTTGGGAGAAGAGACTGACCCCCCCCGGCTACACCCTCCTTTCAGGGAGTTGGAGAGAGCGAGAAGGTCTCTCCTCAGCCTCCTCTTCTCCAGGCTGAACACCCCCAGCTCCCTCAGCCTCTCCTCAGGAGACTTCTTCTCCAGACCCCTCACCAGCTCCGTTGCCCTTCTCTGGACCTGCTCCAGTCCCTCAATGTCTTCTTTGTGGGAAGGGGCCCAAAACTGGACTCAGCCTGTCCAGATCCCTCTGCAAAGCCTCTCTGCCCTCCAGCAGGTCGACACTCCCACCCAACGTGGTGTTGCCTGTGAACTGACTGAGGGTGCACTCGATCCCCTCGGCCAGATCATTGATAAAGATGTTAAAGAGAACGGGTCCCAGTACCCAGCCCTGGGGACACCACTCGTGACCGGCCCCCAACTGGATTTGANCCACTTCTTCCAAGGAGATGGGCCAAGACTGAACGGGGTGAGTCAGCTAAGACGGAACATCATAGAATCATAGAATCATAGAATTGCTGAGGTTGGAAGGGGCCACCAGGCACGTGGTGTTGCCTGTGAACTGACTGAGGGTGCACTCGATCCCCTCGGCCAGATCATTGATAAAGATGTTAAAGAGAACGGGTCCCAGTACCCAGCCCTGGGGACACCACTCGTGACCGGCCCCCAACTGGATTTGACTCCATTCCCCACCACTCTCTGGGCCCGGCCTCCAGCCAGTTTTTAACCCAGTGGAGAGTCCTCCCATCCAAGCCATGGGCAGCCAGTTTCTCCAGGAGGATCCTCTGGGAGACTCTATCAAAGGCCTTGCTAAAGTCCAGGTAAACAACAGCCACAGCCTTTCCCTCACCCACCAAGCGGTCACTTTGTCATCGCAGGAGATCAGGTTTGTCCAGCAGGACCTGCCCCTCCTGAACCCGTGCTGGCTGGGCNCCCAACTGGATTTGACTCCATTCCCCACCACTCTCTGGGCCCGGCCTCCAGCCAGTTTTTAACCCAGCGGAGAGTCCTCCCATCCAAGCCATGGGCAGCCAGTTTCTCCAGGAGGATCCTCTGGGAGACTCTATCAAAGGCCTTGCTAAAGTCCAGGTAAACAACAGCCACAGCCTTTCCCTCACCCACCAAGCGGTCATTTTGTCATCGCAGGAGATCAGGTTTGTCCAGCAGGACCTGCCCCTCCTGAACCCGTGCTGGCTGGGCCTGGTCACCTGGGTAACCTTCATGTGCCTCATAATGGCACTCAGGATGGTCTGTTCCATGGCCTTCCCAGGCACCGAGGTCACACCGACAGGCCTGGAGTTCCCCAGATCATCCTGCCGGCCCCTCAATGTCTTTTTGCTAAGCAGCTTCTCCTATGAAACTACCCCAAATGTGTCACAGTCAGCTTGCAACATTTTCAAAGAAGTGTAATGACACATGATTTTGCAGCGCAAAATCCACACCGGCTGGGATCTTGGTATGCTGTGACTTAAGTATTATATATATATATATTCTTAGGTATTTAAGAAACGTGTAGACNGCCCCTCAATGTCTTTTTGCTAAGCAGCTTCTCCTATGAAACTACCCCAAATGTGTCACAGTCAGCTTGCAACATTTTCAAAGAAGTGTAATGACACATGATTTTGCAGCGCAAAATCCACACCGGCTGGGATCTTGGTATGCTGTGACTTAAGTATTATATATATATATATTCTTAGGTATTTAAGAAACGTGTAGACATGGCTCTTCAGGGCATGCTCTAGTGCCCAAGATTATTGGTTTGTGGGTGGGTGTGATGTGGTGGGGTGTTTGGGTTTTTTTGGGTTTGTTTCTGTTTTTTTAAGGTTGGACTCGATGATCTCAGAGGTCCCCTCCAGCCATGGTGATTCTGTGTTTCTGTGACTTTCCATGTGCTATTCCATTTTTAACGGACATGTCAGACATAACCATTCATCATGTGCAACTATAAATTTTACTGGTTGAATCCATGTTTTACATTCATGACCTAGAACCCAAACAGTTAAAGAGGTTTTATTAAAACAAGCAAAAAAAGGCAAAAGCCAAATCGAACCAAAATGTTCCACCAAGCTATGAGGTCTCATTAGCTGAATTTTTTCAGAATGCTTGGATGTATAGAATCTGTACCTTATGATGTTTCTTTCCCTAGACTATAAATTTCTGCAGATTTTCTGCTGTAACTTCTTACTCTCAGAGCAGACCTCAGCAAACTGGTTACAGGCCAAGGCTTTTTCCAACATTATTTTCAGCAGAGACAAATCCCAACACTTACTCACAAGCTGTTACTGTAAGCAGTTTCTTCAACTAAATACTACAGAAAGAGGTGGAAATAGTAAATATTGAAGGGCATAACTCCTGCCTAGGGCTGAAAGGTTGGTAGGTAACATCCAGGCAGAGGATGACACCAGAACTCCTGGGCTACAAACACCTTACCATTGGGTTAGTACTGATAAAGAAACACCATCTTAGGAGCAGCCCAAAACCAGTCGGGGCTCACAAAGAGAACAATAAACAAGTATCCACATATTTAGAAAACACCACATGCGGTAAGTTCACATGTGAGATAGACCTGCACTCAGACTGGGGGGGGAAGCATGCTACAGAGCACGTTAGAAAACCTAAAAATGACTTGAAATGGATCCCAGAGTAAGGATAATGAACCCGTCAGCATCACACCCCTCCCAGAGCAGGACTTCAGATGCTGAAGACTCAGCCTAGACCCCTGCTCCAGGGCAAATTATTGCCCTGAGAGCCCAATGGGAAAGTAGAACAGTAAAGAGTAACACCAGAGCAAGGGGAAGAAAGTTTGTGTATTTATTGTGTATATATTTATATAGCCATAGAAATAGTAATATAAATATATGTAGCTACATATAGCTGAAATGATATATAGCTATATATAAGCATACAGCTATATATCATTAAAATACATGCGTGTATATATACACATATCTAATCACACATATACAAATGTTAAAATTACATATATACATAAAATATATTACATTATACATCATTTTATATTTACATATATACACATATATATGTAAACACACACACATATATACACATATATATGCAATTTCACTTACTTGCATTAGTATCGTAACTGGACTACTATTAATCGTTTGATTAGACTAGTAAGACTTTAATTAGACTAACCGTAATTTCCTAGCTTTGCATACATACATGGCCTACAAGAAGGCAATGAGTGTAAAAGCAGTAGGATTTCCAGCAATCTATCCTGTAATTTGTAGGCGACAAATTAATAACACATTTTTGCTTCCAGTCTCATGTACTGTCTTCTGCTAAAGAATATTTAGCAGAAGCTAAATTAATATTTAGCAGAGCTCAATTAATATTATTGTTACAGTGCTGAAGACCATTTAACTTTTAAACTAAACTTCTTATAATTAACAAATAGCAGATGCTGGAACAGTAGTGATGCTACTGATAAAGGCATTAACTTCCTTTGAGGGCTGTAGGAAATCAGATGTATTAATAAATTCATTTTAATATTTATAATAATTTAATTAAATAAACCATGCTCTGTATTTTAACAACTCTCTTATTTCCAAGTGTTTCTGCAAATCAATTAGCTACCATAATACATCCTATACATTTTTCAGCATCATTTCAAAATACTGCAATAAAACATGAACAGAAGAAATATTTTAGGAAAGGAACAGTGAATAAAACATAAAAACGCTTACATGGTAAAATATTAATTCACCCCCCCAAAAATCAAAGCGGAGCTAAGAATAAAATATTGACAACAAATCCTGCCTCACTAACACTGACCTTTAGCTGCACAGATCCATTCAAATTTCTCCAATACTTCGGCACTATCATAACTCCTTTTTTATTTCCTCCTTCCGAACACTTGAACAATTGCAATCTACCTCCCCCACCGCAATAGGTGAACAGCATTCAAGGGACAGGCTAATTTATAAAAACTCCCACGTTTTACTCAAGGATTCAGAGGTACTTGCGTTCTTTTAAAGCCCTGGCTTTTAATCATCATTTTCTGTGTGGAACATGAGGAGGTACCGAATTACTACAGATCGTGCTCAGATTGTGCTGCCAAAGGAGAAAGAACAAAACCACCTCACAATCCTCAGATTGAGGATAAAAGAGATCTGGTAGGTAGATGTAAAACTGGATATTCAGTAGTCATGCCGCCAGTTAGGAATTACACAGGGATTAACTGACACGCTCCACGAGGCAGGAAAATAATCCAGATGAGAAAAAGGAAGAGAGAGAATCACATTAATGGTCTCTTCCTTGGCCTTAAAGTATCTAAAAGTATATTTATGTAACACTGAGATAAATTTCTATGAAATTCCTGTAGCCTTAATATGCCACTCACATTAACTATATGCTTTGTTTAATATTAATCCTACTTTAATCTCCTATCAAGACATCTCAGTATCTAGAAAAAATAACTTGCAAAAGGCTGAAGAAAACTTTGCACAAACAATTTCCAAGAAAACAGATGCAAGGAGAGCAGGGAGGAGAAAACACTTCAAAGAGCTCCCCTTTTTACCAAGAAGCAAGATCAAAAAGGCAAACAAACGCCCGAGTTCCTGCTGAAACCCTCCATGTGCCATGATGCTCGGACGCAACGTGGGGTGGGTGTGAGGCTGGGGTGGGGGTGTTGGGGGGGGTCAGGGTGCCCATGATGGGCCCCGAGGGCCGGGTGGGATGGAAGAGGTCTCCCAGCCACCCCCGACAGGCCCTGGGAGGGGACACCTGCAACTGCTGTGACCCTGCCCATGGACACATAGGGGTGTGCTGAGCCTGCAGCCTTAGCAGAGCACACCAGAGATTTCAGACTTGTTTTCAGAGTTTTCATTTCCTGCTCTTGCCACCTCAGTGAAACAGCCTCCTCTCTCTACGGCGTCCCTTCCCCTGCCTGACATGGCCTTATTAGAGGGTCCATCAACCGTGGTGGGTAACCGCAGCAGCATCTCTTGTCATCTTCAAGGATTTTTTTCACATTGTTTCCTAAGTGATTTGATTCGCCGTATATGGGGGATTTACCACAGTGAGAAACCTAGCACTTACTCAGAACATACAGACCTGTTTCAATACAATCTCTCCTCCCCATCGAATTAAAACAATTTTTTTGCAATTATACCCACACCGTGAACAAATAAGCCCTAGGTTACTTTTTTCCCATCATCTACCATGAGAAGTCAGCTCACCACCCTCCCTTCTTCCTGCAAAGAAAAGATACTTTAGAGTGTAAATAATATCTGCTTGTGTAAAATAAAGGAGGAGTGGTGGGACAGGCACAAAACTACCCGGTGCTTATAATTTCATAACGTACTCTCTCTTCCTAACTCTATTTAAGTTAGTATTCAATTTAAGGAAAAGAGATTTTAAAAGAATGCTCAGAAGACTTTCCACTACAGACTAAAACGCTTGAAGGCAGGAAACTAAAGCAAAAATTGTCCCTGTCATTACTCAAGAGCTGACAAGTATAAGGTTTTTAATTAATCCCTGGTCACTCTTTTAAATAGAATGTTTCCACCTCAGTGAGTTTTACCTACTAAAATGTTTAAAATAAATAAATAGTCCCCTGTGAAAAATTCCAGAGTGCAATATCATTCAAAGAGCTCTCATTTAACTTTTAAGAGCCAATCTAAGGAACAGCTGAGTATGTCTGATTACAAGCCTTTTCTTCTGCTCTCAGCCCACAGATTGACTTGACTGAAAAGTTACAAGTCTATTTTCTAAGGGTTTTCCACTTACCTTTGAGAGAGATTAAAAACTTGTTGAGGATCTCCATTCTGAATGAGGTATCTTATAGGGTCACCCTCTCTATCAAAAGCCTTTAGGAAAAAAGAGAATAAAGTGAAGTAAGTTGCAAAGCTTTCTTTTCTTTCCTTCATTTTATAAACTGGAAAATTAACCCCTGAAGTTCTATTGAAGTTATATACAGGAATGATGCTACTCTCTTTAATGCAACAGTTGTAATTACAGACGAGCTACTTAAAATAAAGGTGTAGCCTATAAAAATTCTTACAATACAGAGAAATCACAATAACCTGAACACAGACTTTCAAATTACTATTACGCATAAACACACAGCATCACAAGTATGAAATTCAGGCTGTCTTCAACTACTTGTATTTTCGTGCAGCTACAGACTGATGAGACTGAACATTTTGTTTCCTATGTTCCTATTTGTTATTTCCACTTCTTATCCAGATTCTTCTCTCCGCTAGTTTACCAGAATCCAAATACTTTTGCTGATGCTCCATTGAGCAGTGTGGACATTGCAGCACTCACCCTCTACCGTGATTTGCTTTTGGGGGGATGAAGATCAGGAGGAGACCTTCAAGAAAGACTATTAAGAGCACCAAAACAAGTATATTCCACCTATTAGATGATAAAATAGCTTTTCAGAAGTAAACTACTTTTGAAGTTCAGTTTCCACTAATCTATTTCCAAAACTGGCATTGTAATTGTTACTTTTTCAGCCAAGTGCAAACATATCTTTTCCCTAAAAGAGTATGAGGTGCTTTTCAGCGAAAATACCATCTACTGAACTGTCTCCCAGCTGCACCTATTTAGCATTCAAAATCTAAAGTGATTAGGCATGTTAACACAGGAAAAAACAACAAAAAAAACCTGCTATGAGAATTGCAAGAAGGCCAACTGACAAGTTCAAGGAAGGATTTAATAGGAGACAGGTCAAAATTAAAAAGTAGATAAGGAGAGAGTATTTATGTGGTTTTCATCTTTTCAACAACCATCCTTTTTCTTATCTATTTTTCCACAAGCATTTCCTGCAAATGACAGTCAAGAACTGTGTAGCTAGAACCATCTAAAAAGCAGTTCTTAACACACAAAAATAAACCAACCCAAGAAAAAACCCACCACCCACCCATCACCCCCTCACCCCATAATGTGAAGAACAGAAGCACAAACTTCCCCAGTGTGCGGGCAGAAGAGGAAATCTAGCAGGAGACCAACTTGCCTTAACCAAAGGAAGCGTATAGAAAATAGTGGTGAAATCAGATGAAGGGGACCAGTATAAAGAAAAAGCAAGCACAACTGTATGGGAACAAAGTCAGAAGTCGAGGCAAAATTGTAATAGAAACAGAAAAGAACACAAAGGATAAGAAAGAAACGTTTAAATTACAGAGGAAACTTGAGGAGTGTGGGACATTGCCACAGTACAAAAGCAGAAAGAATGTTGTTGAGAAGGTCAAAGAGCCAACACTTGTGTTGCAGCTGCAATCAAGCAGCTAACTAAATTAACTGTCGCAACAAAGGGGTAAAATCTCAGATGAGAATAGGGAAAGAATAAGGCAGAGGATATGTACACAAATAGAGCATCTTTAAATCATCTGCTGACATTAAAGCCTGATGAAATTCATCCTAGTGTAGAAAATCGTGGGCTGAAGCAATCTAAAAGCCATTAGCAGTTTTCTTTGAAAACTCACAAACATGCTGAAGGGCAAACACAAGGTACATCATTCGCAGAGGAATGAGCCAGGAAATCACAGAACAGACAGGTAGAGCTCAATTCCCAGAAAACTACAAATAATCAAATTATTTGTAAATACCAGCGATGACAATATGGAGATGGATAACACAAGGCTGAATTTTTCAAGAACAAAGTATGCCGAAGCAATCTAATCTTCTTTTAGACCAGGAGAACAGGCCTGGTAAATTGGGAAAAAAGCTGTGGATGTAATAATGCATCTGAGCCGTAGCGAGGCTTTTCCCATTGCCTTCTGCCACATTTTCACAAACAAGTTTAGACAGCGTGGTCTCCAAATGGGAGATGGGATTAAGCAAAGAGCAAAACTGATCATAAAAATGAAGGTCAAACAGCAGTGGATGGCATTTAGTATTGACTGATTTCTGCAAAGGTGTGTATCTTTGTTGCAATACCGATCAGTATTTTCATTAACACCACCAGTGATCGAATAGAGAATTTGTTTATAAAATCCACGGATGGCACTGAGTGACAGGAGGTGCCAGGGCGTTGGAGGGTGCGAGCGGAAGGTGTTCTTACGCCAAAGATATGAACGGTCAGTAAAGACAAGCAAAAAAATTTCAGCCAAGAATACAAAACTGTACAAATACTGGATGCAGAAAATCTTACTAGCTGGTATCTCTGAGGACTACCACAAATACTAAATCATCAGAGTCACATTGTTGCTTCTACCCTTACTGGTCTTTTGTATTCTTTTTAGCTTACCTGCCCTCACTTCACATTTATGGGTATCCCAGAGATTTGTTTATGGTCTATATTCATTCCTAACAAGTCAGGAGACTTTCAAAAAGACAGAAAATAAAAGACTGGTTCTAGTTCATTTAATTTCATTTTCTCCTTATGTCCAAAAAAACCGTACACTTCAATCAACATACTTAAATAACCAGGGGAAAAGCTTATCATTGTTTTAAAAAACTCCTGCTTTCTTTAAAGAGGTCAAATCATCAAGTTATTATGTACATAAGAAAAACACTGAAGCCGTGCACATGAGAAAAAAGCAATCTATACCTACTGTTTTCCAGACCAATTGTACACAGTGACTTCATAAATTGTGCACAATGATTTCATGTTGCTTCCTTGTTCAGCACGTAACGGGACCATGATAATGGTCCTATTTGTTTTGCAGACTCCCAGAAAAATTACACCATTTGCATATTTTAATTAATAATGGCTGGAAAAACATGAAGCAATAAATGCCTCCCAGGCATGCAATAAACTTTGAGGTTTATTTACAAATTAATACTGTGGAGATCATTTAATACTGAATTACTTAATCTCAAATGTTATTAATTAAAACACCAGTCACAATCAGCTGGGTACACATAAAATAAATAATAGTGTAAGAGAAAAAAATATAACGTTCCATCATCTGCATGAAAAATTTTAACGGAAAAGGAGAAGGTAAATTTTGTTTTAAGGACAGGCATTTTAAAGTCTAATAGGCAAATTTAAAATAGCTGCATTTGCATTGTTATTGACACTGATGTTTCACAGATCTTCAGATTTGCTCACTCGGGAATATTTAAAGTAACTTGCGTGCTCTCTCCCAGTATTTGTAATCCTCACACTGTGTGCAACACTAACAAGATATTATTAAGAGGGAGTCATAAAAGCATAACCTCTAAAACCTACTGCACCAACCCAAAACACCTTGGACCTTCAGTCCAAACCACTTAATGTATTGATAAGACTACTCATGAAAGAAAAAGTCAGTGTGAAAATTTACACATGAAATCACTTGTTAAATATTTGAGGTCTGGTAACATTCCATATTACCTATGGAACACAGGCAATACCTTAAGCTACTGTTAGAATTTCACAAAAAACCCCAAGATGAACCAAAATGACTAACTGCTAACTTTCTGTTTGCCTGGAAAAAACAGCACAAGACTTCATAAGCTTAAATCCTCAGTCTATGAATGTTTAAAATGTCCTGGCCAATTTTATACAGGGAATAAAAAAAGATGAGGACAGAAATATACTCTGCACAATGAAAGTCCTTTAATACAGATGGGTGTATTAATGCAGAATGAGGTGGTTGAACTTGCTCTATAAAGACATCGAGATTTCAGGTCCAGGGCCACCAGCCCTATAAGAGATACAGTCTTTGACTAATCCCCAAGAGATGAAGCTGCACATATTTGTGATTTAAGTATTTTTCATAAACAGAAAATGTCTAGCTTAATTCAAGTCATGCATAGCATATTGGTAATGTAAGATAAATCTACACTGCGGTAACAATAAGTAGAAGACAACAGTTCCTATGCATTTCCAAAGCTCTTAGGACTAGCCGATGCATTTCACTCTTTCCCAAACAGACTAGATCATCAATTCTGGAGATCTTGGGCATGTAGCAAGAGAACATCCACCGCTGTATCACCAAAATGCTCACCAGCATCCTGGCTCGGAGAGTAACTGGCGTTACCACTTTGCATCTCCCCTGCCCTGCCTGGCACAGGCGGTCTCTCCCAGGCCTACCCAGCATACCTTACCACGGATCATTTGAAAAGGAAAACAAAAGCTAGGTAAAATCTTTGGGGTTTAGTGAAACATTAAAGCAGGTAGATTATTCCAATGATGAGGTTCGCCTTCTAACCACATGTAAATTGTGTTAAATCCTGAAATACTAAAACCTGCTAATGGTTTTTCTGCCCCCAAAGGCAGGCCTGCAGCCATATATTCCAGCACCTGTCAAGTAAACACATATGTTTCTGTTTCTCAGCATGCTCCTGGCTCCCATTACTCTCTGGGATTTCCAAAACCAAGCGTCTCCCACCAGTGAGGAGAAGGCTCCTGAGCAGCATGGCTCTTCGGTTCTGAACTCACCGCAGGCATTGAAGAGGTGCCAGAAGTTAATTGCCAGCACTGAGCTGAATGAGTCACCCTCCCTCAGCACAGGTGACTGCATCAGCTTAACCATCCATAATAATCTTCATCTTTCATAAGCAAATGAAACTTGCCCATTCACCTGCATCAGTGACTCAATTAGAGTTCCATTATTTCTCACACTTCGGTTTGGTTTATTATTATTTTTTTTTCCTGTGCATTTACGGAATGGGCAAAACCCAGCGAGCCCCACACTTCAGCTGACATGAAGTGACCTAATTCCACTGAGCTCAGCAGGCTACAATAGAGCCACACTGCCTTAAAGCAGATAAGGCTATTGCTCTCTCTGATTTCTGCTTAGCTCAGGTATCTGAAGTCTTCTTCCTTTGAATGGCTTTATGTGAAATCCGAATACTGCTATAATGTTTGCAGGAACCACACTCAGGAGAGCATCTGTACTGAGTTTATTGCTTTAGACTTGAGGCCATAATTACTTCATAATAATATTAAGGTCCTGATCCCCCCCAAAAACATCTGGAGAGTTGTAATTTATCTACCTATCTTGCACAGCTGGCTTTCAAGACACGTGGACAGAACACAACGCAGCAAAAGCCTAGGGAACAGTATGTAAGCCAGGGGAAAGCTGATACATTAACCATGCAGCAGCGCGCAGAGAAGTCACCTGGGTCTGCAAACTGTGTCAGGGCAGCATTATTTATAAGCAATGTGCTTTCGCTGCTTCCACTGGCAGAGCGATTTTGGGGGGTTAGTTAGTACAGGGACCTCTGCTTTTTGTTAGCCTCTTAACAGCAGTTGTTACATACACCAAGGGGAGTACATATCTCTAGATGCTTTGCAAAACCAACAGGCTAAAGAAGGAGAAGCGCCAAAAATCTTGCTGAAATTCCACATGAATTAGGTGTGGAAAGTCCTGTGCTCCTCTGATTTGATGGCAAACACATATATAAAGATTTTAACATAAGAAATCACAGGCCTTTTGCATTTTGAGCCATTCATGGATTTTTTTTCTCCTGTACTTCAGTCCCATATGCAGCCTATAGTACCTTTCAGCACATTTAACGCAAAAAAAAGAAGTTACAGAAATATCCAAGCACTCTTCCTATATGGTCCATGTAAAAGGGGCTAGCTATTATAATTAAATAATTTTCAATCCCTATAAACTGTTCTTTCCCCTGTCTGCAAGGACTGGGTTCTGCGTGGCATGGGCACAAACAGAAGGAAGGTGGTAAAGGCTTACAGGGAAGCATCTGTACCTGCAGGTTTAACAAAACGGCTCCAATTCTCATGGCCTCGCTGACTTCCAGGCTGTACATCAGCTGGGGAAAGCGAGGAGGGCTCTGGTTGTTGGGTGGAAGGACCTCAATGTAAACAGTAGTAATAGAGCTCCTGGAACACAGGAAGAAAAAGAAGTCAAAGCCAGTCAAAGTCAATAAATCAATAAGCACAAGCAACCAACAATATCTATTTTATACACTGTGTGTTCTCTAGCTCTGACAACCTCCCTTTGGTCCTTTAGAAGCTTCAGGACATATTCTTCATTATGCATCAAAAAAAAAGCAGGCTGCCACATTAACAGAAGAAAAGCTAAATAATTTCTTTAAAAGTAGCCCAAATGTTCTTTGTTCTTACAAAGCAGTAAGATATCAGTGCACACTCCACAGACAAAGATGACTCATAATCCCCTGGTGATACCGTGTCCTCTAGAAGAGCATCACAGATTCCGAGATGGTAACTGCTCCTGCCCATGCACAATATCCACCCCGGGGCATCCCTGCTGTTGTTTGGTTTGCTAAGTTTCTTTGGAAGAGAGGGAAGAGAAAGCATTGCTGCAACGGTGGGAGAAGACTGATGTACACAACTCTGTAATAGGCTGCCTCAATGCTGTGGCTCACACAAATAAAGCCAAGCACACTTCAGTGAGCCACGGCAACACAGGAGACTGCAAAACCCACTGAGGAAACCCAGCAAACCCATCAGCTGCACCGAAGCCCTAACCCGAATACACTGCAAACGGCCCTCCAGTTTGCAAGGTGAAGGCTCTTCTGGGAGCACTGGTGCTCACCACACACCCTGCAAAGACCATGCTGCAGACCCGCTTGCCATTCAACCGCTCCAAATTGAGAAAGGGAGCCAAAAGCCTCCCTGAAGTTCAAAGAGAGATTCAAAATGTGGTTTTAAACCCTTTAAGGGACCTTTCTCTTGCATTTTTGCTCAATTAGCCCATCTGCCTTCTCCCCTGTGTGTTAAGGGAGTACCCGTGTCCCAGAACAAAATCCTGAGGAGAGGGTGTCACACTGCAGGCACAGATGTCCTCCACATAAGCCCTTTGACAAAGCTGGGAAAACTCTGGGCTGCAGGAAAGAAACCTCTTCAGGACAAAGGATTTACCCCAAATTATTTTTTTCTGGGGGGGTAGTGGTGAGTGGGTTGAGGAGAGAAGAAAAACATTCCCACACAATGAGCTGCTTCTTGCAGGGCTAGAAAACTCAGGAGTATTTTTAGAGACTCCTACCAGAGTCTACCAGGTATCTTATAGTTTAAACAGCATCTGTGTTCACTGATACAGTTCATTAAATACCAAAATGACACGTCACTGATTAATGTTGTTCCTTAGCTGTCCAGGACTCTGACCAAGCGCAGTCGCCGCTGTGCTGTGGGTGCTTCACACCACCCTTTGCCAGCAGGTTTTAAAACCCCGCGCCGCTGACTGTAGCTGGGCAGACCATGGCTGCAACACCGCGACCGGCTGTTATGCTGTAGGGGCTGTGTCACCCAGCACCCTCACCACGCTCTGAGATAACCAGCTGCGAACACCCCCTCCAGAAGGAGAAGTCCCATCCGTAGGTACCTGCTGCAGAAGGGGCACATCCACCCACGCAGCCCACGCTCCACCAGGATTTAAGAAAGGGAAAAAACACCAAGGAGGAGAAGAACGAGGGAAAAAAAGCATTGAGGAACAGCCCTGTGAGCACCGAGGAGGAGGAGGAGGTGGTTGTGGTGCTCTGGGTGCCAGAGCAAAGACTCCCTTGGAGCCTGGGGCAAGACCTTGGTGGGGCACGGGAAGGTGTGGGGAGGAAGGCACAGCAGAGCTGTTCGGGGCTGTTCGGGACCGACCACTGCCCCGTTCCCCATCCCCTGCACTGCCCACAGGCAGTGAATGAAGGAGTGAAGTTGAGCCTGGGGAAAAGGGAGCACTGCTGGCTTGGTTTTTATCTATTTCTCATCACCTAAATCTATTTTAATTAGCAGTTAAGTTAAATTAATTTTCCTCAAGTCTTATCTCTATGTCTTCATCCTGCTTTCTGACGTTATTTTCTCCCCTGTCCCGTTGAGGCGGGAGAGCGGCAGGGCAGGTATCTAACAGCTGACCAAGGTCAACCCACCACTTGTACATTAACAATTAATACCAGCTGACCCTAATGAGCCTTCAGTGTTAAACTGCTCCACTGCTAGCCGTGTCGTGACAGCCCAGCAAACATCCCTCAGCACCCCAAGCCCCTGGCTACCAGCTGGTCCAGGGCAACCCCAAACTCCTCAGGGATGGCGATGCTGTGGATGCTGCCTTCCCACAGCCGCGTCTCTTCGCAGCGAGTGCCAGACTCGCTTCCACCTACAAATGCAGGAGACGAGGATCTTCCTGCTTTGAACATAATAGGCAGGTTCTCGTTTGATTTAATCACCTTTTAAATAAGCACATAGCTCGCACTGAGATGCATCGGTGAATGGTAAAGCCTTACCATCTATCATATACTTGAGCATTTAAGAAGCTGAACTTGCAGAAGACTGACTCAACGGATATGAAAGAAAACCAGAGTGATCAGGGGAAGACAGACAATTACAACTAAAGCTGATCATTCAGTGTCGATTACCTCCTTATATACTTATATACAACAGTCACTTTCCTCTCCTCTCTATTTATACTGCCTCATAACCCGCTAATCTTTCTGAATCCATGTTCCACACTTACATTGTTGGAATGTAAAAGTAAATACCATCACCAAATGGCTCAGCAACAGGCACAAAGGAGTAGCAGACAAAATACCACTTGAGCACTGGGGCTGTGTATTTTCTCAGGGTAGCTGCTGTCTGTGTATGATATACGCATCCAAATGGTTGCGTATATCATACGCAAGTTTAGTGTGCATTTTTCTTCCACTGCTGAATATTTAATAAAAACATATAATTCTGCATCATTTTCTTCCTGATCCTGCTACACCGTAATAATACCCAAGCTGATTTATTGTCTATCAAACTCTAAAAAAACCCCAATTGTTTCTGTTCATCACAATAGTAAGCGAATTTTCTCCAAATCTTTAAAATAAGATCACAAAAGTAAAGCACTAGTAGTCTGCAAACCAAAAGGACCGTAACATCAAACAGCTACTTCTTCTCATTTCCAATCCATTTTTGATTAGCGCTTTGCAGTTGTAACCTCTTCCTTTTCTGTGTGCTATATACAGCCCATTTAAGTGGCTGGCAAGATCCACCTTGGCACGGGAAAGGAAAGGAGACAGCGCTGAGCCTTCCAACAATGGCAGTTGGTGCAGAAACTGCTAAACTGAACTATAACTTCAGTTCTAAAAAGCTAAAGTTCATCTTCAAACTTTTATGCTATGTATAAACTTAAGTATACTTAAAGTACTTAAGCGTACTTAAATATACCTCAATAACTTACAGTAATGGGGCTTGCTACAGATGGAAACTTTAATGATACTCAGCAAAATATCTTCTTCCATGCACAGTCACCTGCCAAGAATTTAACATCATACCATGCAAAAAAGACACACAGGATGCCTTTAATTTTAAATTTGCGCTTACAAAGGCTACAGTGCTACAGTTCCTGAGCCGGCTTGTGTAGTTTGGTCTTGCTTTGTGCATAAGCAAGGGGACAGCTGAACCCCAGCCAAGGGACACATGACTCCAGTTAGCTTGGTAAGTCCTGCAGCAGAATCCAGATGTGCGAAAAAAATTCTCAGTATTTGAAATTACATCTAAATCCTTTATTTATTGATTTTTCTTCCAGGGCACACACCTTCCTGCCTGCTGATACATAATAGCTAGGTAGACCAAGCCCATTCCCATTGGTCTCAAATACTGGTTACTGCCTCCACCAAGGCATCTTGGTGGGGCACTGCCTCCCCCAAGGGCCATGTTGGCCCTTGTCACCAAGAGGCCAATGGGATCCTGGGCTGCGTAGGGAAGAGTGTGGCCACCAGGTGGAGGGAGGTCATTCTTCCTCTCTACTCCACACTGGTGAGGCTACAGCTGGAATACTGCGTCCAGTTCTGGGCTCCCCAGTTCAAGAGAGACAGGGAACTGCTGGAGAGAGTCCAACATAGAGCAACAAAGATGATGGAGACATTGGAGCATCTCCCTGATGAGGAGAGGCTGAGGGAGCTGGGACTCTTTAGCCTGGAGAAGGCTGAGGGGAGACCTTATTAATGCTGACAAGGATCTAAAGGGTGGGTTGAAGGAGGAGGGAGCCAGACTCTTCTCAGTGGTTCCCAGTGACAAGACGAGGGGCAACGGGCACAAGCTGGAACATGGGAAGTTCCACTCAAATCTGAGGAAGAACTTCTTTGGGTTGAGGGTGGCAGAGCCCTGGCAGAGGCTGCCTGGGGAGGTCGTGGAGTCCCCTTCTCTGGAGATCTTCAAGCCCCACCTGGATGCTCCTGAGTGATGTGCTCTGGGCAACCCTGCTTTGGCAGGGGAGTTGGACTGGATGATCTCTGAGGTCCCTTCCAACTCCGACAATTCCATGATTCCGTGAACATGAACCACGTAACACAATGTGACAACTTTGCATTAGGAGGAGCGACAAGTTCCTCCAACCCCAACTGTGAGATACTGACCACCTCACAGCCAGAGGGAAGGAACCAAGGAGATGCAAAATGACAGTTTTAAAGACCTCCAAGCTGTAGCTCACATGAGCTCTCTCAGGCTTTTCTCTGTGTGAAATGGCAGGAGGCGGCTTCAGGCACCGCCAGCTCATTTTTGGGTTTCCAGTCCTACAGAAAGGACATCAGGAAGGCAGCAAAATATTTTCTATCTAAATGTACCTTACCAGACAGTAAGAGTTGTTCACGTTCTTTCTCCACAGCATGTTGCTGATGGTCCAGCAGCCCTCCCCTTGATTTCTTAACCCTCACAGACACAGAAAAAACAGCTCTGGGCCCCAAAACCACCTCAGTTCAAGGCCAGGCTGGCCCTGGGGCCACCTACTGCTGCTACAGGAACACTGCTTAGATGGAGTGGTTTTTGGAACACGCATTAAAAGTTATGAACCAAATTACATGCTATTAATTCTATAAAAGGGGAAACAAGCAGAAATGACAAGAAAGGAGAGTTTTTCCACTTTTGAAGATTATTGGAATAAAGTCATTTTCAGAGGAGGAAGCACATGCTCCCCACATATACCATCAGAAGTACATATTTTTAAACAATATAAAGATTTCTCAAACATAACAGGAGTGGATAGCAATCACAGCTGTATTGTAGGGGCTACTGTTGTTGGGGCCACGTGGCTGGATTCTGATTATGGGGTTTTTTATTGATTTTTCTCCTCTACTTCAATACTATGCTAGTACTACACAAAAGTAAGTACATAATAGTCTGCAATCTTCTCAGCACTGCTAACAGTCTACCATCAGCTACCCTGAGTGGGTTATCAAGAGAGCAAGCAACAGAGGGAAAGGAGGAGAAAATTTAACCAGAAGACTACGTTACCAGATATTAGTTTTATGAACAATTTAACAATCTGAATACAAAAATGAGGGTTTGAAGACTGCTGAAACCAAATTAGACCATTAATATGGGAACCTCTGAGTATCTGAAAAGTGTTTCCAGTTATTGGAATATGTAACTATAAAATACGTGCAGAACAGTATGAGCAGCTTTCTTGGAGACATGATAGAAGCAACAGGTCCTAAAGAAAAGCCAGTGACTGAAATTCCACTTCTGAGTAATCTTTCCGCCTTACATTCCCCGTTTGAGGAAAAGAGAAAAGGTTCTGGGAGATGTAAATGCTGGAGGCGACTGTTCCTCTCTGCCATCCTCTTCGGACAATGAGGTTGTCACATTATCAACACCAGGCTTGGAACACGAGAGCCACTTTTATGCACCCCCCTACCTCGTCGTGAAATAACAACATTTGTGCACAATTGCCATATGAAAAACATAAAAGAAGCAGGTAAGCAGCACTTGGTACCTTTATTTTTTTGGAACATGCGAGCATCCTATTCTAACCACACTAAATCTGCAGGCTGCTCTGCTCTATCAGCTGGCGGAGAACAGAAATAATTCTGGCAGTGAGAATCTAGGTCTAAGCTGGGGCAGTGACCACCACTGGCACAGCTTGTTAAGTATATCCCCAGCATGCCAATCTGGATGACCTTGCACACCCTATACCTGGACAGAAGGTCTCCAGCTCAGCAACCGGACTATTTCTCATCCTTTCTGCATCACAGCAAGCTGCATTCTGAACAAAAAGCCTCTCCCTTCTCACTCGCTTTCTTCCTTACATCCCTTCACTTCAATTTCTCTTCGCAAATGGTCATGCACAATGACAGCACAACACGTGGACTTTTAAAAAATAGGCCATTACAAGCAAATGCAATAATGAAAACTCTGTGTTATAAGGAAAATGTAAATAAGGAACAAAAAGAGAAAGAATTCTAGCATGACACTTTTCCAAAATGTGATCCTTACACCAAAAAGAACACATTGAACTGCATTCCAGTGAGGAGTCATAGACACAAGGGTGCGCCACACTTCTTACGCCCTGCTAAGCACTGATTACAAAATTAGTTTCATTATAAGATGAATTACCTTCTCTGCGCAGGAGGAGCACTATCAGATGCTTTGACAGTGAGAGCGTAGGATCGCCCCACTGACAATACAACTCCTGGAGCAATGGTGATAAGGCCTGTTCGGTCATTGATGATGAAGTCTCCCTGATCCCCAGCCAAAATTTCATATACTATCTGTCCATTGGGTCCCTCGTCCGCATCTACAGCGGTGAGCTGCAATTCAAAACCAGAATGTCAGCACACAGGGTTCAGTGTTGTATTTTAATAGGTTTTTTTGTAAGGCAACTCAGCAGGGGGTAGAGGAAGCAGAGGGGAAGCTTGACACCTGTAACATATGCAGTGATTTCTAATTACTGTACAACAAGGATACAATTTAAATGAAGGATAACAGGTGTAAAAAGCATCACGAAGCAGAGAAAAACTGCTTTCCTAATATTGCAAGCAAATTATTTTAAGATACGAAAGAAAACTAATTAAGACCAAGTTTACTCTCTGTGGATTGGAATTTATAACGCTTCCTATGAAGGTGGGAGGGGGGAAGAAGATATTTATTGTGTTGCAAATGGAAAAAGAGGATCGTATTTAATTACTGAAAGTTCCCATCCCTCTCTACACTCTTCACGCAACAGCCTCGTTACTGCCAGAAATTCTAATATCCAGGTCTTGCAGGTGGAAGCCCTCGCAGGGTGGAACTGGAGAACAATGTTTGTGTTGCTCGTGTGTGCACGTACGGAGTGGAAGGCGAACAGCAGCTGCTCCCCTCTGGATACACGGGTAGGGAACACGACCACACACATCGCAGGCGTGCAAGGCCCGTTTCACACGGCGACGGGCCACCACCTCCCTGAAAGGCTGTGTCTTGTGGGGGGTGATCTCGGAGCCGTGGCACAAACGCAACGGAGCACGTACTTCTGTGCTTTGTCACCTCTGCACCATCGCTCTACCGGGACCGCGATGACTCCCGCGTGTAGTCTTTCTTCTATATAATTGTACAATTTTGATTCTGAGCATGAATCTAAGGCCTACTGTTTTAGCTCCAAATTATAATGATGCACGTAATGAAATGAGGGGGTCCTTATCTTGCCCCTGGGAAAGGCAATGGCTTTATCCCACCTCCGTAGCGTGCCGTGCTAAATCAAACATGGGCACGCACGCCCAGAATATATAGCTCAGTCTTCGAATTTGTTTGCTTTTAGCCAAGTACCAATGGCTCTGACTGCCGTGTCACAAAGCACACAACTAGCAATCTGAGGTTTCACATCAGCCCCCCGCCGTAACAGCCAGAAATACACACAGACACCTCAGTCACTCCAACTGACAGCCCCGTGTCCTCGCTAAGCCCTTCCACCTCTCCTCTTCCTTTACACATACACAGAATAACTCTACACACAACGTATCATCCCACAGCAAACTGCTCACAGTGCCTATCACTTGACTTGTATTATTTACAATTAAAATTGCATCTTAATTGTCACCATATTCGGAAAATGAAAATCAGCACAGCATTTTGTTACATTTAGGGTCAAAGCACCGAAGTACAACCCAACTACACAAGCACCTCTGGACTTCCTAAGATGAATTTCTTCTTCCCATAGGGGTTCATGCTGATATGCATGCTGCTTTCTCAGTTGGATCTTAATTTTGTGTGACTGTGTATCACCTCAAACAGCACATGAGACGACAAAAAGCAGTACAAGCAGAACATCGGGGAGGACACAGCCGCAGCCGGTGGTAGCAGGGCTGCCTGGTACCCACAGCCGTGGAGTAGAAATGACAGGGAACGATGGCACATCAGGCTCCTGCTGCTCCCAGCTGCAGCAGAGCAGTTCGAGGTGGGAAATGGCAAGGGGCACCAGAAGGCACAGCACCAGAGCCTCCCCTGCCGGGATGTACAAAGCAGTAAGAAATCTCAGCCTCAGAAATGATTCCCTGCAGGGCAACTGAAGGGAGAATGAAACAAAAATAGACGTGTAGCTTCTTGAAAGGTCTCTGCTGGCCTGTCTGCTTTGGCTTTCTTGACATGGACACTCATGCCAGTGGGCAGCACGGCACACAGGATTGCCAGTGCAGGATTTAAGGGTAACACACGATAACACGAAACCTCAGCCAATGGCAGCATCAACAGATGTGATCTCAGCCAGGGCCAGCCAACACAGCAGGCTAAATGCCTCCTGCCAGACAGGCTTTGCTCATCCCAGTGACACTCTCCAAGTTGACAGCAGAAGTTGATCTAGCTGCTTTAAAGGGTAATCCCAATTTCTTATGCACATAGACTCAGTGAAATATGAAATTTCATATGTAATATAAAAAACCAACAACTAAGCCAACCATAGCTGAAACAGAATAAATTCATTGAAATGCTAAAAGATAAGTGATTTAGAAGTACTAAGGGAAGTGGGGTTTACCTGCTTTGTTAGGAGTGCAAGCTATTACTGCTGTTGGGGACTGAGTTACTTTATGGAGGACCTACCATTTTTAACATGGCATAGGCTGTACAAAGTAGCCATCAACTGGAAAGCATGGTAGTTATTTCTCTCCTGAGCTAACCCATGTTCTGCTGCTTTCACACAGAGGTGATCCAAAGCAAATTTCCAACAGAGAAGCATTTAAACTTAAAGTCAGCTTAGATAAATTAAATTTCTTTGTCATAGATGCTTCCTTCCAGCAATCCAGACTCATCACTGGTGTGCTCGAATTAGCAAATCTTCTTAATTCACCCTCCTATAGTATTTTGAGACATCCCATAATCTATGAAACACAGAATAAACCCTTGAAATGCCACTAAAAAAAATCATCAAGCAGAGATAACTTCTTCTTAGTAGTTTAAAAAACAAATTAATATCCATGTGTTACTTTTTGAGAACATTTCTATCTCATTCTATATTTCCTTTTGAAATTCTGAAAAAAGTCATCCTACGAAGACTGTACTTTTGTAACATGTTTTACATTCCATCCATATGATGTCTTCAGATACCAACGTATTAACTTGCACTGGTCAGAGTCAACACACCAAAATTCAGCATATAACCCAGACTTTCACCAGCCTCTCAGGGTTTAGAGCTTAAAGCTTTCTCCAACTCCTTTTCCTTCCACTCATTCTATAGTTTTACACACAACTGAATGTGTTCATTAACCTCGCAAAGAGAAACTATCAAACTCAGTGACATAGTTAAGAAAAGTGCTGCTATAACCTTCTCTGCTGAACTTCAAAAGTAACACACACAAATAGATAAATAAAGGTTTTATGCAAAATACAAGGTCCTAAGGATTTAACGACAGGATTTGGACCAAGGCCAGTTTTTACTGTGACGACATGAACATGGATATTAACTGACTACGCAAGTACATAGATTAATTAGGTTCATTAAACTTACAAATACTGAATGCTTGAAAAGATAAGTGATTTGAATAACGTTTTGGGGGCAAAACCAGGAATCAAACATAGAATTAAATAGAATTAAAGTCAAATAGCTGCCATAATATATGGTTCCTATAACCATGTATGGTTCTCCAGCTGTTCCAAACCGATAGAGCTTCATAGTTAACAAGATTTGAGAAACACAGTCTAAAATATACAGAAAGAAGTACAAGGCAAGACTTATTTTACTTTCCCAAGAATTTTTTTTGCATCCAGCAGTATCAGCTTCATTACATTAAAATTTAATGTATTGAAAGTTTTGCAAAATAGGCACAAATTCTGCTGCAGCAAGAAGTGGTTTTCTTGGAAGGAGACTTACAACGATGGCCTTACAGCTTACAAAGACAACTTCCTCGTCACTATATAAGCTCTGTTCAGACTCACTTTATACTTGCAGGAAACTGGACTTCAACATTTGAGCTGCAACCTTTCTGCAGCAACACTTTCAGTGACCTTGCCCTAAACAGATGGAGTGATTATCAACCCTTCCAGTAACCCTATATTTATCAACAAAACCTTCACCAAAGGTGGTCTGACTTGCACTGACCAAGAGCAAATACAGCAGAAACCATGAGTCCCATCAGTTTGCCTGCCAATGGCTACCTTTTAAACAAGTGTTCCAGTCAAGTGAGTGCAAGGCTCCAGAGCCACGTCCAGCACACATTTATGTTGTATAACGGTGCCAAGGAAACAGTCCCATTGCTCTACGAAGCAGCACACCAGTGAGAAATGCTGGGCTGACAGAACTTAGATGGAACTAGATACCCTCCTCATCCCTCTGGGGCTCAGCAGTACAACTCAGCCATCAGCTTCACCAGGAAAAGCAGTATCACAGAATCACAGAATGCTATGGGGTTGGAAGGGACCTCTGGAGATCATCTAGTCCAACCCCCTGCCAAAGCAGATCCACCCAGAGCAGGTTGCACGGGAACGTGTCCAGGCAGGTTTGGAATGTCTCCAGAGAAGGAGACTCCACCACCTTTCTGGGCAGCCTCTTCCAGGGCTCTGCCAGCCTCACAGGAAAGAAGTTCCTCCTCATGTTTAGATGGAACTTCTTATGTTCAAGTTTGTGCCCATTTCCTCTTGTCCTATCCTTGGGCACCACTGAAAAAAGACCAGCCCCATCCTCTTGACTCCCACCCTTGAAGTACTTATAGGCATTGATCAGATTCCCCCTCAGCCTTCTCTTCTCCAGACTAAAAAGACCCAAGTCCCTCAGCCTTTCCTCCTAAGAGAGATGCTCTAGTCCCCCCATCATCTTTGTAGCCCTCTGCTGCACCCTCTCCGGCAACTTCATGCCTGGAGAATACCGAATATTCTGGAGAATACGGAACTCAGTAATGAGTTTCTACGTGTCAGGGGCGAGCAGGATTGCGATGAAGATATTCCTGAAGTTGAGCCAATGAAAGGCAACACTAACACAGAGTAGGTCAAAATACTTTTTCCTTCAGACATTTCACTAAATCTCATTTTTACTTAAGTATATAAGAGCATTTACTGAGAAATGCAAACATAACCCAGTTTTGTTTTTTGCTTCTGCCAATAATGTTTACTTTGTAGTTGGAAATGAATATACTGATGGACTGAAGGCAGAGGGCTGCAAATAACGACATAAATACAAGCTTAAGTGTGGTTTGGAGACAAGTTTTTCAAAGAATTCCTCTAAATTGTAGCTTTATAGCAAGATGCGTGTTTAAGAGCTGTAAACCACGAGCACACATGCCAAGCTGCAAATACCCAATCGTGTCTCTAAGACCTAATATAGTATGATGCAAGGATGTAGCCTGTATGCAAGGATGGCTCCAGTCACATGTGCCTATTTGCAGGGAATGGAAAGAAAATATTTAAAAGAGACGAAGTGGTCCAGCACTGAGAAACCACATTTGGCATAACAGCAAGAAAGTCCCAGAGGAGGCATTTATTTAATGGCTCTAAATAAAATTTGTCCCTGCGTACAACTGGAAGTACGGTTACTGCTTGAGACTAACTCTACTGTGAGCAAGAGACAAGAGACAGAAACTTTACTCCCTGCAGTTTTAACACGTTTTATCCTTTTGCTTTTATTTCTGACCTTCAGCACAACGGCCATTTTTGCTGAGATGGGTAAGGTCCTCTGCGTGACCAAGATCTGGGGCAGGACCTCCAAATCCACTTGCACTGGTGATCTTAGGCAGAACTGCTTCAGCTCGCCCAAGGTGAGCAGGTAACGTACTAATCCAGTGTATAGCTTATTTTCCATTTTCAATCACGGAATTATTTAATTGTTCTTATAAGAGAGCCCTTGAACATGGCTCATACCTTTGCAACAGGAAATTAAGTAGAAAATAAAATACACAGATAAATTAAAATAGGTTCTTTTGGCTTCATAAATTTAAAGCAGAATAAGAACAGCATATACTTCTTAAGGCCAATTCATGACTTTTTCTGTTAAGAGAACAAACACAAAATCTTTCCATGGGCCAAGGAAGTCTTTGAACTTCAGGCAAATTTACAGAAAGATTTAGGTGGATAATGTTTTTTGCCATCCTCTGTCCCTTCTCAGCAATCTCATTTTCTTCCTCAATATTCTCTGTGCCCTGCATAGTGTATCTTGCATATACAAATGAGAGGTGTCTAAAGAAATAGAGTGGATTTAAATTACTTGTGTGAAATATTACTGCTATAAAGCTGTATGGCTGTGTACTCCAGCCATCAATGAGCAACTAGTTTAAATATCTGAGTCACAGGAAGAAAGAACTAACAGAAAAGGGAAAAACAGAACAGCAAAAGTATAAGAATATAAAACTATAGAATTAAGTACTTTAGCAGGTTTATTATCAATCAGTCTTTCTAGTGATAATTAGTATTTACCACATATTTATCTGTTTTAAATGACAGTTTTCTCAATCAGCTATTGGTGCTCTCAGGGAGCAGAATAAAATATCTATAAAAGCAGAAGGAAAATTCAGATAAGAAATTCTCAAGCTGAAAGGGACAGAATATACAGATAAATGAATTCAACTGAGAAAATATTCTTAATTCAGGCCTTGAACAATCTTCTAAGTACTCAGATTAGACAATTGAAATAAAAACTTTCAAAAGCACTTGTTTTCAACCCTGCAATGGTACTGCCATCGCCATAGAAGGCGGCAGGGAGCAGAGATTTCATGCTCTGCTCCATATCCTCAGAAAGTGGAGGGAGGTCACTGCTATAAAGGGCACAAGCTCCTCAGTTGTGATACCCTCCAACTTTCTAAAAATGACCCAAAGAGCCAGGCAAAGCTGCAGCTAACACCTAGAACTGGAAGGCAAAAGGTAGATTCACCACCACCACCAGGCTCCCAGACAAAACCAATGCAACTCAGTGCACACAGATTTGTTTCGCTCATTTCTCTTAAGGTCAACAGGGACAGGAGGGAAATGCCTTGCTCTAACCACCCGGGGGGAACAAAAAGAAAAGGAAAAAAAAATAATAATTCACTTGTAATGGATTTTTTTTTTCCTCTGCTATCTGTGGCTATTTTCAAGGCTTTTTTTTTTCAGGATTAAAATCCAAACAAGTTCCCACAAAAAAGGACAACAAGCAAGTGTCAACTGGGATTATTTGTACATTTTCAAGCAACTGCATTCAGCAAAAAAAGAAAAAAAAAATTAATCCCTTATTACCTTCAGGATAATAAAAGCAAAGTGGCAACTACATGAGAGCACTCACACTGCTATAGCAGAAATTTGCATTTTTGTAGAAAGATTATAAGCTTCATAAAAGAAATACTTTCTTGATCATCCCTGAAAATAAGTCTGAGTAGAGAGTTAAGTGGAAACCAGCACTTACGTGTAAATGATTGTGAGACTGCAAAGATCCACTAAGTCAGTGCTCTTTTTCTAACCTCCTTTCTCTGATTAGAGAAAGTGGTTTTTCCAGACTAATCATGTCTGACCTGGGTCATTTTCCCCTGGAAACTATCACAGCTGATCACCACCTTGCAGCAGAGAATCTCAAATGATTCTTAAGCCCATGATGAGGCAGGGTTAGATAATGAGTTTGTTCCACATACAGAGAACGAGCGAATTATATCATCAAAATCACTGTATTAGCAGTTTAAAAAAGGGGAAAAAAAAAAAAAAAAAAGAAAAAAAGGTCTGTTTTCCATTTGAGAAGGGATTTATAAAGCGGAAGCAAACAGTGATCAGGCAGCACATATCCACGTTCCTGGTCTGAGGAAGCCCATGGGTATTTGGGGCACCACAGACTCAGGGGCTACCCATAACTGCACAGGACAAATCCCAGTTCTCACACTCCTATAACACTGGATGAAAGACTTGGTGCCTGCAGCCCCTGAGCAACTTCCCATATACCCCAGAACCCTGAAATCATTATTTACTGGCATTATCAGCATGCAGAAATGTTAAGATTACTCTTAGCTTTACTTTTGTCAGTTTGTTTATCAACCCAGATCATCTGGCAACATAAGATTAGTTGAAAAACAACCCATCTCCCAAAACAGCCAGAATTTTCTCCCCTCCATCTCTGACCACATTATAAACTCATGTAGTTTGAAAGCCACCATGTGTTGACCTTGCAGACAGAATTGTGGAGGAGGGAAAAATCTCACTCTCAGAACTCTCACATTTTCCAAAATAATTTCAATTTTTAGCAGAGGCAAGTTTAAGGCCTAGCTTCCCCACTACTCATTTCCAACTTCACAGTGTCCTTCTAGCAGGGACTTGTCCGAGACCTACGTCAGGCGGTAGCTAAGTCCAAATGCTCCGCAGAATGTTTATGTCTAAACTTTTCTTCTTACGTTTCAGCTCCTATGCTTTTTCATCCTTGCAGTGTTTCTAATCTGCAAACTCCACCGATCTGACGGATGCTCTTTGTCCAAGCAGCTACAGAGTGTCCGTGGGGGAAGGCAAAAGGTAACTGCTGCGATGGGCAAGGGCAGGACATCATAATCTCTCAGACTGAACCTGCTCACCAAGAAATAATTTGTGCCTCCACTGAGCTAATTCTGGTGGCACAGGCTAACGCAGATGGTCTTGCAGGGCCGCCCTCCTGCTTCTTCCCAGAAGGAACAATTTACTGAGGAATTTGTCCTCCTGCTCTTTGCACGCCTCCAAGGTCTGAAAATATCTGCAGTCAAAACACCAGACTGGCACGTTCCCTTTGAACACGTAAGTACTTCAGCACGGCAGCTGGGGTAGAAAAGCACAGTGGTTGCTCTGCTTCATCCCAGGCAGCATAAACACAAGCCAGGCAGCTCAGAGCATCCTGAAGGCCAACCTCAGACACTGAAACCATTCTTCTCATACGTGCTGCCATCTCATTTAGAGACACCTTCTGCCTCATGTTTCCTGGCTCACGCATCTTTAAGAGGAAGAACCACTAAGATGGGCAGATACTTTAAATCCATAGCACACCAGTCTGCCTGATGTCCCGCACAGCAAAGGCCATGTGATAACCCCAATGATTTCCTTCTGGACTAGAGAAAGAAAAAATAACCTTGATCTAATTTTTTAAAGTGCTGTACATAGCTCTGTACCTTAAATACCAAGTAAATGTGTTGCTCTCACAAAATCCACACTTCTATATATGGAGTAAGGAGTTTATGAGATATCACCAATACAACTCCTGATGTCAAACCCTACACACAGCTCCTGAGCTCTACCTGCCTTCTGCTCATTCATGACAACAGTATTTGGTGTCTTTTTTTTTTTTTTCTTTTGCACAAAGCTTGAAGGGACTTAATTATGCTTGAAACATTTATCTTTTCCTCAAATCTTGCTGAAAATGTCCCCATGGCTCTCATTGATGCTTTTAAGCACTTGTAGCCCGGACTCATGAAAAGACAAGAATAACACTAATGAATATCCAAAGATAACAAATGCAGTTCAAGTAGGACTTATGCTAAAACAGGCACTGAACTCTCTTTCAATAGGGTAAAATCACCACTGCCTGCATTTGCTTGGTTGCTGACTATATTTCAGAAAATTGTATTTTATTACTTAAGCCAGCTGATCAATTGGGGTTTTTTTTCCAATACTCCCGTACTGCCTTCTGCCATCCTTGAATGCCGACCTCCACTTACAGCATCGTGTCTTCTCATCCATCTCGACTGGAGGCACTCGGTAGCGTGGCTGAGACCTTAGACAAATTACCACCCAAAAAAGCTTTTTTCCATTAACTTCAGTGCAACCAGGATTCACCTCCGGTCTGCGCTGAAACATTAATCAGTGCTCGCAAACTTTAATTAAAACTGCTTCTCTCTCTGGGCCTGTGTTCAACGCTTTTGTCATTGCTCATTTCCTCCACATGATGAAGCCAAGATGACTCTAGGCTTCTGTAAAAACCAAAAGGTTTTATAATATGGTAAAATCTTTTTGGCTATGTTCTACTGAACTGTTTACCTGTCCTCCCAAAATATTTTATTTCAATATCCTGCTCATACAGGAGAATTTTTTTTTTCTTTTGAGATTTTTCAGATGAAAAGGTTTTGTCAAATTTCAGATGAAACAGCTGAACTGCAGCTGTACATCTAAGACAAGCCTATCATTTACTATTAGCAACTTTTTAATAACTATGTAGCTAATGAAGTGGATGGAGATACACAGTCTTTATTTCTAGCCGATTTCAGTACATTCCCAATTTGTATTAACAAGGCCATTTACTGCTAACAAAGACTGAGTTAGCAAAGCGAATAAAAAGACCTGAAATTACCTTTATAACGCCTTCCCCAGGCCCCATATCTGTATAAATCTTGACATTGTATGATATGTTGGAGAAGGTTGGGGAATTATCATTCGCATCAATCACCACGATATTGACTGTCACTGGGTCACTCTCCTGTACACCATCAGAAGCTGCCATCTTCAGGAGCGGGGAGAGGAGGGGAAATAAAGCAGAACAGAAACATATTTTAATGATGTATTCGTAACACAATTCCAACGATGAGAAAATACAGTATGACAAGTACTAACCAGCGTTTCACTCTTCATTTTTCTCTACACTCAGGAGTAAATTACAGGAGGCTTCAGCTGAGCTGGAGCCTGCAGTGTGCAAGGCTCGGGGCAAAAGCAAAATGAAACAGTGCCTTTAAAAGATACGGTGTCAGATTAGCAGGAGAAATGAGAGGGAAGAACTGCTTCCCAGGGTGAGGGCCAGTCCCAGGCCAGGATCTGAGCTGCGGTCCGTGGCTGGAAGGGCAGAGCCTGTCCCCAGCTGTGCTGAACACCCTCAGGAAGCAGGGCTTGGCCACAGCTCACAAACCTGTCTGACACTGCGAGTCCCACCTGGGCACTGCCACACACGGGAGCCACTGCACATCTGTAAAACCTCAAAGACAGCATTTTAAGGTGGGACTTTAAGAGCTAGAGGCCTTCTTATTTCATAGAGGAAATCTGAGCTCTCCTTTCAAATGCTAAACGGGTAGCAAACAGGGAAGCTTTGACTTGGAACCCCTGCAGAGCAACAGGGTTTCCCTTCAGCACTTTTGCAAACTGCTTTAGGGCTGCTAAAATGTTTACTCACAGACTAGAAAACGCCTGAGGGAGCATTAAATCCATCTATCCTTTTTTTTTTTCATTTTCTAAAATACTGCTGGCTGTGGTATACGTTCGCCTACTATTTTAATTTGTACAAAAATAAAGCAGAAAAGCCATTACAGGCGTCTTGTTCCTAGCTCAAGGGTCAAGAAAATGCCAAGGTGGCCTCAAAGGCCACACTAGGTACAAGACAGAGAGCCAGACTGTGTCATGGAAGGGTGGTGAGGGGCAGGACACAAGCCTAGGACCATGGAGATGATGCTGGTAGGGGGATCTAAGATGTTGCTATCAAACCAAACACATGCAATTCAGAGGAGAACTCTACCTCAATTACCAACTCCCCCCTCCCCTGGCATTGCTGCTGTTCATCCTTCCCTGCTTTAATTCTTCTGTGCCACTTTAATGATCTACAACAATGTTGTGACTAATGATTTTTCAACACTTGCTCTGAACAACACCTGATGTGCCTTCAAGTCCATCTAGCTTACCGTAAAGGTGTAAAGCTGCTGGACTTCTCTGTCCACAGGCTGCAGCAGGGTGAGGTAGCGGGTGATGCCACTCTGAGTCACAGTGAAAAACGTGTTGTAGTCATTCAGAAAGAGATGGAGCTGGGGATCCTTGGTCTTTAAACGATATTTAAAAAAAAAAAAAAAAAAGCATTTTATTATAAGTTTGTATATACCATTAAGTTCCCAGTTACTCAATGCAAGCGCTCGTTTCAGTTGAAACCTAAATAAGGAGAAAGTACAAACACTCTGACAAACTGAATCTATAAAACTGTAAAAAAAAAAAAAAGAAAAAATAACACTGCTGTTCTAAAAATCTAACCTTCTTGATAAAAAAAGGTATTACAAATACACTTTAACCTATAGAGTAAGTAAACTCAATGGTAAACAACTGTATCTGTTAGTTTTAAATAATTATATTTTTTTCACTGAAACAGTAGGTTTTAAGCCAAATATAAGTTACCAATATAAGAAACCAGATTCAAGAACTGCCTTCAACGATATTAAGAACAGAACAAAACTTATCTTGACTAATGGAGCAAATAAAACAGTTGGGCTTATGCAATGAAAAGAAGAGAATCATGTATGTTGAAGCATGTCACTAAATAGATGCTGTTCAGATTCTCTTTATGTCTCGAAATGAATCAAAATATATTGATGCAGAATTATGAATCTCTCAGTTGACCAGGTGAAAACCATAGTAAAGCAGCTGTGGTCTAATTTTCAACAGGAAGTAACATTTTAAGGAAAAAAAGAAAAGTCAAGGCATTGCAAATCTGTTACTTGTGACTTCCCTGGGTAGCCTGGAACACAAATTTCACAAAGCCTGGGACACAAAGCCTGGGAACACAAATTTCAGGCTTGGATGGCTCGATGTACAACTGGGAGAGCACCAAGAGTGGTGCTGCAGTTCTACTGCTGACTCCAAAACCATGGGACAACATAAAGATTGGGCAATGCCTCATGAGATATCCTCAGCACCCAGTCAGGAACCTGTCCTTCCCATTCCATCCTCTCTGCCAGCACAGTTGGCAGATTATAAGAGTATGGGGAAGAAGAATTAAATGTTCCCTGGGGAAAAAAGACTGAAATTAATTTTGGGGCAAACAGAATCTCAGCTAACAGGAAGGGGGAGAACGTTTCTGCCACAGACAGAGCCAGAAGTTATTAATGTATTCACAGGCAAGATGGCAAATTAATTAAAGAACCTCAGGTCATTTCCTTCCAGTGCAAACTCACCAGATGGATGCAAAGCTGCAAAATGTACTTCCTTCCCTCAGTCCTTACCCCATAGTCTGCTGGATGCCAGCACAGAGCAGGCAAAAAGGGTGTTTAAGCTTAATATGCCCTGGTGGTTCTGAAAAGCCCCACAAATTAAGGCACTTTTCTGGGATGTCTGAGTTGTTGAAATGACAGAAAGGTGAGTCATGACCAGTATGAAACACCTCAACATCTTCCTCCATCTCTTTAAAGATGCTATTGAGGTATTAAAGTGATTAGACTGCAAGGTTCTTTCTATATTACAGTTAAATTTTAAAATAAGTTACATTATCTTTTATTGCCTACAGTATTCCAACAAACATTTCTGTATTCTTGTATATAGTCTGGTTAATTTAACCTGACTTAATGTGCTACTCCTGGTCATTAGTTATTAAGGTTATTTCTGTTACATGAAGCGAGGTTACGAGAGAGAAATGCAAATGTGATCAGGCAAAACACAAAAGGCTGGAAGACGAGTCCTTTAAAAACTGTCTCGAACTGCCCCAAATAAGGCAGTGATGAGAAATCACAGGACTGGTACCATGAATAAAACATAACAGAAAATCCAATGGCTGCACAATGCATAACTTTAAAAGTACTTTTACCAGCTACATTCCAACGTAATCCTACAGAGCCCACCCCATACAGAGCAGGGGACACAGTGCAGTCAGCAATAGCTGAATTCAACAAATTATCCCAAAAGTAGCATGATGTTCTTCTTCCCTGAATACTGTCTCTGCTTGGATCCCAAATGCTTCTGGAAGGCTAACTCCTGCCATTACTGTTATTCCTACATAATTAAAAAAAAAGAAAGCAGACCACTGGAAAGTTCAGCAGTCCCTACAGTGGAGCAGGCACGAACACTTGAGCTAACTCTCGCATGCACTAAGTATCATCATGAAATACTACCAGGACAGATTAGCACAACAGAAGGAGAAAGAGAAACTTATTTTAGCAATTCAAAATACTCTAAAGCACACAGTTTGGAAGGCTAAGATTATACCATTTAAATGAGAAACCATTTCAGTTGCTGAAAGCCACATGAAAGAAATAGCACAGCGTTCCAAATGAGTCGTTTCCTATTGCCTAAAGCTTTGTTGCAACTATGCCAGCTTTCAGTAAAATTAAAATTCATTTTACAGCTAGCAATGCAAACAGCAACCTCCTTTTCCCATGAAAAATTACATAAGGTAATTGGCAATAATTATTCGCTTTGTAGATGCTATGAAGTTGGTCAAAAATTTAATTTACAAAACCCCTGGTTAGTTATTACAGTTCTTCCTTGTCATGCCATTTTGAACACTAATAAACAGTACTTTTTTCCTAATTTGTTATTGAGAAAAACCAATGACAGAGATCCCATTTACTCCCAAAGTAATCTATCCTATTCCTTAGCTACTCTTGTATTAGAAATTTTATCCTAATGTGTAAGTTAAGTCACCTTTACTGTGATCAATGCCTATTTCTATTACCTTCTGTGCATGTTGGACCTACAAAACAATTTTTTTCCTTAATCTTGGCATTGCTATGCTTTTACATTTTTATCACATTTTACGCAAAAAGAAAGTCTGCTTAACTTAACTGTGAGCAATTTATCTGGCATGTACTGTGAGAGAATTCAGTTGAGGGAAACAACCCACCTACACTGCCAATACCATTTCCAATACTTTTATGTTTTTAACTATCTTGTTATTTTGGGGCCTGGACCTAAGCACCGTGATTTCTGACTACATTACTGGGTCACGCAGACTAGCTTGTCTCTGATAAATTGTTTAGCGTTATAATTTTGAGTAGAAAACTATCAGAATCCACACAAAAGAGTACACATGCAACCCTCAAGGACCATTTCAAGCACGCTGTTCAAACCCGGGACGGTTTACATACTTCAAACAGATTACTAGGTACTTTATAAATTAAAAATATACTTCTTGTAGAAGAGTTATATAAAGACATATGATTATTAAATTAACGTAAAGCAATCACAACATAACCACGGTACAACTTCATGCCCTAAAGGAATTTGGTCCCGTCTGTTTAAAGGGCTCTTTTGCAGGCTTCAGAAAACAAGGGACAGTCCCACTCCCAAATAAACACCGACAGGGCAGTGAAAAACGGGGAGGACAGGAGACATAAATAAATACATCACACAATGGGAAAAAAAAAAAGGTAATTTTGCAAACATAATACCCAATACCTACGGAAAGGGCACCCGCTGCAAGCTATAAAGAAAAACACATGATACAAAATGAATACAAGTAAAAAAAACCACAACCCTAATATGGATGGACATCATAAAAGCGGTACATTTGGGGAAAAAGTGGTTACAGACAAACATAAAATGAAATGAGACACAGAAAGTGCTCCAATGCTCTCTTAATAAACCAAGCCTGGGTTTGAATATGTTCTGCTTGAAAATCTCTGGAGAAGTTCCAGAAAGTTTGAACGCCTTCACAGATGTTAATGTTACATTTCTGCTGCTCCGATCCTCCCACAAGGGCTTACAGCTCTTCCCAAAACAAACAGTTTTCCACAACTTACTAAGATTACACCAAACTTACACAATATGGTCAAGAATAAGCAGACAATGACACATTCTGTATGTGCTTCAACATCCTCAAAGACTTTTCAGAGACAACATATTTGCCTGTTAAATTCTTCAGGGTGTAGCCAGAACAAGCTCCAAGAGCATCAGAACTGCTTGGGCTTCCTGATCGCTAGCACGCGCTTATCTCCAAAGAGCTGTAGCGATAACAAAGGCAATTTAAGGACACATCTTGGTTTTCCAGCATTCTTCATGTGGAGGATGATCAGCACTGAAACACACACAGAAGACAGCTGTTTTGTTGAAGAGATGTTTTTTGAGCATTTGTCCTCCTCATTTCTGGGTGAAAGTAGAAAATCTTTTCCACTCGTGTCTGTCTTTGAAAAAAAGCTGAGATTCATGGTCTTGCAGAGCTAAAGACAGTGAGATTCCCAGTCCCATTGATGAGGGGTTTGCAATCAGACTGGGCTGGCCCTGATCTCGTTGCTTTTCTCTAAGCTGCGTGAGACAAGTTCTTCAGGGCCTGATGAGATGGTCCTCCAGGCCATCTGGCCCACAGTATTGTGATGGCCCACAATAGCTTGGATGGTTCCATCCAAGACACAAGAGACACCACATCTGAAGTGAATTTCCTGCATCTTTAATATTACTATTAGGTATCAGAAAAATAACCTGAAGCACAGCCTCCTGAGAAGTCTTCATGGTGGCTTTAGTCATAAAACCATTAAGATCAACAGAACCCAAGGAGGAGAACAAATCAAGTCTAAATTCTGAGCTACTGAAAAACTGTGGGAGGCAAGCCAGTCTAAGAAGACTTCGCCCAGGCCACCATATGAATAATTTTTTCCCCTTAAACACTTTTTTCTTTAAAGTGAGTTCCTTTAAAAAATATTTAATTGTACAATTTAAAATAATAATAAAAAAGCTCTACAACATTTACATCATCTCCATTTTGGAGGAAAAGGTGTTGAAAGACCAATAAGAGAACCAGGATGGATGCTGAGCAGTGCTTTAATTCTGAATTCTGCAATCACCACCAAAACCCCTCCGGTCCCTGCACAAAGCAAGGGCTGAGGCACAAGCATGCCTGTAAAGTCAGGCACTAACAAGTGCAACACTTTTCAGACTTTTTCCAGTTGGGTTCAAAGGGCCATGCCCCTCCTGGAGTGAAAAGCCCACAGAGAAGTTTTGAAAAAATCATCTTCTGTTCCTCATACAACTGAGCCACTCTTGGGAGACAGCAAGAAACCAATGCCAGCATCTTCAGTGCTTCCACTAATTAGCAATAGTGTTTGTTTAGAACAGGCCAGATATTAAAAAAAAATAAATTCCTTAAGGACTCCAAGGAATTCAAAGAGAGAAAGAATAGCTTCAGAAGGCAGAAAACATTAGCTATTCATCCTACACAGATAAATCACTACTACAGCAGTGATTCAACGTTAAGATTTTTATTTTTCCTTCTTAAGCAGAAAGATTCAGAGAAGAAAAAAACCTTACCTTTATAAATCCTAAAGAAAGAGAAGCAGCCTTTTTGCTTTGCCTTTCCCCTTTTGTTTGTTTTAATAATGATATTAATGGGCTGATACCTCTGGCAAGAATATTTCCTGAATTATTCTTTTGTAATGTGACTATTAGTGTCACAGAAGTGCTATGCAGGGACAGCAGTATTATGAGAACTCTCCTCCTGAGAGGATACTGGCTGCAAAACCAAGTTCGAACAATAACAGTGAAAGATATAAGCAATCAGGCAAATAGCAGAGAAAAAGGCTTTGGTATTTACAATGCTTCAGTACTTCTGGTTAAAAAAATCCATTATTTTTCCTTATCTGGATATATCATTGAAAAATCCATAACCCGCATTTGTAGTTACATTTAAAAGTTATTGTATCCATTATTTGCTCTGCCCTCTCAGGTTGCTACTAAGTCACCTTTTTATGTAAAATAATAATTCTTTAGCATTTCCCCACAAGTTCTCTGGAAATAACGGGTGTTGAGCAACCATCTACTTAGTTTGACTTCAACTTCATAGATAATAGAAGCATAAAACCAAGAAACTGATCTGGTAGAAAGGGACGTGGACAGGAACCTATAGTAGTAACTGACCTGCATCCTAACGCGCTCCCCAGGGATGCTGCACGGGGCTGGCGGAATTAGCAGAAGCATCAGGGTTACTGCACAGCTCCTCTTCTGAATGACACTGGCACGCCTCATAAACATGACATCAATTTTGTGTTCTAACGAGCAATGCACAAATTACCTTTATACTCCAAGTTTATTCCTCAAGGCACGGCGTGTGGTATCGGTGAGCACCTTGGTGGGTGAGCAGTATATAAAGGGTGTGAATGCTGATGGGCTGCTTTGAACCTGGAAGTTAAATCCTCGGTTGTGTTTGGTTTTGCTGTGGGTTTTTTTTTTTAAAAAGAGAGATTCAGCAAAAGTTGGCATACAAGGCAGGAAGGTGGGTACTGTGTAGCTTTTTCACCAACCCTAACCACCTGAGCAGAAGAAATCAGTACTCTCCCGTGGAAGCAAAAGAGTAAGGAAGGAAGGAAGCGGCTTGGGAAGCCTTATGTAAACAGCAATCAGAGCACACTGTTTAAATTCCTAATCTCAGCTTTGATTTACTCAGGTTTTAAGGTACTCGTGTGGCTTAATTTGATTTATGCCATTTAAACAGACCACTTAATTAAATCAGCACTCAGCAGTGCTGCTCTAGTTAAAGGTCTGTTTGCAAAGCCACATCTATAAATTAATTTTGGGAAGTTTTACAGCAGGACTCTATTATAAATTCCCATAAGGTTTAAGTTTAAAATGTGTTTTGATTTTTTTCTTAAGATACACAGTTAAGATGACCACTTTCTTCACGCATTTACCTGAGGACAGGGACATTTTAATATGAAATATAATCTCAACTGATTTGTCAATTAGGAGACTGAATGCACTGTGTTTAGCCAGTGTCAGTACTGGAAATTACCAGGCACAAGCAGGTATTAACAGTATCCTGTTATCAGAAATTTCTATTGCAGGCAAACACACGTATTTAATGAACCATCCTAATCAATAGCCAAATATTTAGATAGCTTCATGGGAATATGCTGATGTACCACAGCAAAGGCACAACAATAAAATGTTGATCCACACAGTGGATCCCTGCGGTCAAATTGCTTGTTATGAATTTCAGAGCATCCCTCAAAACCTGAGGTATTGAACTTGTACTGAGAAAATCAGTAATGGAAAGCACTTTTGGTGGGGAACAGAAACACCAGGATTACAGTAAAGACCTCATGAAGTAGTTTATATTAAAGGAACGAGTTATTCTTCCATGCAGAGGTTTATGAAATTAAATATTTGCAGTTTGAGAGCATGCAAATATCATGTGCTATGCTAACTACCTGGTAGTTTCATGAGTCATTCAGAGTCAGCACAAATTCAGGATTTAACAGTTCGAAGTAATCCGAATTTTCGGTCTCGTACAAGTTCTAATATGTAGTTACATCAGAGAACCTTGTATTATCAAATCTGCCTTTGACATCTTGTGGGCAGAGTGGTGCAACTGTCAGGGAAAGGTTAATCAGAGCACTATTACCTACAACCTGAGGAACCTCTGGAGGTTAATGAAGTCCAAAGTCTCTCTGTCATTCCTTTGGTGTAACAGTATCATCTACTAGGAAACAGGAGAGAGTGCAGAAAAAAACACAAGCGTGGAAAACCACCATATAAATTTAAGTCTGAACTAGGACACTGAATGCTCTTTAATTAAAACAGTTGTTTTGAATTATTTCAAGCACAACAGATTCAGTTGCTCCCTCACCAGCCGTGCTGCGGGGCTTCTTTTACCGCTGCGGACTTTGTATGCGTGGTAGGATTTTCCAAGGTCGTTGCAGCTACAAAGCCTCGCGGGCAAGTTATCTCAGTCCCCGGAACACTGGTGGACTTGCAGATAGAGAAACTCCAGCAGCACATTGTGGATTAACAGTGAGATTTTTGTACTATTTTCAGCGGTCCATCGCCCAAACTGGCAGTGTAGCAACCCAGGCAGAAAGGGTTCACAACAAGCTCTCCGGCTCGCCAAAACCTCTGCTCCCAGGTTCAGGCCACGCTTATCTAACCTGCAAGTCTGTCAGTCTCTCAGACAGACTTGCTTGGTTTCAGTTTTCCACCCTTGAGTGATTAACAGCCTCTCTTCCCATTTTTGTAATGTTAATACGCAGTCACGTGTTTTTTAAGGTGGGCATCAATAGTGCCCTAAAATTCCAAATTTCTGCAACAAATAGAACCAAGGCATATTAGAACCAAAGGGTTTTACTAGTACTTTCATGAGGGGTGGATAGAAAAAAGTAGACAGCTATTTCCTTCTGCTAAAAACATCTAAAAATATCCCCATATTTTTATGTTTAATACACATAAGGATCTCAAAACTAAAAGCAGCCTTCTGAGAAAATCTCTCAAATTAGTGGCTAAAAAAGAACTTAGAACTGTGGACACTAACTCATATGATTAGATTTCTGTTGTGTTCAGGGACACATTACACAAATAGATTTTATACAACACAATCAGACAATGTATTGTAAGTATAAATACATACTGATGCCTGCAGCCCCTGCTTATTCCTATATTAAGCAACTTACAGGATCTCATTAACTTGATCAAACAAGAAAATTGCTTTGCTTTTAACGAAGGCAGTGCTGAACAGGAGTATTTCACACGTAATGCAAACCATCAGCAATGCCTACTGATGACTGCCACGTTCACTTATTCCATGCATTTAACCCAGCACCTAAGAAACCCAGATCCAACAGCCATTTCCACTCGCCTTCCAATCGATTTTTCTGATTGCCCGTAAATTGCCTGAGATATTGTAATGGATAGGAAGGAGATATTCTACATGACTTTGGGTTTTAAAATAGCTTCTTGGGACAATAAATCCCTGTAATGCAGGTAACGGTGTAGAAAGCATCTTTTAGTGACAGTGGCCTCTCCTGTTTCTCAAAAATAATGAATTTACTCATGTCAAAAGTGAAACTTTCAAAAACAGATGATTGTTTTCAAACTATCAGGTAAAGAACTTTTAAAATTAAAGAGTATTGGTATATACTATAAATTTTACTACAAAACCTATGCCTACAGCTTAGCTTTCCTTATGTATCTGAAGGTAACAAGAGAACAGAAGAACAGAAAAGAACACAGAGAACAACTGCAGAGACAACAGTAATTAAAGGAAAAAACATTATCAAAACCCACATAACAGCAACAGCCTTGGTGAGAACAGCAGAAACACTGGCCCTAGAGGCACAGTATTATTACTGCTTGGTTACTATTCTTTTGTAGGCACCCAGTTTTTATTATGAGTAATGTTAGTATCAGAATCCGGGCAGAGCAAATAATGGATTGAACTTTCAGCGTCCTGCCCCCCTGTTTGTCTTCTTCCTGCTTTGTTCCAACTACTACTTCCTTCCACTTTGACCTTCTCTCCCTTCTCGCAAAATGCACTTTTTTTCCTCTTCACACTAAGCATCAATTGTCTCTAAGAGAACGCAGTCCTAAGGAGAGCTGAGTAAAATACAGGTTAGTTTTGCAGTTCAGACGCACTTTCAAACCTATTTGAACTCAGAATGAAAACAAAAAAGAAACCATAACAATATTAGATTTTTTTTTTAATTATTCATTGATCAAAATAGTCTTGTCTCAATAAAAAGAAAGACGAAAAAAAGAACTCTGCAAATAATAAAAATGTAAATACCATTGCAACACTATACAAGGAGACATACCTCCTCTACATCGTTGTCCAACACTACAATTTGCAGCGGAGAAGTCAGGTTCTGGTTATCAGAAACAGTCGTTCCCACCGGGGAGGATTCAAGGATGAAGCCCTCGTATGTAGATCTTGTGAAGTAAGGCTTCTGATTGTTCTCATCAAGGATTTCGATATGCAGATTGGCAAAGGCAGGAAGAGGATGGCCGTTGTCTTGTTCAGCCTAAAAATTTTTTGACAATTGAGTCAAAGGCTCTCAGCCAAGTAAAATAATGAAAAGTTACTGTCTTAACTATGAGTTACAACCCCGTTATAAAAATTAATAACTTTGTATGAATCACCCTATTAGGAAACTTAGCATCATGAAAAAAAGCAATACCAACCAAAAATTAGCTAGGATAGAAGAACAAAAGGTTTTAAATACTCCCAACGAAACTCAAAGCCATACAGCACATGTGCAAACATCGTTCCTTAAACTATCGCTATTCAGAGCTTTGGGAAATTTTCACAGGATGAAAGAAAACTGGAAACAGAACCTACACCCAAATCACCAGCAGGAGAGTTAAAACCAAACCGACAAAGGCACATGTGGGTATATGGTACTCGCTACAGACCACTGGAAAAGCATATTGTCCTGGATACAACTCCTTCTCCCTCTCCCCAAAATCCATCTTTCTAGTGTTAGATGAGTGGGGGTTTAATTTTGGTTTAGCCTATTTTGGAATGTCAAGCAAAAGTCTTTACCTCAATTAATAACCCTCACTTTTCAATGGCAACACCTCACCCACCAAGATTTACTCACTGATACAGTTTCACCTGATCTTTTTATTTTCCAACTTCCTAAATACAAAAGCACTAGTTGCCCCTTCCAGTGTGCTAATCCAATATAAACGTTATGATGTTGCTTTCTTTTTTTTTTTTTTTAAATTATTACCTATGACTAATTAAAGTAAATAAACAAGGGAAGTAGAAGACAAGAAGTCATTTTTTCTTTAATTTATAAAGGGCAAACCCCTTTTAATTATACTCCTGCCCACGTGCCTGTAGTAAGGCCATGGTAGGGTACTGTGGGACAGTCTCCTATTCCTGTGGCTTCACTGCTAAAAGCTGTAAGCACACAGACCCTGGGACTACAACAGCAGTGCATTATTACCTTTATTATTTTTATGTATAATTTATTATTTCACCTTTCTGCATGTGTGGGAGGTGTATTGTGCAATGAACTTCTCAGGTGTAAAAACACTTCAGGGGAGAAAGAACAGTACCTAAATGATTGTAGTTCACAGTACTTTTTGTCTGCAGAGATTTTGTTTTCATTCTGGTATTTCCCCCATTTCAAAACAGATAATTCTTCATTTTTCAAATCCAACATCCAAGAAGCCTTTTTCTGGACACATGCCATTTTGATTTCATCAACTAGTTATTTTTAATTTCTTCTTTTGACACATTTTTTTTTCTGTCTGCAAAATGTTAATTCTGGATAAAGCTTTGCTCTGTTTACCAAGCAACAACAGTATGCTGTTGACCATAAAAAAATCCATTTCAAGTAAAAAGAAGTATAAACATCAAAATTGCTATTTTGTTGAAAGTAGGTGATGACAACTTCAGTAATTCATAAGAAAACCATTCAAAACACTCAGTTCTTAGGAAAAAGGTATTTTCCTCTTTAAAATAAATCAGAATTACTCTTGACCAAGAGATGGGCAGCAGTGATACTGGTGCAGATTTAAAAGCAACCACCAACTTCTCTGCTTGTATGTGGCTATTTCCTGGCTCACTAGAATAAGGTCAGATCTGGAAAGTGGATTTATGCAAGCAGGCACTAGTATCTGAAATATCTTTTCCTAAGAGATTAATTTGTTAATGAGACAAAACTCCAAGAAACTGGAAGTTCTACTAGTTAATTCATTGGCACATTAAGATTTCAGTAACCCGGGTGCAGGAGGCAACATATTTATCTCCTGCTGTTCTTACATGTTTCTAGGATACAAGATACTACCAGTGATCAAACCTGTAATTTCCTCGAGTAATTACTATCATATTAAGTATGAGTATCTTTTTTTTTCAGCAAGCTTCAATTATTCATATTCAAATAAAACAAATAATAGGAAAAGTACACCAGGCTCCCATCCACCCTAGGACACTGATGCTTCTGGGTGATCCCAGCCAATTTTGGGTGAGAGAGTTTGCCTTCACACTAGTCATTGTAAAAGAATCACGTATATTGGGTTTATTAGCACTGAATTAGAAACCTTCCAGTTACGCTGAATGTCATTGAACAGAGCAGCACTCAAAACAGCCCTGGGGAAATCCTTGTCCTGTGAAAGTTAACAGCAATGTATTTCAAATCCAACACAGCAGTAGGTGGCTATAGCACTGGAGACTGGAAAAGTAACCCCCAAATCCTGAACGTGAAGTGAGATTTATTTTGAAGTTGATGCTCCACTGAATGAATATGAACTTTACATATAAAAACTAACGCCACCAAAATTACTTGAAAGTATTCTGGCTACTGATCCAGTAGAATGAAACCTCAAAAATGTCCCAACATGGAGAGATTTTGCCTGTTAATATACCAAATATCTCAGAAACAAGACTGCTCTACAAGCAACAAATACGTACTTATCCAATTCTCTTTTATAAGCAGATCTATGCCTGAGCATCATTGAATAATCTGTTCCATTTCAAGAAAAATAGGCCTCTTCACAGTAAAAACTTTACATACAACTGCTGCAAGTTTCTTCACAACAAACCTTGATGTTCCTTGCAACTGCTACAAAGAGATTCTGAAAAAAGGAAAATGCAAAGAACAGAGGGTCCCAATTGTCTCACCAGGTTGAACAGCTGCAATAATGGCCATGCCTTAAAGCATAAATGATCACAGACCCCATCCCGGGTTAAAAGAGGAAATACTCATCTATGCGGGGCGTTTCCTACATCCTTGCCACAGTGTCTTTCTGAAGGAGAAGACAGTGCTCTAAATTACAGACGGTCAAGTACAAAGAAGGACGTGTGTTCCTGAGATTGGGCTTCACATTTGAGGCCCTGGAGCCCAAAATTACAATGAAAAGGATTCCATCCTCAGTAGCACTTCAACTCAAAAGCACTTCAACTTTGCACGTTCTTTGCTCCCCAGGCCAGGTACGCTGGTCAAAATAATTAACTTTGGCCTCCTCATTTGAGAATTGGGCAAACTTAGGCAGCCAATCCTTCAGAAAGTCACAGTCACTTCCCAGCTGCTTGTTGCCAGCAATAAGCATTTCTTACAGCACCAGGACACAGTGTTAATGCTACACCAGGACACAACTCAACTTCACCCTTTCACTTCCTCAGCAAGCACTCAACTGCAAGGCTACCATGTGAAACCCACCACACCCAGCTCAGCTCTTTTGCCATTTAATTAAGTTTAATAAAAGACACCTGCACTTAGGAAAAAAAAAAAGCAAGCTTCGGAAAGCGTCAATGAAAGTGTCTCCTTTCCAGAACGAATCCATAAATCAATCACGGTAGGACTGGAAACCCGCAAAGCATCAGAGCTTGGCTCTTGGGGGTCCCTAGTAGACAACAGGATGCCCATGAGCCAGCAATGTGCCCTTGTGGCCAAGAAGGCCAATGGCATCCTGGGGGGCATCAGGAAGAGTGTGGCCAGCAGGTGGAGGGAGGTCATCCTGCCCCTCTGCTCTGCCCTGGGGAGGCCCCATCTGGAGCACTGGGTCCAGTTCTAGGGTCCCGAGTTCCAGAAGGACAGGGAACTGCTGGAGAGGGGACAGCAGAGGACTGCAAAGATGATGAGGGGTCTGGGGCATCTCTCTTATGAGGAGAGGCTGAGGGACTTGGGACTTTTTAGTCTGGAGAAGGCTGAGGGGGGATCTAATCAACGCCTATAAATACTTAAAGGGTGGGTGTCAGGAGGATGGGGCCAGTCATTTTTCAATGGTGCCCAGGGATGGGACAAGAGGAAATGGGCACAAACTTGAACATAAGAAGTTCCATCTAAAGATAAGGAGGAACTTCTTTCCTGTGAGGCTGGCAGAGCCCTGGAAGAGGCTGCCCAGAGAAGTGGGGGAGTGTCTCTGTCTCTGGAGACATTCAAACCCCATCTGGACACATTCCTGTGCAACCTGCTCTGGGTGGCCCTGCTTTGGCAGGGGGTTGGACTAGATGATCTCCAGAGGTCCCTTCCAACCCCATAGCATTCTGTGATTCTGTGGTTCGGTGCTTAGGCACAGGAGGTGAGACGGGTAAGACTGCACCCACTCTGCTGCCCTACCCACCTAGCTCGTCACCAACACCAAACAGCACACCCCAGTGACAACCTCAGGACCTCTTCAAGGGCCTGGCAGAATTAGGTATGGCAGTGCCTAGGCAGCTGCTCAGTGTGAAACACCTCTGGTAAAGTGAATGAGGGGTCTCGGTGAAGGTGCTCACATTGGAAGTAGATTTCTTTGTTAGCTATTTAACAGCATCATTTCACATAGTCTGCAATTGTAGCAGGAACTAACCTGATAAGAAAATGTGGAGACCTTTTAAGTATTTCAACAGCACCATGAAGAAGGTGAGTTATTTCAGTATTTGCTCATCCCTCCTCCAAAAGATCTCATCTGGTCAACATGACAAGTTAGCATTTGCCCATCGCCTAGCACTTGGACAGAACAGTCCTTGAGAAGGGACGAGATTTCTGTAGGATGGAGGTGAAAAGTGAATGAATTTTACAAGAAATCCTGTTGGAATAAAATTTTGGATATGTTACCTTGAAATATCTTCCATAAAGACCACTACACAGTGGATTAACTTATACAGGCTTGCATTTAATTTATCCTTGTGGCTGAAGAGATGTCTACATTAAATAGCTATTTGAGAAAAAACAGAAACACTCCTGGGAACAGACTAGCACCTCATCTTTGCTGCTTTAAATATTTCCTCACAAGGATCATTCCTTTCTTGGTGTAAAACTCAAGCTTCAAGAAACTCTTACTTTTGCATGAAACCTTTATCAGGCCTGATAGTCTCTAAATTTCCCTCCTGAAAATGCCCACTCTAGCATGTGTACACACACACACAACCTCTTGGTCTGGAAAAGAAAAAAACACCGTCATATCCCAAGAAACAGTACTAAATATTTCCACATTCCTTTGTCATTCTGTGTTGTCTTACTCTGCTGACAACCTGGCACAGGCAACCACCCACAAAAGAGCATGCTTTTGACAGTTTTAAAAATTCATACAGTACCTTTCTGATCCAGTTAAAATAGACATGCTCTGTTTGCCACAAGGATGAAAACATTGGAAGTAGTGTCTAAAAAAACAATAGAACTTATCACAGACCTCTTGACCAAAAAAATCAAAGTAGGTTATCACCATCTAATAAATAACTGGGCCAATAATGTCTGAAACCTACAGAGGTGCAAAACTAGAATAATAAATGCCAGTGGTGAAAACGGTCTAGTTTACACCAATAGCAGCCCTAAGAATTTTTCTTGGAACCCATGCAACCAGTCTCTCCATTACAATGATTTTTTTCATGCACAATTTGATCCAAGGGTTTGCTGAAATTAGTGCCACCAGTCTTTTCCTTCTTCACAACCAAAGCTTTTTTAAAATTGCAGTTAGGTCCCAAAGTCATTTGCTCTGTGCTATAACAATCCTTTTAATTCCCTGAGCAACTTAATATTTTTATTCAACAAAATGGATTTTAGACATTGTTCTCCTTGTGCTTCTGTAGCCTAAGCCTGTTACAGCTAAACCAATCAGGTTACCTTCTGGAGATTGCTTCTTTTCAAATACGATCAAACCATTGTTTTTTCTCTATAGATATAGTATGTAAAATGCCTAAGTCACAACAAGGTACTTGAACTTACTTTCGTGATCGCTCATGAAATACCCAGAAGTAGATGAAATATTTCCTTGATGGATAAATATATCTTTGAATTTTTATTCTATGGCTAGACTGATTTTTTAATAACATTCAAAAATCATGGCTTACTTGATATAATTCCATAAAATAATACTATGTCTTTTATTTCTTCCAAGCCAAGGATAGGGATACCTATACCCCAACACAGAACTGTTTAGCTTAAGACTGAGATAAAACTTGCAAAATATCTGCACCATCACACATACAATCCCATGCAAAAAAAAAAAAAAAAAAAAGGCATCCTCGATATTTATATGTTTATGTGAAGCAAAAAAACACCACCATAATTTGGAAAAGATTCACAATATATCTAAAAAATTACCATTGGCTTAAGGTGAATGAGCGTGTTCTATTTCCATTGGAAGTTAATGTGGGATTTAGAATTGATGCATCCATTTAAGCATGCTGTTAAAAGGATTGCACCAAACTTTACCACAAGAAAATAACAATGTAAACAAGTCTGAGAGAACCTCTAGTAGGCCAGTAGAGCCTCTCTCATAGAGACTATTTGACAACCATCTTTGTGCATCCTGTAAGTTACATCGTTTTTCACTCCAGCTACCTTTTCACACATATCCCACCAAGAACCATAAAAGTTGTAAATTTAGTTGCTGTAATTGCTTCCAGTCTTGCACTCATCTCTTCTCCAAAGAGATGCACTCATCTCTTCTCTTCTCTGTGCTTCCCCTGCTATTGATTATACCCTAGCATTTCAAGAGATACAGTAAAAGAAGTAAGAAAAAGCCTCTGGGAAACACATTTGATAGCTCACTGAAGGAGAAGCGTTTTTGGAGAACTGCAGGCAGGTCACTTCAGATCTTCTACTTAATACAAGAACAAGGAAAGAGCCCGGGAACTTCAGACACTCAAGCTAGACTTCAAGCTGCTTCAAGAAGATGGAAACATCACATACTTTTTAAACCAATGTAATTTTAAAAAGGGGCAGTCAGCACAGATACAGAGAAGGACCAGGCTGGACGGGGCTTTGAGCAACCTGGTCTGGTGGGAGGTGTCTCTGCCCAGGGGAGAGGGGTTGAAACTCGATGATCTTGAAAGTCCCTTCCAACCAAAACCATTCTATGATTCTATGGAAGGTCTGACAAAGTTGCTTCTTTTAAGTACATAACTAAATTGGGAGATCAAGGTGAAACCAGGGACATAATTTATCTAGATTTTGGGTAAGCTTTAGGATTGTATATCACACCAGATTAATTTACAAGGTCAGAAAGTACAGCACAAGAAAAGAACTACTGAAATGGATGCAAAATTGGCTTAAGGATAAGAAGCAGAGAGTATCTTTAGAACACAGAAGAAATTTTACTTTACCATCAGTAAAGTTTGTGATGTGGCAGTGAAATGAAATTGGTACATAATGTGTCTAGACACTATGCTTAAAAAAAATCACCCCAAAACTTACATTTTTTTCTTCATGTATCTAGTGACTTCAGTGTCACTAAGGCTTACGATGCTGTAGTGCAGGGAACAGCATTGCTTACTGCTGCCCACCTTTCCAAATAATGAAACTCTTTCTTCTTCCCTTCAGTTAAAATAAAATGCCAACTATGAAGCCATTATATCAAGTTTTAAGTGACAGACGTTTCAGTTTTAAATGAAAAAATGTGTTTACTGTAGAAAGAAAATGCAGCTGTTTCTGTAAATAGAAGACGTTACAGAACTTTCTACTTACGGATTTTAGTATTTTTGTTGCTCTGTGAGTGATGACACACAATTTAGGGTCAATCTTGACTCACAATCACTGGTCTTTCTAACATGTATCTGTGACAATGCTCTAAATGCAAAGAAAAACATTTTCCATGCTGAGATGCTGCTAAATATGGGAAAAACTTGCTATTTTCAATATGCATGTGATAACTTTGGAGAAAGACTGATATGGAGAAACATTTTATTGATGTATAGGAAGAGGTTTGTTTTTTCCTTAACCCTTCTTTTTTTCCTTTCTCCTTGTTCCCAGACACAAGATCTGTCTCTGCACTCAGATTTTCAATTCCACAGCAACCTTCATCACTGTATTAGAAAAAAAAGGCTGCCTTAAAGAAAACAGAAATTTCCAGACTATTTGTACTAGGTACGCTTCTGTGACAGTGATAAACCAAGAGAAGTAATTGAATGCAGAGTTCATATAAGGAATGAACATTTGAAAAGCTAATTTAAAAAGCAGTTATTGTACTTAATACCTACAAGAGATGCACAGCAGTTCAACCAAACTAATGATTTTCAAGATTTCATCATCGTCAGGAAGTGGATTGAACAACTATTTAATGAAAATACATTTCTTCCATTCTTTTTCTAATCTGTCACCGTGAGTACAAAAACACTTCCATTTGTTCAGTTCATGCTCTGTTTTGAGGCAGAGCAATCACTCGGTTTCCCATTATAGCAAATACATCTCTGCTGTTGTGCAGGACCATCAGAGCAGACTATCTTGAGTTGCATTTCGAAAGAGATACACAAAACCAAAGCGGTTGCAGAGCAAGGGTGATATATTTTTGGAATGCTGTACTTGTCATGTGGGATATATTTTATTGCCCACTCAGAGGGATTTGAGAGAAAACACCAACATTTAGGATGATGACCTTTTTAACATAGAGGTTACTTTCTAGAGACCTATTCAATAGCAATCACTGTGAAGTTTTCTTACTGTCCTCAACTGCTACAGCTTGGACATGTGTTTCAAATGAGTAAGTCTTTACCACATTGATTAAACCAAAGAAATGGGGCTTTACTGTTTGTGCTGAAATCCCTATATGCCACCATTTTAAAATGTAGAAGAGCAAAGAAAAGTAAGCACAAATCCTCTTAAATGCAGGAGAAGATATTCTTTGAGATACACTGGATGATGGGAAAATTAGAACTACAATGAACAAAGATAACAAATAAAGGCCAATGATGCATGGAACCAAGAGATCAAAATTGGGTGAGAAGATTTGGAGGCTGACATTATCACAAAAGACTCCCAACCATTGCAAATCCAAAGTTTCTGAAGTGGTGAAAAAAAGTCAGATAATTCGGGTCATTTTAAGTCTCAAAAAACACGGACTTTGGATGATTTCTATAACAGCAGTCCAGAGATTTCCAATCTAGTGAGCCTCACTTGCTGCACGTTTTCTCATTGCCTGCTAGCATTCTGTTTTTTTTGAACTCATAATAAAAGAACAACATGAGATAACTGTACTAGATCAAACCAATAATCCATCCAGTGCAAAACCACGGTTGCAGCTTCAGCCAAAGACAGAAGCTTCGAGAAGAGTGTAACCAGCTCACATTTCCTTGGACTTCTCTTTACATCAACGGATTTTCCTTCCATGAGTCATCCCTGCCTCCCCTTGGGCCCACATCAGCTTTCAGCCCCACATCGCTGCCTGTCAAAGCAGACGAACTGTATCAGATGAAAACCAGCCTTATTTTGTCTGTTTTAAACTTGCCACCTACTTGTTTCGTTTGATAAGTCCTAGCTCTTGCATGGCAGGAGACAGTGAACTATTGATTCCTCCTCACTCTCAGAACTGTTACACTATGCTCCATGGGTGTCTATGGTATCTTCTTCCTTCCTCTCCCGATATGAACCTGCATAAATTTTGCTCTGTCCTTTCTGTGATAGAGACCAGAGTTGTGCATTGTGGTCAAGACACTCGTACCACCTGGATCTATAATGTACCACAGTCATTTTTCCTATGTTCTGCTCTTTACTTTTCCTAATGATTTCTAACATTCAGTTTGACTTTTTTTTTTTTTTTTTGACAGCCACAGATGACTGAGACAACCTTCACACTCAGTTATCACACTTTCAAATGCCAAGATCTGATTCCCAAGTCAAGTCAGAATCCAGCATTTTGTGTCTAAGACCAGGATGATCTTTTCTGACTTGTTTCACTTTATTTTTAAACTATGCATAACTTTATCAGCCATTTTATCATCCACAAAGTCCTTCTGCAATTTTACAGTCAATCCTGATCTTTACTACCAGAATGGTAGGGGTGGGGCAACAGGCTAATTAACCCATCCAGGAGATAATGACCAGCAACCCAGTGAGGAAGCGGTGGACCCAGGTTGGCAAGCAAAGCCAGCAGGGTGATATGAGCAGGAGGGACCCCATAATCATTTAAGCTTGGCTGAAGGGGGATCACCCTCGTATGCATAGAAATAAGGAAATGCCAACAGAACAGGATTAAAGATGAAGCTTTCGTAGCCCTTCTGGGAAGCCAGTGTGACCATATGTCCCCCCACCCCCAAGTTTCTGTCCACTAATACACACAGCATAGGAGCAGACTTTGGCCTACTTAGGAATCTAACTGTTAGGATCCTGACAGTCAGGAGTCCTCAGCACAGGAGGGACATGGACCTGTTGGAACGGGTCCAGGGGAGGGTCATGAAAATGATCAGAGGGCTGGAGCAGCTCTCCTGTGAAGACAGACTGAGAGAGTTGGCTTTGTTCAGCCTGGAGAAGAGAAGGCTCCGGGGAGACCTTAGAGCCCCTGAAGGGGGGCCTACAAGAAAGCTGGAGAGGGATTTTTTACAAGGGCATGTAGTGATAGGACGAGGCGTAATGGTTCTAAACTGAAAGAGTGGAGATTTAGATTAGATATTAGGAAGAAATTCCTTCCTGTGAGGGTGGTGAGAGCCTGGCCCAGGTTGCCCAGAGAAGCTGTGGCTGCCCCATCCCTGGAGGGGTTCAAGACCAGGCTGGATGGGGCTTTGAGCAACCTGGTCTGGTGGGAGGTGTCCCTGCCCAGGGCAGGGGGGTTGGAACTCAATGATCTTTAAGGTCCTTTCCAACTTACTCTGTTCTACAAATCTATGATTCCTGGGACGGATAGGAGAACAGGCCCACAAATTCATGCCAGGCCACTGTCACAACAGTATTCATGTAATAAAATTCATGCACCATTGGATGGTACTTTTTATTTGTAGCCAAGCTTCACACATAATTTTCCTTCATTAATATGGAATTCGGCCTGGCTGATAGTCAGGCTCAGTCTCCACATGCATACTCAAAGCAATTACAACTCACTTATTCAAACCTCCTGTGCCTAGTCACTGCCTATATAAATGCCACAGCCAATATGGCAGGGGGAAGCCTTTTAAAAATTGGAAATCACGCTCCGTTCAAAGATTCAAGCCTGGAGAATAAACAGAGTCGGTATTACTGCTGGAAAGTTCAACATCACTTCTTGCAGAAATGGACCCCAAACCAATTTTCTTGTAACACTGGAATTTCGAACAGTCTGTTCAACTCTGACATACAGCGTTGACCTTCTGTTACCACCTAAACAATAAGGAAACACAATCCCAAGATAGAATTGTTTCTATGGTATTATCTGTCATGAGGTTAATGCCAGTCTGACTGAAACACCATCTGGGGCTAACAGATTTTTGAGATAGTACATGGGATACGGAAAATACTCTATAAGGATATTCTTCAAAATACTCTGCACAGCTGCAGTACAGTGTTGAAGTACACTTCTGTCGCCAATGCTGTCGGCAAGGCACCAAAAAAAATCAAGCAGCTGTGACACAGCGCAATTCTTTTTGTAAGAGCCTATTCCTGAAGAGGTGTAAAACTCTCAGATTCAAGGAAAAGTCTTATGAATAAGTCAGGCTACAAATGTTATTTGAAGATGGGAAACTTATTCCCACCCCATTTTTTTTTTTTAAATCTAATGGGAATTTTTATTGAGGTGTCCAATCTACATGAATCTTCCCAATTTCCCAATGGCACAAATACAATCCAGTATATCAGACAGTGGTTTAAGAATTGTTGTATGAAAACCTACTCTAAAACTTCATTATAAATCTAATTTCGCCAGTAAACAGGTGTCCATATGAGATTAAAAAAACATTCCTCTATTTTTCCACTTCATGTTATAATACTCAAAGTATTTTTAGTCTTTAATAAAAGTATCCCCTTGCCATTAAAAATAGAAAATCAATTCTTGCAAGAGAAATAAAATTCCTACCCTAATTTTAAATCTGACATACATGCATTTTCTTTACATTGGAGAAAATTTGGGGTATTGATTGTTCTAGGTAAATAGCATAGACTAGAGCATAATGCAAACAGGTATGCCTATACTTCATCAGCCTCAAAATACTTCGAGTCTTTTTTTTTGTTGCAACTCCTACAGGTTTTACAGCAAATGGACAAGATTGCTGCTCTTTCCTTACTTACATGATACCAACCCACTGCAATATCGATGTGTTGGAGAACCAGAGCTGACTTGTAGCATATATTATCAACTGGTTTTGCAACAGTTGTTAAGAAAACACTTTGCCTATCTCCTTTCTTCTGTATTATTATTAATATTTCTAGTAGGATCACAGTTGACAAAATTTACGTAATCATATTAAATGACATGACTTTGTTCATTTACAGGAGGATCCCTTTTAGCTTTGCAAGACACTGAAAGAATCTAAGAAGTCACAATTGTTTTCATTATTTTATAAAGCAAAAACTCTTTATGATTTGCTAGTGACAATTTCTCTGCCAAATCTTCACACGTGCATTCTTAGGGTTGGATTGACAACCCTTGTGGTAGTGTAATTCCTCAGCCTAGTCTAAAAGCCACATGAGTTCCTAAATTACCACTCAGCGTGAGTGATTTAATCAAAATCTGTTCTCTTACAGGTGTGGTACATTCCTCCACAGTGTAGCACTTTCATTCATGAGTATTTCACTGACTATGCAAGCACATTTAGCCTTCAGTAGTCCATCCACTTTGCAAACTGATTTTAATAGAACTGTCAGGTTAGATTTTGTCTGGTTGATAAATAACCAATGTTCAAATAGGAAAGGATCAAAGAGCATCAATTTGGTTAATTCTTCTATTTGTTTCATGATATACATGCTTCCAAAACAATCTAAAAACTCACTAACACTTTTTCGAGCTAGAAACAAGAATGTAGACTCATATCTACAGTGCAATGGTCATGTTTTTTCCAGAAGGGTGATCAAAGCTGGTGCCATTTTCTTCAAGCAGCTACATCCCCTTCTACAAGGGAAGAGGTATCACAGGTGAAGTTAACACTGCTGAGGACTAAGCTCAGTACAGGCCTTCCTGTTACAAATCATTGTCCTCCAGGAGAAAGATCACTAGCGTAGTGACAATGCTAAGGAAATGTAGTTTTAATAGGTTTATTATTTTATTGAGAATCTCAGGAGGTGTTTCAGCAAGGCTGCAGATCAAAGATGTAATTACGTTTTAGTGTCTGAGGTTGCTGAAAGTGTGCTCCCTCTCACCGTACCGTTGGTTTCATTTCTCCAGCAACCACCTTCGGTAAAGCAGGACTATCTGCTCCAGAGGAGATTCTTCTCTCTCCAAATTGTCTGCTTTCCAAAGATACAGGCAAGTCCATGCCTATATGGACATAGTTTTTCAAACAACACACATACGTATTTATAAATAAAACTCACTCCAAAACTGATTTCAAAAAAGGAATTAGCATTATTGGGTGTGTTTCTGCATCTCAGGAACTATCTTTTATAACGGAAGCAACAGTAAGTAAAGGGAAAGAACAGCCTTACATATTTTGGTCTCTTACATTTTAGTTACAGTATTATTAATCCTGGAAAGCCCTTTGAGTAAAAAGGCTCTAAATCCACATGCTTATTATGACAGCTTTGCAGTTGTCACCTGGAAATTTCAATGGCACACAAAAACGTACATGTTCTTTTGTAAAAGTCCCTGTTGCTTTGCAGGGAATGGAAGCGACAGGAGCTTCCCTACAAGGGTCAACAAGTTTGCCCTCTTGCTTATCATCAAGTGCTTTCAGGAGACAGCAGGGAGGCTGAAAACTGGCAATTCTTATTAAGAAATTTAGCTTTTTCCATTGTTTACCTATTTGAGAATTCAACATTTATCAGCAATGCAGTTTTTACACCACAGATGAGCACACCAATTTCCCGTACGCCTTACTTCACGCATTCTAATATTCATCTATTGACTTAACCACCTTTTCCATTTTGCTGTTTTCCATAATATTTTGGTAGGAAAAAAAAATTGCTCTCCTGATATCAGAGGGAATATTTTAAAGATTAAATTTAGTGAGTCCTGCAAAAATAATGTGAAGGGAAACTTCCCACAATGCACCCCTCCAGATAAAATAGAATCAGATTCAACAACTTCCACACTGCGAGAAATGCAAACTTGAGAACGTGCAACACAAGAATCTGAATACTTTATTCGGTACAAGCCAGAGACATTATAACAGTTCAAAAGGTCCCCGAACAACACAGCATTATAACTTTTATTATTCTAGCAGGTGGCATATTATCATTCTTACAGACTGATAATTTTCCTTATTATCCCCTTGACTGCACATATAACACAGCAATATGAACCTAATAATGCTTAGAAACATTTCCATTAACAGCAGAGCTTGCTATTTAGGCACACGGGATGTGGTACCATACCAATGTAATTGATTTTTTTAATTGATGTATTATCCTACTGTATATGGTTGCTGAATTTTGACAGCAATAACAACGAAACCAAACAAAGTGCTAAAGGGCTTTAACCCGTAACTTCTTAGCTTGGTTATTTAGCTATTAACCCACCTAAGTTTCTTCAGCTGTCCCAGTGTCAGCAGAACTCCATAACAGGAGGTAAACTCAAAACCACACTATTATAAAAGAATCCAATCACGAGTTATTTCAATCTAAGCATATACAAACTTTGTACTTGGATGCACACACAATCAGCTGAGGTAGGAAATTAACGAAAGTATTTTTAAAGTGCCAAGCTATTCAAAATTCCTGCAAAAAAAAAAAAGCTGCAATTTTGTTTCATCATCTGTCATACTATATTCACAGTTATATTCCTCGGAAGATATGGAAAGGACGTGTACTCTAATAAACTTACTAACATTTTCCCAGAGAAACTGCTGCCCTCTGTGAGATGCACAGAGGGAGCCTGCAAATCCGTCCCTAACTCTCTGCAGAATACTCAGAGTTAGTATGAAAAAAAAATAGAAGAATTGCTACAGTGACACAGGTACGAGCCACAGTCAACTTGTGCATGGCCACACACAGACACAGACACAGTGAAGGACCAAGGTTGGTCTGCCACACCATATTTGTGTACGTTCCTTCAACCCTCCTTATTTCAAGAGCAGAAGTGTGTACCATTGCTCCCCTCACTCCCAAATGACTGAAAGGCTGAGTTTTGCTTCTGCTCAGAAGGAAAAAAAAAAAAAGAACAAAATCCTACTCAGATTTTCCCTGAGGAATAGCAAACATTGTGGTCTGACTGCACGAAAGGCCAAAAGCATCGAGGCTGGGAGTTAGCAAAACCATGGCGTGTGATTGCCAAGAGGTTCACGGGCCAGCATAGAAGAAGGAGCTCCTCTTGCCAAGGGGACTGCCTGCTGCCAGTGCCACCATTGACACCCCCACGAAGAATGGAGGGGGAAGAGAGGCAAACAAATAATTATTACCATGTGAGTGCAACCCTTGTATTTAGAAACAGATTAATTAATACTAACATGCACAGCAAGAGCTTTATGATATCCGTGCATTAAAACATACTGCAGTTTGGAAAGCTCATTCTCTCACGAGGGGCAACTGGCACAAGCTGGAACATGGGAAGTTCCACTCAAATATGAGAAAAAACTTCACGGTGAGGGTGCCAGAGCCCTGGAACAGGCTGCCCAGGGAGGTCGTGGAGTCCCCTTCTTTGGAGATTTTCAAGCCCCGCCTGGATGCTCCTGAGTAACATGCTCTGACAAGCTCTAGGCAATCCTGCTTCAGCAGGGGAGTTGGACTAGATGATCTCTATGGTCCCTTCCAACTCTAAAAATTCAGTGAAAAAAATTCAGTGAAATTTAGTGATAGGTTTGAGTTTTTTTGGTTGCGTTTTGTTTTGTTTGTTTAATCAGAGTTAGGTTGATGGTTGGACTAGATGATCTTAAAGGTCTCTTCCAACCTAGACAATTCTATGATTCTATGACTCTACATAAAGTACACCAGTTAGTACACAAGTGAGCAGCTACTTTAAAGCAGACTCCTGTGATTTCTTTCTTTTTTTATTCCCTCCTTTGCTTACCAATAGAATCATAGAATTGCCCAGGTTGGAAGGGACCTTTAGTTAGTCGTTGACGAACTAGATGGCTGGACCGCTAGTCCAACCATCAACCTAACTCAGATAAAAACCATCACTAAGCCATGTCACTAAGCACTATGTCAACCTGTCAACCCTACCAGGGATGGGGCCTCAACCCCTTCCCTGGGCAGCCCATTCCAAGGACTCATAACCCTTTCCGTGTCAACATTTTTCCTACTCTCCAATCTGAACCTCCCCTGGAGCAACCTGAGGCCATTTCCTCTTGTCCCATCACCTGGGACTTGGGAGAAGAGACCAACCCCCCCTGGCGACACCCTCCTTCCAGCAAAACCTATACAATTTTCTGTGTCGTTAGACAACGGATTTAGGGACAACTCCAGACTGTCTCCAAAGGAACCAAACGTAATTGTGCTCTATTCGCATTAGAGACCACCTTAACTGAACTGACTTCTGCAGTCTGTTCAGGCAAATTTCACCTGCAGCCAATCTAAAGGCATTGTACAATTTTGCTCCAAGTAAAATTAATATTTTAGTACATTATAACAAGTTTAGCAATTAAATACTGATATCATCACCTCCTATTCTTTTCCTCTTAACGCTTGAATTGGCAAAGCAAGCAGTAAACACTGAAAATATTTCATACTTGCAAAGCTGGGACTCAGTAGCTAGATGATGGATACATTTTGATATTTTCTGTAAAGACACACTCTTCACAGCGAACTGATATATGTGCTTTGATCACTTGGCTCAGTAAGAAGAACTGCAGACTGTTATCTAGTCAGACTGTAAAATTAAGGAGAGTGCAGTATGTACAGAAGAGGAAAGAAGCCAACTCTCCTCGTCAATGGCAGGAGTTGAAAAGATCAACCCCACAGAAGAGTTTTATGCCTTTTACCAGCAATAAGAGCCAAATGAGATCAGCCCTGGTTATGTTTCAGAAGCTTTCTTTTTATTCAGTAGCAGATCCTCCTTGCTGCTAATATTCAGTACTCAGACTGTATGGTTCTCTAACACAGGTTGTGAATGGGAGGAAACACAAAATATAAACCAAACGCATTCCCAAGACAAGTGAGTTTGTAAGCAGCAAATGTACAAGCAGTACTTACAGTTTGTTCATACAATATCAATATAACATGAAATATTATTAACTCAATCACAATTCATTCCCTTTTAGAAATATTTCACATTTTTCTTCCCCCCCCCCCGTGCTAATTGATGCCTGACAGGTTAAAAAATAAAAAAAAAAAAGAAAAATGAAGGAAAGACAAGCAAGCCCATCCCACATTTTTTGTAGAGCTTTCTGGTACTTAGCAGATTTCAAAAGCATATGGAAATAAGAATTCAGTCAAAATTACCTTAATAACCAAGTCAAACTTCTGGTGCAAATCCCTGTTTATTGGCTTTAGGAGTGTTAGTACAGCTGTTGTGAGATTCATATGGAAATACTCTGGATAATCCTCAGGAGTACCTGTAAAAAAAGAGATTGAGGTTTGAACAAATGCTGTTTCTGAAAGATTTAGTTAAACAATATATTTATTTTATTCATCAGTCATCAAAGGAACATAAACTATTCCTGCTATTACAAGGCTAAAATATTGCATCATGTGTTCGTGGAGCTGAATGATGCTACTAACATCATGGGTTTAATATTATCATTATTTCCTTATTCTCCCTAACCATGAAGATTCTTCTCAAATGGGAATATCCCAAAGTACTTGGTAACAGCAGGAGTCCAAATACACCTGCAGCTGGTGGAAATTCTGCTTCCTAGTTTTCAGGAGATATAAATCTAATCAGGTAAGAGGACACAGGGAGAAATGAGCTTTCACTGCAAATCATCTTCCACTTCTACACACCACACTCCTGAAACTCAACTTGCTAAATGTGTACCATCGAGATTTTCTCTTCCCCTTTACATTTTCCCTGAGGTATCGCTGGACATACACTGACATTAGTAATGAAGCAAAAAGCACTGTGAACCATTTTTTAGTGCACATATTTGAACAAAGAAAATACACAATGAGGTGATGTGACAAAGATGTTACCGCTAAGTTCATGATAGCCACATTATTGCTCACAGATGATGCTCTGACATTTGCAATTTAAAATGCACATTTTAAACACCTTTGTTCTTGTAGCCCTCTGATGCTCCTATGCATAATTAATGACATGTATGTAACTATTAACAACAGATACGTTATTTTAGAAATCCTTCTAAGAAAAGAAGTTTCTCATCAGGGAGGAAGCACCACATGTAACCTCATCTGTGTCTAATAGCTTCCACTTATTATCAGCAGTAAATAGCATCTCCATGGCTGTCAGTTTCCAGGATACTCTCCAACCGAGTTAAAAAAGCAGCAGTCAGAGCCTGAACAGATTTGTGAACTCATGGACACCCAGTAAGAGCTATGCAAAGGATGGAAACAGCCGTGATCTTGCTGCGACTGGCCCCTAGACTGGCCAGGGAGGCAACTGCAGCCCAAAAATGTCCCCATAGCACCATGCTCGAGTCAAAAGGCTCTAGCAGCATAGACTGACACAGGAGGAGGTAAGACTTAAGCGACAGTCATTTTGAGCCACATGATTCTCAAAGAAAGTTTTCAAAAAATTAGCAATGGTGGAGTATTAATTGCAGGGTAGGATGAAGAAATAAGCATACAGGATACTCATCAGCAACAGCCTGTTGCCTGTCGGGGAATAGAGTCTGTATCATTTTTTTTTCCTAAAAGGCAAAGGGATGTTGTCTCCTAATTTGCATGGCAGAAAACTGTGTTTGCCTACTCGAGTCTCTGTGTCTCATCCCAGTTTGTTTTGGCTTAACTGTCTGACTTGCCCTAAGGCAGCTGGACTCCCAGCTGGGGAGATGTGAGAGCACAAATCTGAACAGAGCAGGGCTCAGAAAGCCCAAGTGTTTAGAAACAGCATGAACTCCGGCACCTCACAGCTTTTCAGTATTACTAGAAATATGTGAAGAAACCAAAACACAGATTACAAATCTAAGGTCTTGAGTCATTTTAGGTCTAGGAATAGTCCTATGTAGCGGCTGAGAGTCCTACGTAGCACAGAGCACTCCTCTGTGATGGTATAAATGCCCCAATAAGTTATCTGAGCTCATGAGTTATGACATTTTAAAGCAGCTATGACAGCAGGACAAATACTGCCGGGAGAATACAGTACAACAGGGCATAAGATTCAACAAAAAAAGACCACTTTTCTGATAAATGATGCTACCATTTGTTCACCTTCCAAGTGGAATGATTAGAAACTGTTTTTAGAAAGTCAGTAGCTATCCCCAGGAGATAGATTATGGTCCAAACTCACGTGCAATACTTTAATTTGCAACTCATCATATGACAACCATTTGCTATACTGTGTGCATATTGTGCTTATATATATTATGTGTGTACATATATACACACACTGTACATTTTTTGCAAACACCTCTGTATACATGTATGCTGTGCACCCAGAGAGTAGTAATAGAAGAACCACAATGGATTATTTTTAATATTACGCCACCAACATAAATGCAGTTTCTAGCTCCAAGTCCTCCTTCCCCTTCCCCCCTTTTAATTTCAATTCCTAATTAACTGCTCTAATTTTTTAAGAGCACTAGGCATCCAGCAGGAGCTCCAACCTTTTGGCAGTTAACAGATTGCTGTAGTCTTAGGAGGCTGCACATGACAAGGGCTGATGCTGAAGCTAAGAAACCTCAAGAAATGAAGGACTAAAGGCAAAAGAAAAAACAAGATGTTTCCTGAAGGAGAACAAATACATAGGGGAGGATGGAGCCAGCTGTAAGAGGCACAAAGCAGGGAAGATGAAGCTCATATTGTGTAAAGATGCCATGAAAGAATCCAAGAAAAAAAAAACCACCAAACAAACAGGTAGAGGAGGAAACTACAGCAAGGCGGATGACCAGGAAAGTAAAGATTAGAGTACAACAGAGCTGGATTGTCTGAATCCTAACTGATTATGCCTGCTCAGTTGCTGCCTACTGCAGGAAGAGCCCAAACTCCAGGATACCTTAAATTCTGGAAGTCAAGTTTTCCAGGAACAGAGATATCTGCTTCTTCATACACAAAAATATTTGTATTTTGAGAGAGCAGACCAATCCTCAGTCCACACTGTTGCTTGATGTGTCTCCCGAGAGGAGGAATTTCCTACTGCAGCTTTAACTACGTGTCTTCAAAATGTGTCATCTGCATATTACAGACGAGCACAACTGGCCAGAGAACTGTTCACACCACCCCTACACTGCCAGTCTCTCATGAGTCCAACCTCCAAGAAGATGTAGTCCAGGAGAAGCAGAGAGGCCTAAAGCTCTATGGATGAGATCTAAATCTCCCTGCTCCAGAAATTCACCTGGAGAGATCTAGGGTATCAAAAGGTGGTGGGCCAGCATGCACTGGTGGGTCTGTAAGCACCCTTGAGAAAGGAGGACAGCACAAGAAGGGGGGGCATGTGGTTTCCCTTCTATACTTTTGCACGTTGATTGCACCAACCACATCAAAAATGAGCACCGAGAGCTCAAAAGATCTCTGGTTACACTCCTTTGGCTTAGGCAACAGAAGCAGCAAGCCGATGGGCCAGGAGGGAACATGATCTCTTCTACCTTGATGATCTTAGATCAGAGAGGAATATCCACAAGGTGAAGAGTGCTCTTCGGGTTACTTTACTAGGAGCCAGAGGAGGGCTTTTGTGGGGCACGTTGTCCGCCAGGCAAACGCTTCAGGAAGCTCAGAGGACTGGAGAGAACCCCCCTAATATGTTGTGGGTTTGGGCTTTTCATTTAAATATCAGACAAATAGAACAATTAATTGTCCAAAACTGGCAGCAGAAATCACAGAGGGTCAAAACTAGAAGCTGTTGATTTAAAGGAAAAATTGACTTTTCCCAAGGACCAGCCCCAAAGAAAAGAAAGCCTTAAAATTACTAATAAAAATAGCCAAGGGAAAACCTTCAAATAGGGCTGAGCGGTAAATACAAAAGCAGCACAGGGCTGTGGTGCAGTTAGCATTTAGGGAAAAAATGGGGTGAGACTGCAGGTAAGACAAGGTGAGTTGGCTTCTACTCCCTTTTTATTGTGCCTACATGACATACAAAGGGAGGGGTGGCTTGCTTACACACTTGTGTATGCCAGACGCTATAGGTGGGTCTATTGCAATGACTCAAATATATCAACAGTCCTGAAAGTCAAGGATTGGAAAAATTGGTGCATGAAAAAAAATTTTCCAAACATCGTGTTTCCAAATGTAAAATATTAGGCATTTTATAAGAATTGAAATATTACATCTGGCCCCAGTTCAATCCTCTTCTCTGAACGACTTTACTGTACTTTGGAAGGTAGTTATTTCATCATGTACTTTAGCCAGTACTTTAAATAGAAGACAAGAATCCTAGTAGTACTATGCTGTAACTAGTCCTCTAATCTTAGGATGACCCTCAAGAATATTTAAGACCTAATCTTCTATCGTTTTATCAGTGTCAGTCCATAACTACTTGAGCAAGTACATTCAGACATCTTGATATATCCTTTGAGAGGACTGCACTCAGAATGAGAAAGAAAGCAGAAAATAATGGGCTAGTAATACACTTGGGCTATTTCTTCATTTCTCAAGTGCCTTACCCTCAAGTTACTTTTCTCTTCAGCAGTGCTATGCTCAAGTGAATCTGCAGCAATTCAGGCATTTATCGTTACCTCACCGAGCGAGTCTGACTCCTTTCCAATGAACTGCAGGGGAATCTGTTGTGGTTCGAACTGGAGAGGTTCACCCTACCCTTCTCATGGGAGAGATCACTATACTTGGCGAAAGGAGCACTGAGGCATTTAACTGAACACTTGAAAGGCTAGTTAGCTTGAAAGCATGACAGGCAGAGATCTTTATGGGCACTTAAGGATGCGGTTAGTAAGCCACATCAAGGAGAAGTGAGTTATTGTTACGGTGATGCCAGGCTTTGTCAAAAGAAATCCTGAAGTAGGTCCTGAAGACACTGAGAAAGATGCACAGATTTCATATATAACACGAGTAGTGCCCAGAGCATATGCTGGGACTTGACTTGTACAGGTGTGCAGTGGGAGGAAGAAAGCTGGGTAAAAGAAGAACCAAATTAGAACACAGTCAAATCAAATCAAATTCAGAATCATTCTCATATTCAGTAAGTAGCTTATTCTCTCATTCTGTGGACCTTCCAGTGTTTAAAAAAAGACATATCCAAAGATATAAAGAACTACGTTTAGATCTAAAGCAAGGGGAAAATCCATATAACGAGATATATGTGCAAGGGCTATTTCCTGTGAAACTATTTAATATTTTTTGTGAGGTAATGGCTAAAATATAAATAGCACTGCATACTGGCTAAGATGAAGACAGACTTAAAATCTAAAAAGAAATCCTTTTGAAGAGCATGGGAGGAAAAAAAAAAAAAGACAGCTTTTTCATTGAAAAATTCCCCAAACTCCCCAAACCAAACCAGATTGTTATAATACATCTTTCTGAATTATTTCTTCAAGGTCAAAACAGTCATTCAAACATTAAAAACATCACAGGTTAGTGAAACGATTTTTAATAAGTTCACTCCTGAAGAACTTCACAAGTTATGCAAAGAACTTAAAGAAAAAATGGACTAAACATTGCACTAACGCATAACTGTCAATAGCAGAATATATAAATACGCCAAGGCAATTTTCAAACATAAAACCAACTAGTATATTTACTCTACAAGTATTTACAAACTTCATTACAAAACACTTTTGCTGGAAGAGGACAAGTTGACATCAATGTATCTCTTGGTCTGCTAGGTTTGACTCCAGTTACAGCCTGAAGGGATCTAGCTTTCTTCACGGCTATCCAAAAAAAACTTGATTTCCTTTCTTAGAGGGCACTGAGGTCTGTGGTGCTGAGGCCAGTCTGCACGACCACATCCCTTGTGATGGTCCTGGGCATAGAGCCCTGGAAATGCCTCCAGATCAGTCTGTTGGCAACGCTCAGGCTCCTGCATTTTGCACACAGAGCCCAGGACCTGCACATTCAGTACAAAAGTTCCTGGTACAAGAGCAAATCATTTGTACCGTCCTAAGATGGCAGACATATCAAACCATCTAACCTATTATTTTTCCCACCCCACAACAGAAATATAATATACATAAACTGATTGTGTTTTTTTTAATGACAAGCAAAATATGCATTTTGCTCATTAAAATCTTTACCTCCACCTCTCCATTGGTGGAAAGCCATGTAGCTGCAGTTTAACGAAGGAAACATGAAAAAGATATGATTCCACAAAACAGAATTTTCAATTCCTACAATTTTCAAATTACTACGACATCAGTCTCTGTACTGTGGGAAGAACAGGGCAGGTGGAGGACTGCAACAGCAGACTGCTGCCTTAGGACTTCCCATTATCAAATCATACAAGCAACTGGAAACAAATGCCAAACACAGGAAAGTAGCAGGAAACAAAAAACAACCACAGCAGAATACACGATATCCCCCAGCAAAGTGGGTATCTCTGAACTCTTTCTAGAACTGCATTCCCCTCTGGCCAGAAAACAGCATGAACTAAATAAACACTGAATATCAAGGGAAAGCCTGCAAACTCACAGTCAGCAAATTAAAGGTGGGTGCAGTAAGACCCTTTCAGTTGCTCTGTGCCAGAAGACTTTTAGAAGGAATGCTGCTCTAATTTGCCTTTCTTTAGCATCTTTTATTGCATCTTTGCACCTGTGAAGGAAAAATGCCTGGCAGCGTAGCTATAGGCAGGCAAGTCTCTCTCTTTTTGCTTCCTGTGTTGCTCCATTCACTAAACCAGACAATTCTAAATCTAATCTGAATAAATAATAATAAATAATGCAACCACCAGAAATAAGCTTCTAAATTGCAATTAAGTGTAAACAAGTAGAACAATGACTTCAAGCCTCCCACTACCACAATATGAATTTTTATCAGGTTTCCACTCTCCCAGTCAATCTTTCTCTGGCTGGTCATAATAAAGCGACTGATTGTGAGTGACAGCAAGAGTAGCAGACACCAACCGACTAGGATGGAATAGAGGATGCCCGGTCGATCAGAAGGAGGCTGGATGTTTCGATCCTGATCTATGGCTTGTATGGGTGGAGTGACACTGATGGGATTCACACGTGCCTGAAATGAAAAACCAAACAGATTTGAAACAGAAAAATTAGAAAGCCAGCAGGCAGGTCTTTAGGTTTAACACAAAAACATCCCACTGACAAGGATATTTGCTGAAATAGCAGGAGAAAACCTCCTCATATTTAAGAACAGTTACAGCACATGTCCCTTTCCAAATCAAAATTAAGTAGGCAACATATATATTTCCCCAGCAATCTCCTGTCTCTTAGACACATTTTATACTACAATAGTATCTTCAAGGAAAGGAAGCTTGCAAATGTTCAAGCAAATACTCGACTATGCTTCTATAAACAACGCCTTGAATCAGGTGTTTCAGACATCATTGTAGCAGTGAAAAATACAGTGAAAAATGCTTTAAAAAGGGAAATTAAGTCAAATTGAATCTGAGAATCATTAGAGTTAGAATGGCTGCGATACACAAATACATACTGCAGAAGGAATTCAACCCAAGGCACAGACATTCCAGGGATAGGTATATTTGAAGAGTTTGGATGGACATTGCAATAATTCACACCATCATTCAGAAGTGGAGAGATCTCGCAGGCTGAACATGGAAACAGAAATCCAGAAAAAGCATTCACAGGCTTTCGCCTTGTTCGGAATTTGTATGCCCAATTCTTTACTGACCAATTTAACAGTATTCCCATACCTACTAATAGCACTTAGCCCTCACTGTTGCTTCGAATATTTTCTAAAGTTTTCCTATGCGGTAACACCAGAGCTGCCATTCCCAACTCTAAAAGAACAGTTTCAATAACCTTGGCCGCCTAATCAACTAGAAATGCAGCTACTCCACGAATGTATGTGCACCAGGCTTCTCCCTCCCCTTGGAACTTTTATTTGTGTGGCCAAAATGTTTAACAACCTCTATGAAAAGCCAGACTCCTTTTTTCCACGTACGACTAAATCCTGGCAGCCTTTGCTTTGGAAAGCTCTAACAGTCCATGTTCTGCAAGAGGGCATCTGAAATTTAGCATAGGAATACGAACGAGACAAGTCCACACTTGGCCAAGTTTTGGCACAGCCTTTAGAAATCCCCCTGTGGAGACGTGGGAGGAATCTGCAAGAGCTTCAGTGATGCCTGTCAATAAACCTGGAGGGAAAAGAGGTGAGCCAGGAACAAGAAAGGAAAGGATGCAAGGCAGCTTGCAGGAGTGGAGAGATAATACCCTCTTCCTGTAATTTTGGATACATACCCACAGTGCCACAAGCTATTCTGCCCATGATTTGCCCACCTAGAAGTCGTTCCCTACAGGTTACTTTAGGTCTGATTAGACTTTTCCAGGCTCATGAGCCAGGGCTTGCAGCCACACATGGTTACACAGCTCTCGGCTTTGGGTGCAGAGCATCTGCCTGCCAACACCAGGCTGGTACCTGCTCACTTTTGCCTCTCTGCTCATGGCTTTTTCCAGAGTTCCCAATGAGCAGGCAAGGTCCTTTGTCACCCGCCTGTTTCCAGTTCTGACTGTTTAAAAAATTAAACTCTCAAAAGTGTAATGAGAAAGACAAGCTCAAAATAGGCATAAAGAAAGAGAGAAGAAGATATATTTGACATATGTTTGAATTTTTAAAATGATTTAGGACTGCATAAAAGTTACATGCTGAGAGATAAGATTATGCATAAAACTGTCCAAGATTAAAATGCTATTTTTAAATTTAGAGATGACTGAAGCACTCTTAGACAAATCTGCATTATAGTTAAACACATACAACAAAACCAGTCTCATTTGCTAAGACTGCCTAGGTTTCAAACTCATCATTACAATATTGCAGGTCAAGCTGAAACATCCAAGTCTATGCTGGAGTAACAGCGATGGATCTAGCCTTGTCTGTAACAAGCTGTCAGCTGTACCTGACTCCCGAAACTAGACTAAAATAATAATTGTTGGATATACAACTCACATAGCAAAGACTGAGAGAGTTGGAGCTGTTCAGCCCAGAGAAGAGAAGGCTCTGGGGAGACCTTGTAATGGCCTTCCAGTACGTGAAGGGGCTACAGGAGAGATGGGGAGGGACACTTTGTCAGGGAATGTAGTGATAGGATGAGGGGTAATGGTTTTAAACTGAAAGAGGGGAGATTTAGATTAGATACCAGAAAAAAATTCTTTGCTGTGAGGGCGGTAAGACACTGGCCCAGGTTGCCCGGAGAAGCTGTGGCTGCCCCATCCCTGGAGGGGTTCAAGGCCAGGCTGGATGGGGCTTGGAGCAACCTGGTCTGGTGGGAGGTGTCCCTGCCCAGGGCAGGGGTTTGGAACTACATGGTCTTTAAGGTCCCTTCCACCTCTAATCATTCTATGATTCTATTATTCTATGACATGTGCTTTACTTTCCAATTCAAGGAGAATCTTGAGAGCAGCATTTAGAAAAATTGCATTTGAAATTTAACAGGGTCTACTTGAACAACAGGTATTTTCGTTCACACTACCACCATGACACTGACTCCTCAGAACCAGTCAAATGAAATGAACAGAACAAGTGGGATAAGAAAATGAAGAAGTGTAAGAAAACTAAGAATGAAATGTGAAATCCATTAGATTTTTATTCCATGTAAATTGTTTTTCTAAGTACAGTGTACACTCTGAAATTGGGCTGCTCAGAAACCGGAGGGTATCACGCAACAAGATCAGTTGCAATTCACTGAAATGTTTAGGGATAATTTAAAGCTGTTTTGAATTAAATAGGCAGATGTGATTTGAAGCAAAGCTTAATGGTACTTTTATATTGTTTTAATAATCCATAGATAATGCAAGTATCTTTTTCATTAAGCTTAAATTAAAACTATGAAAACATAACTGCACAAAGAAGCAGCCATTAAGAATGTTAACGAATTTGTAAAAGTGTATGTAGGATTGTTTCATAAAGCACATATATACTTTTAATGAAAAATAATTATTTTAAACATTTGTGGTCAAAACATGCTTTGATCAATACCAGTAGTAACTATGATCATCACACAGGGATATTTATTTCTTTCCCAAGTGATTTAAAATGTAAAAGGCACAAATAGGTGCTCGCAACATCTCCCTGGTCCTGCCAACGTGGTGCCGCTTGGCAGAAAAGCTATCGGGGCTCGTGGGGGCCCAAGGCAGCTCCCTGGAGCTCATCTCATGGGGACAGAGCCCCAGTCCTGCCCCCAAAACTGTTCTGTGTATCACGGTTCGCAGCTGCTGCTAGAGACCAGCAGACCACAACAATACAACACTCACCACCATCCTCACCAGGAGGTTCAGAGAAAAGATGAGGCTTTGCTCAGCCCTTTGAGAAAGGAGACAGTCTCACACAGATAGAAGGTGGCTCCTGACTTAAGCAGAGGAGGTAGAGCCTCCTCACAGCTCTGCAGAGAGGACAAATGTTACAAAATGGGGTCTGCTGACAGCCAACACAGAATCATAGAATGGATTAGGCTGGAAGGGACCTTAAAGATCATTGAATTCCAACCCCCCTGCCCTGGGCAGGGACACCTCTCACTAGACCAGGTTGCTCAAAGCCCCATCCAACCTTCAACACCTCCAGGGATGGGGCACCCACAGCTTCTCATGCAACCTGTGCCAGTGTCTCACCATCCTCATACTTGGAAAAGACAAAAAAAACCCAAACCCTACCATTGTCATTCTCAGAATCAAAAGAGAGCTCTGTAAAACGATGGAAGCTCACTAAAAGGAAGGGAAAACAGATTTATGAAAGAGTGTAATGTTTGCAGCACTCACAACTGCTTGAGGAGACTCAGTTGGAGGCAGAGAAAAAGCAGATGCTTTTTTTTTTAATTGAAACAGGCTTGAGAAAGGGCAAGGCAAGTCAGCGAGGCTGCGTGGCAGTGCAGGGAAGGTTACTCAGGACAAATAGATGGCCTTCAAAAAACCAGCCCCTTCAAAGTGAAGAACATAAAAGTGCTCAGAAGCTCTAGCAGAAGTAGGTGATTAAAAAACAAACAAACAAACAAGGAGATCCTGTCACTTCTAGGGTAAAATATGCAGTAATTTATTTATTTTTTCCTCATTAAGGAAGAGATCTCTCAGTTACTGATTTTGGTATTAATAGAATTCCAGGTGCTTCATACAGCAGAATACACCATCAGGCAGGCCAAAAAAGAAAAAAGAACCCAACCCCTGACTTGCAGATGTTATCACTATTACTAATAAATTAAATTAAAAAAAAATCCTTCTTCAAAAAGAACTGTGACAGGAAGCCTGCCAGGGAGTCTGCGGGGCCAAGAGATGATCAAGGCAAAAAAAAAAAAGTATTTAAAAAAAGCTCAAAGAGAATAAAACTTGATCACAAAACTTGATCATTTTTTTCCTCCTTTTGTGTTCACCGTGAAAGTACTCGAATAGATCCCCACGCCAGCACCTTCTCCAGGTCCTGCAAAAAAATCATAGTATTCAGAGATATTATGGATGGAACAAGCCAAATGAAGAGAAACATGAGGCCAAGAGCAGATGGATTTCTAAAGGAAGGCAAGAATGAATCATATGAACTTGCTGTGGAGTGTCATCTTAAAAGTGCTCTAGTACCTGAGGAACATCAGGTGGCAAACAGAACACCAAAATTAAAAGGCTCCCAGGGCAACCCAAGATAATATTACCATGAAGCCTAAGGCTTTTACCAGGAAAAATTAGCAGATGAAACAACACTTTGAGCAAATACATAAATAAATACAACACGCCAGGGAAAGCTTGGGTTGCTGCAAAGGGAAATGCAATCTCTCAGACTTACTGTGGTTCCCTGCAGGAATGACCGGCACATGGCTCCCACAGAACCGCTTGATGCGGTGCGTGCCGATTTCCAGCCGAATTTACCAAGCTCCCTCACAAAATACCCTTACAGAAGTTTGGCCGAGGCAGAACACAAGCGAAGTCCTGTGTGTCCCAAAACAGGTTAAGAGAGGTGGGGCAGAGCAGAAGTAAGCTTTCGGTTCTCCTAGGGAGAGAGAAGAGAATCCCCGGGCATTCATGGGTCAATGTGGTGGTGTCGTTGCAGAGGGTGGTGTGTGAGGGGTGAGTGCGAGGGGAGGAACAAGGGGAGAGCAGGCAGGCTAGACTGACTAGAAAGAAAACGTCCAGAGATGGTCTCCGCTAGGTCTGTAGCCACAGTCTAAAGGAATAAAGCCACCCAAACTGACCTACCACAGAAACATGCAGCTGTCCAGGTGAGGGGCTGCATGGAATGTCTGAGCCTGTCACTCAGCTCAACGTCCTCAAAAGAGGACAGCAAAGACAGCAGTGCCCATGAGGGCGGTGAGCAGGTCAATGATCTGCTCAGCCTGGTGGCTGAGCTCGAGGAGGGAGTGGAGAGATTAAGGACCATATGGGAATGTGGCAGGGAAATAGATTGGTGGAGCCACACCTGCCATCCCTAGGGGAAAAAGGAGCAGGTGGAGGCTCCAGGAG
>QJSC01015328.1:11870-138674 GCA_003697955.1 Calidris pygmaea | reverse complement strand
CCAGTTTTGTTCCGTTTTCTTGCTAATTTCCCTTTCTTTTTCAAACTGGCCGCAGCCGGGGGGCGTTGGAGGGGCCGTTTGTGCTCTCTCTGCCGGGGAGCGGGTGCCCGGTGGCGGGGGCTGGCGGGCAGGGGCGGGATTCGAACCCCCGAAACGCAAACTTCAGCCGCTGTGCTTTTAGGAAAATAGCCTGGGTTCGGGGTCGCGACGCAGTTTTCTTAAAGGCAGTGTGAAAGCTGGTTAGGAAGCCGGTGCTTTTTACCCAGGAAGTTGCCACCTTCCCAGAAGTTTGTAGGATGGACATCTGTAGGAGAGATGTCCAGAGTTCCCCCTGGAACTGGCGGCTGAAGGCTTGGCTCCGGGTTGGTGCTCAGTGCTGGTCTTCTCCTGGTGCATCCTGGTGTTTTCCTGGTGGGTCCTGGCGTTTTCCTGGTGTGACCTCAGCAGGTCTGACTGATCAGAGATGCTGGAGCCCCTCTGCTGTGAGGACAGGCTGAGAGAGTTGGGATGGTTCAGCCTGGAGAGGAGAAGGCTCTGGGGAGACCTTAGAGCCCCTTCCAGTCCCTAAAGGGGCTCCAGGAGAGATGGGGAGGGACTCTTTGGCAGGAGGTGTAGTGACAGGACAAGGGGGAATGGTTTTAAACTGGAAGAGGGGAGATTTGGATGAGATGTGGGGAAGAACTTCTTTGCTGTGAGGGTGGTGAGAGCCTGGCCCAGGTTGGCCAGAGAAGCTGTGGCTGCCCCATCCCTGGAGGGGTTCAAGGCCAGGCTGGATGGGGCTTGGAGCAACCTGGTCTGGTGGGAGGTGTCCCTGCCCAGGGCAGGGGGTTGGAACTGGATGATCTTCAAGGTCCCTTCCAACCTGAACCATTCTATGATTCTATGATTCTGTGACTTTGCTCCAGTTGGTCCCACAAAGTGGTTGCTCTGATGAAGGTGGCTGAAGCAACCACCTTCTTGGGTGTTGCTTGCTGTCAGTCGGGCCGTGGCGGTGAACTCCACTTGTGTTTGTTGCGGCGCTGTGTGTTGCACCCGCAGTTCAATGACTTTTCCCAGAGAGCTGCTTTTAAAAGTTCTAATAACTTAAGAAAATGGTTCCGCGGTGAGTCCTTTCCCTCTGACTTGTGCTCCACCTCTTCTGTGGAGAGAGGTGGTTGGCTTTTTGTGGGCCATTCGGGTATTTTTTTCACTCTAGGGTTTTTAATAGTGCTGGTAAATGGGCTGAATGATGGTGAGTGATGGGTGAGAGGGACCAGTGACCACCTGGCAGGGAGAAAGTGACCGTGTGTGTGTAGTCGTCGCTTATTAGTGCTCCAGTAGTAGGACAGCTCGTCAGGATGGGAGATACGAGCTCTCTATGAATGGGAGAGAAGGGAAAGTCTACAAATGCCATAACCTGATTAGTGCATTAAGGAGCTAGAAAGTGGTGAATTAATTTTTGAAGGACAGCAGAGCTCATGGAAGCTGCTGAGAAGCAGCAGAAGAGGGCACGAGTCCGACAAAGGGAGTGCTCAGGCGTATGCGGAGTAAATTGGGGTAAGAAATAACGATTTGAAACAGGTCGGGTGATGTTCGGGGGGAAGACTTGGGGTGCTGGAGTTCTTCTCCAGGAGATGTCTGCACAGGGGGTGGAAGGAGTCACAAGTGAAGAAAAGCAGAAGTTTTCTGTAACTTGCTGGGCCCGCTTCGAGGAATGAAGGGAAATCAAGAAATAGGATTTCAGAGTTGTTGGCCTCAAGTCTTGTACCCGAGTGGGCTAAACCTCCAGTCGGGACTGCACAGGCAACGACAGGAATAAAGGGGTCGGGAAGGCGTTGTGGAGGAAATGCTGTTTTGGCTTTTAATGTTGAAAGCTGTTGTGTTGAGAAGCGGGAGCAAACACACACGGTGTGCTCGGAGAGTCCAGCAGGCAGAAGAGTAGCAACAGGTAGAAATAAGAGGAAATACCGCTAAATTGACATCACCGGTAGGGCATCTGCTCCGTTTTCTGTTACAAATTTTAAGAATGGCAAAGAATTTTAAGCTGTGGCCCCTTTGTGACTATATATAAGCTATTTAGCTCACCTTTAAAATAACTTACTTGTAATAAACTTTATGAGCAACAGGCAGAACAGTGGAATTCCCTGAAGCAGCTCTTCAATGCACAGAATAGAAGCAGGGCAGAACTAGTAAAGGGGTCTCTCAGCAGTGAAAAATGGGATTTTGGAAGAAATGTGTCATCTGCAGATACTTCTTTTAACGAAATATTAAAATAATTGAACATTAAACAGGTGCAAAACGAAGTAGGTATTAAAATGTGGTGGATCGCCTCAAAGCGTTCTTCTACCATTTCCTGCCCCGTCCCTGTTGTGGTTGTTTTTCTTCAAGTGAAGAATCAGGTGCAAAAAGGCGAAGGGTGAGAGAGAGACGAGCGCGGGGTGCACCCAGCTCGGGGAGAGGGCTGTGGGGAGGAGAGCGGGGCTGGCCCTGGTGGCTTTAAATATGTGTCCCTTCAGCCCGTGGGTGCTACGCCAAGCAGCCTCCTCCTCGGAGATGTCCATAATAACCATCTACGGTACTAGGACAAAAAAAATCACTTGTTGCCTTTGTCACCTATTGGAGGTGATTCTGCCCCTCTGCTCTGCTCTGGTGAGACCCCACCTGGAGCACTGGGTCAAGCTTTGGAATCCTCAGCACAGGGAGGACATGGACCTGTTGGAGCAGGTCCAGAGGAGGCCATGAAAATGCTCAGGGCGCTGGAGGCCCTCTGCTGTGAGGACAGGCTGAGAGAGTTGGGGTTGTTCAGCCTGGAGAAGGCTCTGGGAGACCTTATAACAGCCTTCCAGTCCCTAAAGGGGCTCCAGGAGAGATGGGGAGGGACTCTGGATCAGGGAGGGGAACCATAGGACGAGGGGGAAGGGTTTTAAACTGAAAGAGGGGAGATTTAGATGAGATACTAAAAAGAAATTCTTTGCTGTGAGGATGGCCCAGGTTGCCCAGAGAAGCTGTGGCTGCCCCATCCCTGGAGGGGTTCAAGGCCAGGCTGGATGGGGCTTGGAGCAACCTGGTCTGGTGGGAGGTGTCCCTGCCCAGGGCAGGGGGTTGGAACTGGATGATCTTTAAGGTCCCATCCAACCTAAACCATTCTATGATTTCTAAACATCCATCAGTGCTGGTGTCACCCAGCCCAGCTGGGAGAAGGGACAACGTCTCGGCTCTGGGGAGAGGACCAGAGCATGGGGCAGATCTGTCGCAGTGGCTACAGAAACCCTCAAAAGTCAAAATAAAAATGCCCGGGGATGCAGAAAAAGGAAAATGAACTTTGTTTCCCAGACTGGCGCAGACAGGCTGTGACAATCTGGCAGTCCTGGCTGGTGGCTTTGCTGCTGACATCTCCTCTCTTTCCTGTCCCCGTCTTGAAATCATATGGACACTTCACAGGTGACATCTTAGATTTGTCAGCATTTGGGTAGGTGTCAGGTAGTTTTTTTAAGCACCGACTGAAAGAAGTAGCCCTTGTACTAGACTTTTTGATGTGTTCCGTACATAACCCTGTAATTATTTCAAAATGTTTAATTGGCATATTCTCTCCTGTTTCTTTGCTTTACAGCTTTAGGAAGTCTTTCACCAGATGAAACTATCCAGTTTTTAGTGCTGTTATTCTCATTAAATCTCTCCTCTGCGAGGTACTCCTTTATTGTTGAACCAATTGGGAAAAATGAATGTGTTTTCTAAAGGATGCATCTGATCTTACCTTACATGCTTGCTTATTTTAATGAATTTATGCCATATGTCTAAAAACAAAGTTAATGTTGAAATATTAACGTGCAGCACGCTCCTCTGTAAATGTTACAGCTTATGGCTGGGAGGTCTGGGATAGTTATAGCCCTAAGAGTGGATTTGGGGGATGCTTTTGGAAGATGACACCTCCAGGTTCTTACTATTATGTCCTTTTCTTCACATCAGATGGCATTCGGTGGCAGGCACGGGGACAGTGCTTTAGTTATCTTGCCCCTTATTCATCTAGTATTTTTACTGCTATTTGGGAAGTGGAGCAACAGGAATGATAGCAAATGAAACCGTTATGGAAGTTCTACTAGTACAAAGAACTACATCAGAGCTTAACAACCGAAAATAAGTAGATAAGACATTCTGTAGTTTTCTTTGTTCTGTGGTTTAGATGTATATATTGTGATGATTTCGTTCTTTTTTAGTACCTCATTGCTGTAACAATTTAATTGGTCTCTCTCTCCCTCCTTATTACCATTGGTAGAGGGATATAGCCCAGTCTTTCATCTGTTCGTACTCAGCAAAGCTGGAAAGAGATATTTTGTTAAATACGATTCCTTTTGGTAAATTCATTTCTGTCTGTGTTGCCCCTTGACCTTTTCATCCTCACTAAGAACACTTCTGAAGGGCGCAGAATGTAAAAGTACAGATTGTGCCTTTTGATGGGGAGATAGTTTCAAAAGGAAAACAATAATGAATACCTTATCAAACAACAGAATGTATCATTATTGCTGATTTGTTACCTCAGGAAACTTTGTGAGGTGTAATTAAGTTAAAATGTGTATATTAAAAATTCTTCAACAATTCTGTTACCAATTTATATTTATTTTTTTCCTTTCACAGTTTACATCCTGCCTGAGTAGGGTGGGCTCTAAGATTATTTTTTTTTTATTCCCCATGTCATTTTTTTCCCACGTGATTTTGCTACAAAGCGTGTCTATAACTCCAGTGAAACTGTTGGGTCAGAGATCCTAGAATGTTTGGGTTGGCAGGGACCTTGAAGATCATCCAGTGCCCCCCCCTGCCCTGGGCAGGGACACCTCCCACCAGACCAGGTTGCTCCAAGCCCCATCCAGCCTGGCCTTGAACCCCTCCAGGGATGGGGCAGCCACAGCTTCTCTGGGCAACCTGGGCCAGGCTCTCACCACCCTCACAGCAAAGAATTTCTTCCTAATATGTCATGTAAATCTGCCCTCCTTCAATTTACAGCCACTACCCCTTGTCCTGTCACTACATTCCCTGATCAAGAGTCCCTTCCCGTCTCTCCTGTAGCCCCTTCAGGTACTGGAAGGTTGGTATGGTCCAGGTTGTATTGCAGGAGTTGCCATCAGGTAGGGCAGGTGGGGGATTTTGCCCAGGAGTGATCTAAAAAGATACAGTCCTATGGCTTTGGGGAATTTCTCAGTTTGCACTGAATTTGTTTTGATTTATTGACATATTTTAAAATGAATTATCTGTGCAATGACAGTGTGGTTCTCAGTATCTTCTCATGTAGGATTGCTGAAATTAGGGATGGAGAAGACACACCGAATCATGTGGTTTACTTGAAACTTACCATGTGAAATAGATGATGTTTTCTCAATGAAAAGAAGGGAATGCCAAAGCTTTCACCCTCAGTAGTAGTTACTGGCGGAGGTCCAGTGGTGTGTAGTGGATGTAGTGTAACAGAAGTACTCGAGGAATAAGGTGTTGCTCAGGGTTTTAAAGAATTCTGCTAGAAATGAGGAGGAAACCAAAGAGAAATACAAGGGGTCCACATTGCTGACCCAAACCCAGGGTGGTATCTGTCTGTAGCGGTGTGTTACAGCGATTGATAGAATTTTTCTGATGAAAGAAATGCAAATTCCTTTATTTTTCACACAACCAAGTTAACTAGTGAAGCATTCTTCTCCTCAAACTTTCAGTAAAAAGCCTCTGGACGACCTGAGTACTTCTGCTTGGTTTGCATCTTTTTCTGTTATCCGTGAGTGAGAAAATACCACTCAGTTGTTTTTTTTTTTTTGTGTGGAAATTTCCAGGTTTCCAGAGAGCATTAATAGATATTTGCAGATTTTGGGAGTGGGACCTGAGTTAGAAATGAGACTTTGGAAAACTGAGGAAGCTCTCTACCTATTTGAATTTCAAATACTGATACTTGCAGCAAAAGTTGCGGTTCTGCAGGTGGAGCATGAGGCTTAGAAAGTGTTTGTTAATAAGTTCAGAAAGTGTAAATTTGAGAAGGGGTGGGCTTTTGCTAATAGTTCGCAAACCAGAGACAGAGCTAATTTTGCCACAGATTGTTTTGGCTGCCAGACACAGGGCAGAAGTTCTTCGGGAAGAAAAGGAATGAGTCAGATTTCACACGGAACAAATAGTAAATTCGGTGCCAGGCCACAGATTTAAAGATTCCAGGGTTTGTCAGAAGCAGAAAGGAGGAATTTGGTGGTTTGGGGCAACTGGTGCCGTCTTTGTGGCAGTGGCAAGTGCTGGCCAAAGCCAGGGAGGGCTCAGTGGCAAGTCTTATTATGCAGCAGTTGCTCGTGCAAGTTATTTGGGATAAACTCTTACCGCAGAAGAGGATGTCCAAATCTGCCGTTTCTGAAGATAAATATTCTCTCCTCTCCTTCCGCTGTTCTGAAACAGAGGGATACAGTAAAATGAAGTCTTGCAAAGCAGCGGCTTTCTCTGGTGGATGTGTGTGTCTCTACTTGGAAATAAGTTTTACAAATGCAAATGAAAGTGTAGTGAAACTGAATGGAAACAGACAAGGAGTATTTGGGTGAGGGTGAAAACGAAAGACAGTTTCAAATTGGTTTTGAAATTTTAATTTGCACTTGGGTGATGCAGCCACATCAGCATGTTACCCGATGTTAAGGAAGAGCAGTTCTGTTAATCGGTGGTTATTGTATTTATTCTAGGCGTGCTCTCATGTCTTGCCTTCCCCAGAACAACTCTTTTTCTTGGGTGCACTTGAACTCTGTTTTCCCCATTTCAATTTTTTTGTGGTTTGAGGTTTTCCATTTCTCTCCAGTACAGCCTCCTTAACAGCCTCCTACTGTGTAAAACAGGTCTTATTTTTAAAGGTTTTCCAAAGATTTCCCCTTGTTTTTATTACATTACTGTATATTATCATCATTGTCACAGTTGGCCCCATTGCCAGCATGCTAAGGGATGCATTTCACAGAATCACAGAATGCTATGGGGTTGGAAGGGACCTCTGGAGATCATCTAGTCCAACCCTCCTGCCAGAGCAGGTCCACCCAGAGCAGGTCCCACAGGAACGTGTCCAGGTGGATTTGAATGTCTCCAGAGAAGGAGACTCCACCACCTCCCTGGGCAGCCTCTTCCAGGGCTCTGCCACCCTCACAGGAAAGAAGTTCCTCCTCATGTTTAGGTGGAACTTCTCATGTTGAAGTTTGTGCCTGTTCCCTCTTGTCCTGTCCCTGGGCACCACTGAGAAAAGACTGGCCCCATCCTCCTGACACCCACCCTTTCAGTATTTATAGGTGTTGATCAGATCCCCCCTCAGCCTTCTCTTCTCCAGACTGAAAAGACCCAAGTCCCTCAGCCTTTCCTCATCAGAGAGATGTTCTAGTCCCCTCATCATCTTTGTAGCCCTAAATTTGATACTAATCGATGAAGTGCGTTTGAAGAAATGTCCAGTGATATAAGCATTAAACCAGTTACAGCATTTTCACATTAAATATTTTTATTTTTTTACTGTTTTTTTTTTTTATTTTCAGTACATGCATCATGAACGAATCTGCCTCTAGTGGAAATGGTCAAGAGTTTGATGTATTTAGTGCTATGGACTGGAAGGATGGCATAGGTACTTTGCCAGGAAGTGACCTAAAGGTAAGATGTGTCTTTTTTTTGTTTTGTTTTGTTTTAATAAGCAAAATAAAAATATTAAAACGCCAAAAGAATGCATTTCATGAGCTGGTGTGTAGCCATCTGCTTTTATGAATAAAACATGGATCTGCAGCTCGGAGTTAAGAGACGGTAGCCTGGTAGCTCTTCTCTCTGTAGTTTCTTGATGCAGTTTCTGGTGCCGGCGTCGACAGCCGTCGATGTGGTGTAAATCAGCGCCGCCTCACTGTATAGACAGCAATCAAGGGCCCAAAATCCGAAAGAAATCTCAGAAGTTAAGGGTGAAAATTCAGTCCACTTTGAGTATTATGTCACTGTCTCACTAAGAAGCTTTGCACTGTCGTTGACTCTTACGGTCTCGTATTCTTAGTTCTTTTAATTTCTAAAATAGTTTATTTTTTGCTTAGCTCTTGTCAGGTGAGCGCCTAGAAAAATGCATAAAGGGAGTGCTTCTGAGCTTGGTATTGTTTAGAAATTTGAATTATATTGGAATAGTACTTCTAATTGCATTTTTCACACTGCTTATAGTTAATGAAGTAAATTATAACAATTTTATTTTGTTTTCAAAATATTTTATATATTTTATCTGATACTTTTTATTATGTCCTCAGAAGATGTTCTCTGCTGTGTCAGCGAAAAATACAGTTTCTATATTGCACTTATTTCCTGTTAATTATAGTCAATATTTTTGTATCATTCTGTTTAGACTAGCATTGATGAGGTTTTCTCAGAGTTTATTTTTTGAATGTAACCTCACAAATTAATTAGAAAACATGTAGAAGAACTTTATATCCCATGTGCCTGTTGCTGAAGTAAAGGGTCAAAAATTGTTTGAAATTTGGGATAGAGATGTTGTGAGTATGGGTTTGTGGTGTTTCAGGTTTTTTTTTGTTTTTTTTCGTGATAGAGTAGACCCACAGAATAACTTTCTTTGGAAGGGACCTCAGGAGACCACCCCTGACCACCCGAGGCTGACTTGGAACAGGTTGCTCAGGGCCGTGTTCGATAGAGATTTGGTTCTCTCCAGGATTAGAGAAACCACCATCTCTTTGAGCAACCTATTCCAGCGTTGGCCACCCTCAACAGTGATTTTTTTCCTTTTACTGATACTCAGTTGGAATTTCCCCTTTTGCAGCTTGTGCTTGTTGCCTCTTGTCCAGAGCCTGGCTCCATCCCCTCTATATCCTCCCATTAACTACTGGAAGACGGTAGTGAAACCTCTCATCTTCATAAGACTGAGCAAACAAGTTCTCTCATCTTCTCCTTGCATCTTGTGGTCATCTGCTACAGCCCCTACTTGTTTTTGTGGGACATCTGCTGGACTTGCTGCACCGTGTCGTTGTCTTTCTTGTGATGGACACCATAGTCTGTGTATGGTCTCATCAGTATTTTAAGGAGGGGAACAGTCAGTTCCCTCAACCCGCTGGTTGCCCTCTTGCTGAAGCAGCCCCTGGATGCCTGTGACTGCCTTTGCTGGCTCATGTTCTTCTTCTCATAGGTCTTCTTCTGCAAAGCTGCTTTCAGATAGTCAGTCCCTGGGCTCTACTGGTGTAACTGCATTCCATCCCAGGTACAGGGCAATGCTTTTGTAGAGCTTCATGAGATCTTCTTAGCCTATTTCTTCTTCTTCTTCTTCTTCACCATGTTGAGGTCTTTCTGATTAGCAAACCTTTCCTTCAGTTTATCAGCTGCTCCGTCCACTTTGGTGATTTGCTTTTCAGCCTATACGCATATAGGAGCCTTTCTTGTTGCCCTTAGTTTCTTCCCCAGGTGAGCTTTGGGTTTCCAAATTCCGTCATTGTACACTACAGCAATATCACTATGTACGTTCTCTGGGTAACGTTTCCCCAGTTTCAGCTTCTGTGAACCTTCTTTTCCATCTGAACGAAGTCAGGCGTCCCTAGTTCATGCATGTTGGCCTCCATCCACGTCTGCTTGACTTCTAGCGTGTTGGCACGCGTCCTTCTCCTGGTGTGAGGTCCCTGGAGAGACACCCAGATCCCCTGGGCCCATTTACCCTGTGAGATACTGCCAAGCAGGTGTGTGAACAAGCCAAAATCTGCCTCTCCTGAAGCCCAGGGCTGCTGTTTCAGTATTTGCTTTGCTCACTTCTTTCGGGATTTCAGACTTCACCGTCTCGTGGTCACTGCTGCCTAGGCTGTCATCAGCTTCCGCATCCCTGACCAGTTCTGTATTTTTTTTAAAGTCTAGGCTTTAAAAAAATCCATTTTATTTTAACAGGCAACAGCGTGTGAAAGGCAAACAGAATACTGAAATGTTTGAGGAATACAAAAGGGAACAGCGCAGGAAAATACAGTAATCTCATATGAATCACTGGTGTGTGCTTTGCTTAGTTCTGGTTACCCTATGTCAAAAGAAACAAAACCAAAGCAAAGGTTTGGTTAATTAGTAAAGGAATTAATTAGTAGAGGAATGGGAAAGCTTCGCTACAAAGCGAGGGGAGGGACTGGGAGGTGTAGCTGAGGGTAACTTCAAGAAGTCATTTGAGAAGATTCATAACTGTGTCCTGTTCAGGAAAGCATGAGCTTCATTTGAAGCTTGCTCTTCTGGGTTTGTTTTTTTTACTTTTTATTTGAAAACGATCAGGTGTTTGATTTTTGGACAGAGATTCTTTCTTTGGTCCAGGCATTAGGGAAGACGCAGTCAGAGGTGTGATGGTAGTGTACCTGGAATGATGAAAGATACAGAGAGAATTGGCCAGGCAGCTCGTTCTGGTCTTTTTTTTTTAATACAAAAGCCAGGGCTTATTGGATGGAATGAAAACGGAGCCATTCTGACAATGACTGAAGGAAGAATATTTTCTGACAATGCAGAATCAGCCCAAGGAACTCACCAGACCAGGGAGCATCAAGACTTGGTGAAAGACTAGACCTTTATATAGATCCCAAAATAATTTGAGGTCTTAAAATAGTAAGGATTTTTAAGCTTCCGAGATAATTGTAACATCTCATTTTTTCAGGGCTGCTTCTAAATGCTGATGGTCCAAAGGGTGACTGATCCCTTGAAACTGTAAATGTGATCGTGGAAGATACGTTCCGCTCCTTGTGAAATTCTCAGAAAAGGGTTAATGCAGGTGGTTTACCTGAACTGTCCTGATAGCTGACTATCTCAATACTGTGTCCCGATCGGAAAGAAAATGACTTTACAGAGCAGTTACTTCTTGTCAGCTCGTGTGTGTCTTTAAAAAATTATAATAGATTGTTCCACTAAAGATAGCAAACGATTGCCATGTATTTACATTGAAATGAAATTGAAAAATCTGGTGAAAACGGTGTAGTGGCAAGATGCACAAATCCGAAGATTCTGTTTTTACAGCTTTATAATATATTAGAGTGCCTTCTTTTTTTAAAATGATAAATAATAAGCAGTACCTGAACTGTTCATTGCAGACAGTGTATCGCTTACATTCTCGCATTTAGTCTTTTGTCTCCATAAAACATGGGGAAAATTGTCTTTGAACACTCATTTTGGTAAACTGTATTGTGTGAGCATGCTTTGAGTTAAACGTCTACCCAAATGTTGAAATGCTGCTTTTTAATACAGAAGTTTTGGGGAGTTACCTACTTAAGTCCTTATTTTTAGGCCTGTAAGTCATGTGGCACTTGCTTTTCTTTATTGCTTTCATGATGAAGTTTCATGCTTATTTTTACATTTCTTAAGAAACCTCTTTTCTCATGTGCTGTATTAATATCCAGCCTCCTCAGATCGTCAGGCAAGAATATCTGAGCAACTGGTTGGTTTTTTTTTTAAGAACCACTTCATTTTTGTGACTGTAAGTTCCTCTATGAATAAAAGCTGGAAAAAATCCTATTGTAAGTAGCGTAAAATGGTTGAAACTGCTTTGAGCGGTGTTAATTGTTGGGTTTTCATCACCCAACAAAAGGCTGTGGAAATACACTCATACAGATTTTGTTAATGCTTTTTAGCAAAACCGGTCATAAAGTAGTTAATTCTTCTTGAACGCTGCTTTGAACGCTGCTGTGTGACGGATAAATAGTGAGGGGTTGCGGAAAACGCTAGAATTTCAAATTATACAGGGGATAGGGAGAATTAAAAATGGTACGCTGTGATGCACTGAAGACTGAGAACAAAAATTTTAGCATTGTATATTAGTTCTTTCAAGATGTTTAAATAAAACAGAAAACTTGAATTCCAGTAGAGTTTAAAATATTTTACAAATTACAGAATGCCTTCATGTGGCAGGCTAAGTAATGTATGCTCATCTGAAAAACATCATTGCTTACCAGTTACTCTGCATGGTGTGAATATAAATGTGAAATACTCTTCTTTTTTCCTCTTCTTTATTTTTTTTTTTTTAAATCTCTGTGCCGAGTGCAGGCAGTAACACCATCACTTCAAGATTTAAATGTACTCATTAAATTGGAAAAGCTGTAATAATTTACAGTCACTTCCTACTGCAGTGACAGAAGTTTATGAAGTACTTCGTAATGAGTTTTCTAGTGCTTGTGTTTGGGAAGTGAGCTGTTACTGCACGGACAGAATTTTGGTCATTATTTCCAGCTTGCAAATTGTGCTTGAGTGGGGAAAAAAAAAATAAAAAAGAATTGATGATGAAGAAATTAAGCTGTAAATAAATCTAGGCAGTTGATACGGTAGGAAACCAGGTATGATAGTGGACTGAGAGTGGTGGGATAGTGGTCAGTGGTGCTCATTTCCAGCGGCGCTGTAGGAAGATGATGGTGATTCATGGGGCTGTGTTTTGGGACGCACAGGAGCAGCAACTCAAGGCAGTAAAGTGCATCCTTCCCCCTGCCCGTTCTGGAATTGCAGTCAGGCTTGCTCCAGATAATTAACATTTTGAAAACAACTTTTTTTTTTTTCCCCCCCTTCTCACCTGACTATAATCAGGAACACCGGTGGTGGTGTCTTAGGCAGTCACGAACTACGGTGATTTTTTTTTTTTTTTTAATTTTTTTTTTTTTAGTGCAAAGCTATTTCTGTCCTCCCGCAGTGGCATGTGCTGCACTGGATCCGGGGAGGCATTTCCCTCTTGGGGGACAGTCCCTCAGAGTGTCCGTGGGAAACATCAACTACCGGGAACCAGCTAAATCCCTGCCTCCACCAGGGAGGCGTTATTCCAGAGGGAAGAAAGATTCCCTTCAGGGAAGCTGGTAAAGGGTAGCGCAGGGTGGAGAAAACAAGGCAGAACAGACCACCTCCCACCACGTGTGAGCCCCAGCAGATGGACTTAGTGGTCTGGTCTTTTCCACGTGGAAGTTAACTTTCTCCTGTTGTAATCTAATGGAATTAATTAGCTCACACTGTGCTTCATTGCCATTGATTTCTGCTTTAAAACTTTGCCTTGTCTTAAACTGGTTTTATTTTATTAAAAAAAAAAAGAAAAGACCAAAAAGGAAATTTCATTGTTAAAATTGCTAAAACTCCAAAGTCAAGAAATGCTGGAATTAAGTTTGCTTTTGATCTTTAATTGGGCTTCCTCATGTTTAGTCGTGGTAGAGTCTGCACTTAAGTGATTGCATGCTGTTTCACCCCAAAATCTACTGTGTTGTTTGCTGTAGATGCTGTTAGACTTGTAAATAACTGGGCAGAGGATTTCAGGAAGGAAAAAGGAACAGTTTTGTGATTAATGCAGGTAAATCCCACACAGGAAAGCTTAGCGCTGCGCTTGCTTCTGCCACAGCCTTCCTGTGCGGTGCCGAATGACTCGCTGGAACCAGGCTTTGGCAAGTAGCCATTCTTTTTTTTTTTAATATTTATTTGTCACTTGCTTGGGTTCCCCATGAGGTATTAGCCTTTGGTATTTAGAAATATGCTGGCCGAAATAATTGGGAGCCGGGGTTGCTTTGTAGGTCAACTTCTGGATCAATAAGCGTCGTCTTGGCAGGCCCTGGCTTCTGGCTCTGCCGCTGATTTATGTGTCACCTTAAGAAAGTCTGTTCAGCTGCAGTTTCCTACTCAAGTGGAGATAATAAGGCAGACTGAGTTTGCCGTGGAGAGAAATCATTGAGAAGCCGTCTGGGACTACGATAATTCCTGAGCGCTCGGGGTCGGGGCGGGGATTGGAAGAGCCTGAGGAGCGTCTAAGAATAAAGTAGATAAACGTTACTGCAGACAAGACTGAAGTATCAGCGTTTTGCTGGGGAAATGTCAGTCTCTCTTGCTAAAGGTATATTTTTTTTCTGGTGGTACCTAACTTTTCAGTTCAGAAGCGATGCGAGAACGTTCCTATTATTTTATTTTTATTTTGGTTTGGAAGTTTGTAATTTGATAGTAATCCTTTCCTGCTTGTGCCTGCCCAGATAGGAAAAAAAAAAAAACCAAACCTTTCCTTTTGGATGCAAATTGTCCTCTCTTCTTCGTTAATTCAGGATTAGCCTATTGCAGCGTTACTGATGCAGCATTGCAATCAATCGAAAGTTGCTTGCAGTGCTTGACTTCCTTGCTGACAGCATCATTCCAGGGAGAGAGGGTCTGGCCCTGCCCCTTGGTCGTGGTGTGGAATTTAATGTCAGCTGATTATGATTTAGGGAGCCTTAAATGGCCTGTAATCCTATTTAAGTTGTCTTTTGCCGTAGGTGCCAGAGCAGGAGCGTGCAGGCAGGGTCCCTTCTCAGCATTAAAGAAGGGGAACAGCCAGGTGTAGGGACATACGGCCCTTCCACATCCCTGAAAGAGCCAAAATTCTGTGCCCAGGCAAGCGTCGGGGGTCGTGTACTTACTGAGTGTTTTGAAATAAGCTGGGAGTAGAAGGGTGAAGAGCTAGGAAAGAGATATTTCTGTTTTCTTTTGTAAGTGGCTGAGAACAGAGGTTTTGTTTCAGGAATTACTTTGTGCTGCATGGTAACAGTAATTGCAAGAGCCCCTAAAGCTTTTTTAGATACTTGCTCTTTGTTATTTCAGTGTTGATTTTTTTTTTTTAAAGAAAATAAACAGTCATTCTACTTTCCAACTGTGTAGAGTAAATAAGACTGGCTTTACTGCTTGAAGAAAGAATATAAAAATACACACCAGCTGCCTCATTTTCTGAATGTTATCCGGCCCCTGCCTGGGGCAGGGGTTCTGTGGAAAAAATAGTATGTGATCGTGCATGTAAAGCCTGTATCTCACACACACAGGAGAGGAGAATGGTTGAATGGGCAAGTTCTGGCATTTACTGACTTTTTTCAACTTAAATAATGTGTAAGAAGTGGTTTAGCGTGTAGCAGGATGTGGTTGGACAATACAGCGTCTCTAGGTGCTTCCTTTGCTTTTAAGTGAGGGGGAGCTGTAAGGTGCCAGAAAGGCTCTGATTTGTCTGAAATCCCTGTAATTAAAGTGGAGAATGATGATAACTGTTCGCTGACCAGAGATCTGAGTGTAGTCCTTTGGCTTTTATCCCTGGAGTCCTAAGGCATGGGCCCTCTTGACAGACTGCTGTGTAACTCCGTTACCTCGGTCTAGTTACGTCGTAGGCATGAAGAATATTTGCTCCGTTTATTTTTGCTTTGGATCATAGAAGTTTTCCAGGTTTATTCTGAGCTAGTCCACAGTCAGTGTTGTGTGGTCAAGAAAAGTTTTACTCCTGACATTCCTGTCAGAATGCGGCAACAATTGCATTTATTGCTATGAACTCTTTGTCCTTACCTTGCCCAGTAGATGGTAGTGTTGGCTGTTTTTTCTAATTTATTTTAAAATTGTGCATCAAGATGTGTAAGGCTTTTTTCTTCTTCTTTTTTTTTTTTGTCTTTTGCACTTCAGTTGTTGCTCCCTTTTCTTCTTTTTTATTTCTGCCTGCTCTCCCAAATAATATTGTTACCTTGTACAAAACAGTAGTGGCCTTTATTCTGATTTGATCTCTATCGGTACTGACGAGATCTTGTTCATTCTTAAAAGGGCACGAGTAACGGCAAACGGAGAGAGGCTGATCTTTGTTGCTCTGAATTAGACACACGCGACAGCAGGGACTTAGTCTGAAACTCGATTGTGTATATTTCCTCCCAGTAGAAGAGCAAATGGGTATAAACTGATTGTGAATAGATGCAAATGGAGAGTTAGGCGGCGGCTTTTTTGGGAAGGAAATTCAGGAACGGGCTTTCAATAGAGGCACTGGTAACAGAAAATCTGGCTGCTTCTCCATTTATGAAATACTTGTGCGATACTATTGCCTGCAATAAAAAAAGGCTTCATCTCAGTGACTTAGGATACTTGGTCCCGTCCTGTGTAAATTTCAATGCAGTTTCATTTAAAAAAAAATTACTGATAGCAGTTTTGATCCCTGTTGAAAAACTTAGCGTGTGGACAGACAGAAATGGTTCAGAAAGTATTTATAATGTTTGATCATTATTTATTTAAACCTTGATTTCCCTCAATGTATTTTTTATTTCTTGATTGAATATGAAAATGTTCCTGGGGATTAAATTAGCAGTCATATAAACTGAAGTTCTGGTATATCAGGGCATCGTTTCCTGTGAATGTGAAAAAATATCTCAGCTCTATAGGGAAGGAATCTCCAGTGATGTTTAGATGGAAGTTGCTGTTTAGGTCCCTTTTGATCCTTGTGGAAACTGCTAAACAAGGCAGTTAAGTAAGTTCTGTGTTGTGTACTTACCCACTAATAGTTGGGCTCCTCCTGCCAACTCGGTTTATCATACATTTGTGCTAAAAGAACTGCAGCGTCTTGAAAATGTGTATTTTTGCCATTGTTGCTTACCTGCACATGAAACTTCAAAATTTAAATTTTCTATCTAATTGTTATATTTATATTCTGTTTATCTTGCTGTGGATTTGCTTGTGAAAGCTGCTGAGGTTTCTTTCTCCTTCTTTGCCTCCTTATCTTTTAAGACCAGTGGCTTCTCTGGGTGGGATAGAGGGTTGTCTTCTTAAGACGTTACTTAAAATTTGCAGAGGCACTTGGCGAAAGTCAAGTGGATTAAATTCACACCCAACGAGCTTTATAATTTATTCTCTTTCAAACACTGAAGTGACAAAAATCAGGCATCTTTGTGAGATTACTTTAAAAGTACTTGATAATGACTTGTAAGTACTTGACTTTGTTTCCATCAGTGGGAATTTTAGTGTTTGCTCTAATGAAGGCAGGTTTAGGGAAAATCCCTTCATCCAATGCAAATGTATATATTTACTTAAGGAATTTGGTGACTTAGTAACAATTTGTTACTTCAGAAAGCTATTGGTCTGTCCTCAGATGGTGGCTGATTGGCATTGTTTCCTTCTCTGTACCACCAGACTGTCGGGACACCTGGGGAAATGTGTGTGGGGACTGCTCTGGCTATACTAAACACCACAAAGTAGAGGAAATATTATGACTGAACCCTTACCTTTGTTTTTTTTTCTTGTCGCCTACTTTCTGGGTAGAAGAGGCTTCTGAAAGTGTTGAATTTTTTCATGGACACATAAACCACCATTAGTCTAGATCCCTTTTTGTCGTGCATCCAGCAGCAGACACTAGTTGGCACGTTGCTCTGCCAGCTTCTACCCTGTGATGGCTTTGTACAGCAGGCCGCTCTCTACATCTCTTTATCCCCTTTTTCAGCAATTTACCTCTGTCACATGGGGTTTTTTTTGTTGTTGTTGTTGCCTTTCCTCTCCAGCTAAAACTGAAGCACGACTCCCCAGGTCTGAGGCGTTTCTCTGGGTGAGCTGTGGAGAGCTCAGCGTGCACAGCAACGCCGAGGTACCTGTGCCTGGGGAAGCAGGGGGTGAAAGCAGACATATCTGCTACAAGATTGTGTCCGAGGAGGAGCTAGAGGCCTCTGATGCTGATGGAGGCCAGGCTGAGGGCAGAACCAGGAGATGCAGAGGTCCCGTGGGGCGGCCGGCCTGGTAGCGTTGTCGTGAAGGCCGTGGCAAGTGGTTGTTCTCCATGGCTGATGCCAGCTCAGCATGGTGGCCTGGCTTCTGGAGAATTCCATCCTTCTGGGTTTGGCTCTTCTCTGCCGTGAGCAACCTCCATTGAAAGGGTAGCTGGGCCCAGCCTTCCCTGCAGGCATCCATCTTCCCTCGCTTGAGGCCCGTCAGTCGGCCCTCTGAAGGCAGGAGGGCCGTCGCGTCACCGAGGGTGACGTCCTGGGGTATCACAGCAGGCCCCGGTGGAGGAGGAACCTGTGTATAGTGTTGGGGCTGAACATCGGTTAGATCATGCAGGAATATCTCAGGTATTAATTGGGATATACCTTCAGAAATAGCTTCAGTGTACGGATGTTCCGGCTGATTGACAGGCTGAGGGAGTTGAGGGGGGGTTCAGCCTGGAGAAGAGAAGGCCCCAGAGAGACCTTAGAGCCCCTTCCAGTCCCTAAAGGGGCTCCAGGAGAGATCCTGAGAGTCCAGAGAGGGACTCTTTGTGAGGGAGTGGAGCCATAGGATGAGGGGTAATGCTCTTAAATTGAAAGAAGGGAGATTTAGATGAGATATTGGTAAGAAATTCTTTGCTCTGAGGGCGGTGAGAGCCTGGCCCAGGTTGCCCAGAGAAGCTGTGGCTGCCCCATCCCTGGAGGCGCTCAGGGCCAGGCTGGATGGGGCTTGGAGCAACCTGCTCTGGTGGGAGGTGTCCCTGCCCAGGGCAGGGGGTGACACTGGATGATCTTTAAGGTCCCATCCAACCTGAACCATTCTATGATGTTGTATGAGGGTGCAGTAGAGTGTTTCCAAAAGCTGGTTAGGAATGTCCCTGTGACCTGTGGGTTGGCGGGCATCAGCACTGCTGCAGCGTTAGAGCCCTGGGAAGCAAGGAGAGGGTTCCCTCTGGCATCCTCCTTCTGCAGTGACAGCAAAGCACCAGCAGCAAAAATGAGCTTAGCCAAAGTAGGAGCCTAAGTCAGCTGTAAGACATGGGGATCCTCTTCTGAGTGGAACTCCACTGCTTTTCCTTGGGTAGAACTACGTCTCTGTGCACAAACTGGATTTACATCCACCACACTGGAGAGAGATGTTAGTGCATTTGTCCACACTTGGGTTATCTATTGTGAGCGTAGATGATGACAAGTAAAAATCTTAACTCCAGAAGTCATAGGACTGTGTGAAGTCTTCCTCTTCTTCCTCTCCCTCCCCTGAGCTGCTTGCATTCCGTAGGACCTGGAGGCTCTTCACAAATGCTGAGGGTGGAAGGACTGTATTAGTGAAAGCACGCTGTTGTGGTATGTACATCATGGGGTTCAGCTTTGCTTTCAGTCAGAACGGCTTATTTTCAGTACTATACCACAGCAGGGTCCAAAGCGAGTGGGAGTGATTCATCCTGCAGCCTCTGGAGGCACAGAGAAGATCAACTGCAATTGCTCCCCATCTCATTTTCCCAAGGTAAAGTTACCTGACCAGAGCAACAGAAACAGGTTTTGTTCTACTGCCCCAAAGGCCTATTCTCACAGGTGGGGAGCTTTGAAAGACTCTCTCAGGTATAATTTTTCCTGTTGACCTGTGGGAGCACCTCACTGCTGGAGACCCGTCCTCTGCGGCAGAGCTCGGAGAGCGACACCCCTTCGCCCTTTAGATGAACAAAACGCTGCCTTCGGTTCCACCCGTGTAACCGGCTGGGCCTGCAAACCAAGTAGACTGGGAAGCTGAAGTTTATTTTCATCTGGTAGGGCTGTAATCATTACGGCATTTGGAAGATGCGTTTCTGCTGGCAGCAGGATGGATGGGACTCCCGGTGCTCCCGTGTAAGCACAGCATGTGGGGTATTGTTGAGCCTTGCTTCTGGCTGACAGTAATACCACGTTCAGCGTGTAATTAAACAGCTCATAAACTGCCTTGAGATGTTTGTTTATGTGCACTTTACAGCAGAGAAGTACTGTGTTTTCAGAGGATGCTGAAATTTCTGTGAAGCATTTGTATTTGACATTCAGTTCCCTTTTCGTCGACAAAAATACTCAGTGACTGGAGCACGTTATTTTGCTGGCAATGAAAAGCATATGGTTAGGAGATTTTCCCATGAATTTCTGGTGCTGATTTTTTGATTCTCATGTATAAGTTAGATATTGATCTGCATGCGGAGGCATCTTTATTAGTATCTGTTGGAAATTAATATTTTTCAATAACATTGACTTCTCATTCTGCTTGAAAGAAACAAGAAAGTCCTGTTTCTAATTCGTTGAGGATAAGCAGAAACACGTAGAAATTAGATAATATGGTGAGGACACCATGTAAAAACTATTTTGGTGAATGTGTCCTAAGAGAGTATTTGTAACTTTTTACTATTTGCCATTTGTTTTGTCTTACAGTTCAGAGTGAATGAATTTGGGGCCCTGGAAGTGATTACAGATGAAACTGAGATGGAAAGTGTTAAAAAGGCAACTGCTACCACAACCTGGATGGTTCCAACTGCTCAAGAAGGTCAGTTAAGAGGCAGTAAACGTTTTCTGTGGTAGACTGTATTTTGTTTAGTATATCAACTTTTCTTAAAGATTGCCCCCTAAAATAATAACACACACCCCCTTATTTGCTTTAATGCACAGGGCATCTCTGATGATGCTGCCTATTTCTTGGGGTGTGAATAAGTATGGAAAAGAATGCATTTTAAGTTAAAAAGAAATAATTCCACTGTTAGACATCTGAAATGTGTAGTAACCATTTATGTTATCTTGAATGGTAAAATTCTAATAGTTGTGGTGTCTGCTTACCAAATAAGGTGTTTCCTGGATTTAAAATATTGATGTAAGGAAACACCTGTTTTGTTCAAGGAAGGTTGATTTACATGGTCATAAATCCTGTAAATTTTGATACGCTGACTCCAGCAATGACAGAGTAGCATGAAAGAGAATATCACAATGGGTTTTGCGATTACTTCGAACTACCTAGTGGTTTTTTTCCTTGTTGATACTATATTTTATCAGTTTTCTTTTACAATATGCCTTCTGTAACTCCTGTGAAAAGCAGACTTCCAATTTTTGGTTTAATAATAATCAGTATAAACACGATAAGCAAAGTCAATGAAATTTTTCCTTTTGCTACTCCCCCCCCAATTAAGTCTTAATTGTCGTGTGGCTTTTATGAATAGGTGAAACGTTTACACCAGTGGGAAAGTGGTTTGGGCCTCAGCTGGGAGGTCTGAAGCTTCAGAGCACAGCTCCTCTGTTCTGTAGGTCTGTCTCCAGGGCAATGATAGTTATTAAAGACTACAGTTGCGATGAGAAGAGTGTGATCGCACAGCAGGTTCTCCCCTTAGACTGGGAGATGACAGTTACCTACAGCAAAGCATACAACTTCATCCCCTGCACTCTGGTAAACCTGAAAAAAATAATGTCGCTCCTGAATTAAGTGTGTTTGTGAGCACATAAACCTACCAAGTAAGCGTCCTACTACTACATTACACTGCCTTTGACAAATTTAATGCTCCCCAAAGATAAAAATATCGCTAAAATGTTCCGTTGTGAGAGGAAATAGTTGTTTTGAACCACTTAATGATGCTGGAGTGTGAATATAGCATGTAAATTATATATTCTTCTAGTGGAGATAGCCTACGCACAAGAGTTCACTTGACTCCACTTTCAAAGATGGTGTTCAAGCAAAAGAAGTAGTTTGTGACTTGACTTTGCCTTTTGGAGGGGTGCAAAGACCTGCTCTAGAAGCTGGAGAACTTGACAGGGTTTCATAGTCGCCTCTAAGTGCAAGAAACAGCATCCTCTTCTAGCCTACACACCTCTTGCAGCGTAATTATAGTTTAGGATGAGCAGTAACTTAGTATTTGAAAATTTCTTTGTTACAGATTAGTGATTTTTTTACTTCTGGTAGACCTCAGGCAGGTTGAGCAAGAGCTACTGGTCTCTCTGTGGGAGACTAAAATGTACTCTGATTTACTTCCAGAAATAAGTTCACCTATTGAAAAATAACTCTGCCCAAGACCTTTTTCCCAAATGACCCTATATGTAGGTCAAAAATGAGAGCTGTCAGCAGGAGATGAGGTGATGGGCTCCGTGCAGTGATGACTCCGTGGGCGGTAAGCGCGGTGCCTGTTACAAACCTCACTCCTTCCACGAGCAGCCACATCAAGCGGTGTCGATGTGCTGCTGCTGACAGAAGCATGAAATTGGTGGGTTCCTCTCTCTAGTGTTGCAATATGAAAAACCCAACACGCTTGTCAGGAATGTGGGCCCCAGTTTTTCATTCTAACGAGAGTGATGTGACTTCCACAGTGGTTTTAATGCTTCAGCGCCTGCTGAGGATGTTTGGAAACGGGTTGCCTTTACCTAAGTGAAGTTCCTTTTTTCATTGTTCAGCGTTTTCAGAAAAGACAGGGATCTCCACGAGGTTGAAGGAAACTGCAAAAATGGATGGACTTGTTTTCTGTGAAAACTGTTATCGCTATGGTACCATAGAAGAATTTGTTCCTGAAGGGAAATTTTGCAGCCAGAAATGTGCCCAGCAAGTAAAAAACAAGTAGGTGCCGTTATGAAGCATAGAAACAAAGAATTTGGCATAAATGCAGCAATGAGATACAAGGGATGGGATAAAACGTTAATGGTGGGACAGAGGGAGGTATTAAGCAGCCATGTTCTGGTGAGTCTCCATGGGTTTATAATGTTCTTTCACTGTTTTTCATGTAAATGCACTAAGAACATTTGGTTTTGTCTGATGCTGATGTTGAAAGCGATCTTTTTTGCTCTGAGTTCCGCTGTCAGGTGCAAGCAGTAAAACAGTCTATGGGATGCTTGAATCAGTGTCAGACTCCCACCCTGATTCATAATCATTGGAATTAAGAGAATCAGTAATGAGCTGGTTGGTGTGGTAAGCTAATTATAATTAAGTGCAAGAGCTGTGTTGTAGATGACAGAGAGTGAAAACACGAGCATGCCATAGTTTCTCAGTTCCTTTTCTTTCAGCTGGTGCAGTTCATCTCATCATGAAAGAAGGTTTGTGTTAGTATGTCCATTCTGTTTTGCCTATCACTGCATTATGGCAGTTTTTAACATCTATGATTTTGTGCCTTTTCCTTCACTTTTAGCTAAAACTTGTCTGCTTGGATTTGCTTGTTTAGCTATTTGTACAGTCGCATACCAGCTTTCTCCCACTGGATTTTTTAGTCTTAACAATTACCTTTCCCTTCCTCTCTGGAAACTGCCCAGTGGTCCTAAACGTTTCACAGTTTGTTTTTCCATGAGACTTGATGGTACGTTGCAAAAGACACAGTTTAACAGATAAAAGACACAGACATGCAGAACTTGTTCAGCGTAAGCCGATGGCTTTCCTTCTACAGTTGCTATTGTGTGTCTTTCAGATTAATTCTTTTGACAGATGTAATTTTCAGTAGTAGTTCCAAGAATATATTTAGTTATATTTAGTTAATATATATATTAACACCCTGGGACCTACAAACACTTGGCCTTCAGGTTTACTCGCTTTTTACTTGATTTGTGAATGAGAAGTGTAAGGATTTCAGCTTTGTGTCACTGTGTTACTCTCGTAACAGAGAACCAAAGGAAGAAAAGCCCAGTGTGGAATGCAACGGGGAAGATGATTCCAAAGGCATTCGGAAAAGAAAAGCAAAGTTACCTCTCAAAGAAGAGTCCAGGGATAATGGGGAGAAGAAAGACAATTCCGGCGAAAGTGTTAGTATGCAGCATAAACCCATTCCTGCAAGTATTTTGGTGGGAGTTTTGCCGCATTTTGCAATGTCAGTAACTTCATCAGTCTGCAAAGAGAAGTGATGGCGTCACTCTGTCAGAGCCACAATAAGTAGTTAGTTCACTTGCCAATTTAATTATGCCAATAATATGCCAATGAACTGATAACAGCTGGTTATTTTTATCTCTTTTCCCTCCTTTTTTAAGAACAGAACAAAAAGAATTTAAAGGAAATGTGATACTAACCTAGACTTGCTATGTCTTCACCATAGAAAAATAGAAGTACATCTTCCCTAACACCTGTTACTTTATCACTCTGCACATGATTAAATGAGTATAGACTGATAATTTATTTACAAAGAAAGCTACATTACAGTTAAGAAGAGAATACATTTTATTTTCTCAGTGTGATTTGCCTCAGAAAATCATAGCCAAAGGTTTGGTTTTATGTTGTGTGGTAGTGTAACGTGCTTTGAGGCACCTTTTGTTGTTGTTTTTTTCCTTTTGGGTTTATTCTTCATTTTAGAATAAACTGATCACAGTACCTTCCCATCATGTTCATTTTCCTGGAATATTTGTCTTTCTCTCAGGAGCTGTGTTACTGTTGGCAGGAGCACAGTTTTGAGGGAGAAGGGGAGAGCTCTGCAACTTCCCAGTTGTCAAAAGGTGAAGACGCTGGAGCTGTCAGAATGGAATTTGTGGCTCTTTGTGTGGCAGTATCGTAGGCAGAAGTCAGGGAACACCTTGTATTTAGTAAAGCAATTGTACCTTTGAAAAAAAAAAAAAGGCAGACTAAAGCTGTGAGAGGTTTTTCTTTAAATTATTTTGGAACCATGAACGTGTCAAAGATGCTGCTATTTATCCCTGGCTCAGCCAGGCCTGCTGAAGGCTTTGTGGGCTGTCCCTGGTTTAGACAAGGCTGGCTGAGCGCGGGCTGCTGAGCGTCCTCCTCCTGGCTGTCATTTTCACCCAGTTTGCTGTGATTTGTCCCTGATGGCTTTGGTTTTATTAGTCATTTGCAGGTTTGTTTGAGATAACGGAGAGCTAGTCCGTAGCCATTTAAATGAAGTCACAGTTAAAACATGGCTGTCTCCGTTTTTACTGTATTAGACTTCTGAACTAATGAGATGATTGTACTCTGCTTTTAATTTAGGAGGACAAACCTGAAGGAAGGATCTTGAGAGTCTCACAGAGAACCAGGAGAAAAAGAAAAGGGGAAATAACAGTTTTGAAACAAAGTAAGTTAGTTTATGAAACAGAGATCTCAACTATCAATTTTCTAGGTGATACCCATCTCTTATTGGGGGTTGCCAGCCTTGTTTCACTGAATTTGCATTCCCTATGGAATGTGTTTTTGGCAGCTCTGTAAAAAGAGAGTGCCAGTGTTATTTATAGTAATTAAGTTTTAAAGCTTGAAGAACTGAGAGAGCCAAGTGAAAACTGGGGAAAAACCCATCGCTGGGAGATTGATTACCTTTTGCAGTTTAGATACCTCCGGCAGCGTGGAGGAGGATGGAGTGAGTGTAAATGTGATTGATGCACATTTTAAGTGTTTTTTCATCCCTCTAAAGAGTAACAGGGTTTAAGGGAATCAGGCCCATTGAGTTCGCAGATGTTGAAAGACATGTATTAAGCAGAAATGAAAGTTTACTTTTGTTTCCTTTGGGATCATTTCTACAGTATGTGCTGGAAATAGACACGTTTATGGAACTGTTCAGGAGTAATTGTTACAATCAGTCCAAAGGGACACACGCTGCGTCAAGCAGCATAATAGAACATATTTTAAGTGAGTACTATTTTTTCAAGCTATTTGTAGGATAGATACTTTGAGGAAGAATGGGAGAATCAGCAGGTGTTACACCTCCGTGATACACCAAGCACAAACCTGCATCTTGCCCTCTAAAGCTTTTCTAACGGTAGAATGGGACCACTAGCAGAAGTTGCTGGGTTGCTAATCAGCACGGAACTCCAAGTAGCTCTGCTAACATAAAAGTTACAGAAGATCCCCCACCTGAGATAGAATTACTCCTGAGATATGAATATTATTTCTATAGTTGTTTCCAAAGCTGAGGTGATAAGAAGCGTGTGAGGTACAAGCACAAAGCTGGTGCTTTGTGGAAATCACTGCTGCCCACTGACAGAATGATCTGTACCCATTTCTTCTTGTTTTTTTTTTATTTGGGGAAATGTCAGTTCAACACAAGAGAGTGTAAAAGAGCGATTTATATTCAGAACCAAGCATATAACTGTGTATTATTGTACTGAGCAACGTAGCTCTTAAATGGAATAGATAAAAACTGGATAAATCGCGAATAAAATGAATGCGCTTTAATAGTGTTGAGCGATTGCTGCGATTCTGAAATTCGTTATCTTTTGGTTAAATTATCAGCTTTCTTCAGGAGAGCTTGGCATCGTTATTGTTATAGTTCATGTTTTAATCATAGCAACGCTTAGCCAGACTGTTACTTAAGGGGCTTATTTCAAGTGATGGATTAGGTTAGAAACATCCTGAATACTGACAAAGAATAAAGTATTTCTACTGTGATTAAAAAAAAGTCACCAGTTGAAAATGCTTCCCAGGAAAAGAAATTCTTGGAGAAAAGAAAAATGAAACTATTGAGGTACTTTGTGATTTGGACTGATCATTTTACACATTTTTACACAAACTGTATATCTTAATGCTTCTTATGAACAATAAGGGAAAAGGGACAGGGTGCAAGACTTTGTAAGTTGTTTTTGTCACTTGAAAGAGATTTTGCTTGTTACTAATCAAGATGTGAACTGTTGGAAACCTTCCTGTACAAACCAGGAGCCTTCATGTTTCTCGTGCTGTTAAACCTACAGAGCTACTTCATTTCCATAAGTAAGTCCTGAGAAACATCATGAATCTAATGAAATGTAGATTTGAGATAGGGATGTTATAAACTTCAAAGTGTTAGGTTTTTTTATTTCTTGAGAAGTTAAGAATTACAGAATTCTTTTACTATTGTGTGCTTCTTTACAGCTGTGCCATCTAAAGGAAGGCAAGCGTGGTGTTGGGCATCCTATCTGGAGGAAGAAAAGGCTGTTGCAGTGCCTACGAAGCTTTTTAAAGAGGTAGGGCCTTCTGAACTTGCACTCAGTCAACCACTTAAGATCATAAGATTTTTAGAAAATCAATTAAAAAAAAAAAAAGGAATTTGAAGATTTTTACATTTCTCTGGGGAAAAACCTACCTGATGAAAATAATGGTATCCATCAGCAATCGTCAAGATAGTCAAAATGTGTGAAATTATTTATCTTTCTCTGCTTTTTTCAAAGAATTCTGTAGTGGTAGATGGATGCTGTCAACTGAGACTACAGAAGGCAGATGCTTTTCCAAAATCTGCAAGTTCTAGCGTTTCCTTTCTAGCCTGAAGCTAAAAATCTGATACGTATGATACCCTCATTTTTTCACACCATTTTTCATTCCCTTTAAATATCTTTTGCTGGGTGGTATGAAGGTCATCTTTTGGCTTGTTGCTTTCATTATATGGCCTGTCTTTTTGCAGCTCCTGTTGACGTATTGTTTTGCGACATCAGAGACTGGTTTGGCTTGTTCTCATTTTGCCTGTTGTCTGAGCGGATGTCGCATCATCATCATCTCTTGCTTGTCCCTCTCCTGCTACGGCAGCCTTTGTCGTTTGTCAGTTCAGTGCTTTCTCTCGTGCTGTCTCTCTTGCTTGGAAAACAGCTCTGTCTGCAAATCCACAAAGCTTCCACGCTCCTCTCTTCTCTTGCAAAACCTGGCAAAACATGTGAACGTGTCTCAGCTGCTCTGCTTCCGCTGTCTATATCCCCTATTATTTTTTGATAATTCTTTTCTTACTTGTAGTCTGGTTCTTGCATCCGTTTCTTCCTGTTTGTTTTATACTTCAACTATTAGATCTTTTGGGCAGGGATTAGCTTTTGAGTTTACGTGTGTGAGTGATGCTGAGTTTTAATTGGTGCTTTGAGGCATTACTGATGTACAAGAGTAAAGAATGTAGAGAATCCATAGATTTGTAGGTGGAATAATAGCAGTTTCCTGACTGTTCCTTAGTTATATTTCCCTGTGCTGTATACTGGTTGAAAAATTGACAAGAAAAAAATGCAGGTAAGTAGTGTCTCTGTCTGGAAGGCAGATTTACAGGGCCTTGCTCTGTCTGTCTGAAGGCTTTTTTCTCTTACTTTTCCCGTTCAGAAGCAGGACTTTTCACTGTGGGTTTTTGTACCCTTCGTTAGGAACGGTCAGGATAATGGAGGGTCCTTGGCACTTCCTGGCAATTAAATCTTAGAGTCATTTCTAGGCTGTGATGGACAAGCTGTTGTTGCTCCAGTGAAACAAAATGACTGTTGTATTTTTCAGTCTCCAGCTCCCTTGATGTAATGGTTCAGGTTTTGTGTATGTTCTTGCACTTTACATAAACATTCCTAATCCTCAGTCTGCCATCTGCTCATTTGCTGACTCCTTTTACCTTTACTCTCATTTTGTTCTCGTATCTCTCCTTAACAAAGTACCTTTAAATGTTTGTTGTGAAAAGAATGTGTGATTACTAGGTTTTTCATAGCTTTGCCTGGCTGACGTATTGAGAATAATGTGCAAAATTGAAATCTGATAAATAGTATTAAAGTTATTAGTCTTCTAAAAGTTGCCTGTTCTTTTGCTGTAACAGAAACCAAATTAAAGATGCACTGCCTTTGAAGTTTTAGATTTGACAGTGGAAAGAGTAGTGAATAATTCATGTCTTCAGTTTCAGGAAGTACGTATCTCAGAATAGCTTAATTTTTAGTGTATTGTTTTGTAGAATTTTTGTGCTGTTTGCACAGTAATGTTTATTATAATAATGAGAGAATAAACAAATCTGTGACTATTTAATTGTTTCCTTTCATTGTAATTTTATTTGTGCTTGCTTTTGCAAAATCTCAGTTCTATTTTTGGCTGCTGTGTCAATGTGGCCAATGTGTCAGTGTTTCTAGCATTTCAGGTCTCCACTGAGGTTTCTTATCTGTAAGGTACTTATGATATAGATGGCATTAATTGTAAATCTGCGCACCAAGATGAACTTTAAAATTTTCAGTTTAGTTATTAAAAAAAAAAAAAGCTCTGCTTTTACATTCCTCTTGAGGAAGTATCCAGAGTTACGCATAGCGTATCTTCATAAAACTTTCATTGATAATAAAAATGTGAAGTGTGGTGATGTTAGGATGAAATAACTTTTCAAATGTGCGTGCTGCTGAGACACTCTGATCCCTTAACTGAGGGCTACAAAACGATCTAACCTACGTTTAGAGAGGGACCTAGAGCTGTGGTTGGACATCTCTTAGCTGCCCACTTTAGGCTGATTTAAGCTGCTCTCGTTCTCCGTTTCCCTTCTCCTTGACTGCATATTCCTGATCTTCTGCCATGCGCTGCGTTTTTTTTTCCTCCTGGGTTTATTATTCAGTTACACCAGTTGCAGCCAAAGCCACCAAAGAGAGGTCTCCCTTCCTCCCAAGTAGGTGAGACCTCTCTGAGTACCTCCTGTGGTACCCTTCTCTTCCCATGGGCTGCAGAGGTACTGTAGGGAGCATGTGTGGCTTTTAGACCAGAACAGAAGGAAGGGGGAGCATATAAGCCACTTGGGACATGAAAACTGTCTAGCTGTGATTTGGTAGCTTGTGGAGACCCTCTTCAGTTTTATTTAATTTTTATTCTGGTTTTCTTTCCAATTTAACTTTAGCATCTGCTAGCTTCCTTTATTCTTTAATTGAAGATAAGGAGCATAATACACAGGATGCTGGTGTCTTCTGATTGAAAACATCCTTTTATGCTTAGTCTTGTTTTCACTTTCTTTTTTTTGAAAGATGTTCTTCTGTCTTCATTGTAACATGATACAGAGGTAGTCATGTTCCTGTGATGAAAAAATATTCCTGGAAAATGAGCTAGTTGAGACCCAACATAGAAAGGAGAAGATGGCATCAAAGAGGCCATCCCTATATATAAATGATGTTCTGTATTTCTGCTTTGCAATTAGTCGTTGGTGGCCTGAGATGTGGAAATGAAAAGGCAAAATAGAGGATTATTGTTGTGATAGTTATAGGAATGATGACTACCAGGTCAGTGTCACTGTACAGGCTGAAAAACAATGCCATTGGTGAAGTGTTTTATTTACAATTAGTGAAAAAAGTTGAAAGCAAATCACACCATCTTCTTTCCCTTGGGTAAGTTTTTTGCTAATTCTGTATAAATTTCATAGGTAATCTCAAGTTTTAAGTCATTCTGGCCTCAGCATGTTTTTCGATCGTCAATTTCTCTTTTTCCTCAGTATGTTTTTAAAAATGCAAAACTTATTTTAAAGCAATTCATTAGTTGTTTCAGAAACATGAGTAATAAATAATAATTTTCCTTTGCCTTCTAAAGATATTCTGGCTTTCTCTGGTATACTTTCAGAAGAATTGAAACTCATCTTTTCCCTTGCAGTATCAATCTTTTCCGTACAACAAAAACGGATTCAAAGTGGGGATGAAGCTGGAGGGCGTGGATCCCGAGCACCAGTCCATATACTGTGTTCTCACGGTGGCCGAGGTAGGTCGAGGCGGCGAGCAGCCGTTGGGCAGGATTACAGGAGTAATGTAAAAAAAACATTAGCATGACAACTAATTAATAGTGGTTTTATAGAGGTTTGATATTATTTACTGTTGCTCAATTCAAAATGCCTTACGCCTCTTTGTGTTGCATTTGTGCTGCAATTTTTTCAGGTTGATGGCCTCAGAAATTGCCTGTATTGGCAAATTCTGCAAATTAATATTCCATATAAACTCAGTTTATCTTTTTGCTGCCGTTTACAAAATATTTTATTTGATGAGTAGTTTCTTTGCTTTTAATAATACAAATGAGAACCCATTTCTCCGGGACCTTTTTTTGATGTCTTTCAAACACATCTTACATTAGTTTTATGTAGTTTTACCAAGGATCCTTTTTTAGTTCTGTTTTGTGAATTAGGGAAACAGGAATAGGGTAGGTGCTCTTCTCTGTCTCACTGTTATTCTAAGCAGCTGTAATCTTGCAGGTTATGTTCTTATAGCCCAGGCTTTTGTTTTCCCATGTCTGAATCACTTCGTGGCCCATAGATGTATGCCATTTCTTTGGATATCTCTTCCGTCTTCTTGTGGATGGTGTGTCAGTGGTTGAGTATCTCTTCTGTACCTTGTGTTTGTGACTTAAGTGGTGGGTCACGTTTTACTCCAGGATGACTGAATTCCACATAATTCTGAGATGGCAAACTGAAAGTTCTGTCAGTATAAATTAAATTTAAAATAGGGTGACCTTGATGTCAAGAGACTTTCACGGATGACTGCAGGAAAGTTATGGGATTTGACATTCAGGAGAACTTTTGTATAGAGAGAGGGGTTGTATGTTTTTCTCTTCCTCTAGGTGGTTAACTTACTACTTTATGGAATAATGAAGTTCTGGAGGATACCTCCACTGACTTCTCATCTTTAGTAGCAGTTCTGAGTATCTCTCTGGAGAGCCTGTTAAACATAGTTACTGTTGAGTGCTCTCTTGCATATTGATTAATCGGGATAGCTTGAGAGCTTCATTATCCACGCTTTCTCCATGTATTCTACATGCATCAGATGTATTCATGCTCTTCTGTAGGGTTTCTGTTCTATTCTGGTGCTGCGTTGAACAGTTTTCAAGTTTTTGAACACTAATGGCAATATCCAGTTTTTAGTTAATTCTCCTCTCAAGAATAGGAGGCTTTCACATTAAGAATAGCTTTAGTTTTTTTATTCTTTTCCTTTTTATCAAATGAATTTATTCATCGAGTGTGGGCTTGAGCAGAAGTAAAAGGCAGACTGAAAGTGTACTAATAGATGTAATACCTAACAGAAACTGTTATGTGTAGGGCAAACATCTTAAAACATAGTGTTGTATGTTGTACGTTCTTACTTTTAGGTTTGTGGCTACAGAATACGACTGCATTTTGATGGATACCCAGATTGTTATGATTTCTGGGTGAACGCTGATTCCTCAGACATTCATCCTGTGGGATGGTGTGAGAAAACAGGTCACAAGCTTCATCCACCTAAAGGTATTGCTTGGTTTGAAATGTGTGTGTTTTCCATAGCTCTGAGATCAAGACTGTCCGTGTAATGCTGCAGTTATTTTTTTTTTGGCAGAAAATTTTTCATTCATTTAGTCAGAGCATTTGAACATGGCAAATGAAACTCTACTTTAAGTCTTGCTAAAATCTCGAGCCCTTTTTATTCATTGGAAATCCAGAGAAAACAAGAAATAAAAGTGGACCATAAGAGTAATTCGTAAGGCATTAGGAAGCAAAGTTAAGCAACAAACCAAGACCCCAAATGAATGCTGATTGCAAGTAAAATTGCAGCGTTTGGCTGACATGGATGCTTCAACTGAGGTCTCACAGGCAGCTGAGAATCCTTTAGTGGAAGGTCTTAGGACATTTTCATTACTAGTTATTGGTCACCGTTATTGTACATGTGTTGGCACAGACTAATAAAGGTTGTGCTCTTGCCACAAAGAGTAAGCTTGAAATAGAGACAAAAAGAGGAATGAACAGGTAAGGAGTGAGAAAAAGTGGTAAGATTACAAGCCTGAAAGTGTAATTTGTACATAGCTTATGTAAATGATATACACGTGTTGAAATATGTGTAATTTGCTTGCTTAATTATTCTATTTCAGTTTATGTAACTCATTTATTTTGGCAGATGGAGTGCATCTGCATTGAACTGTACCGTGAAAAAAGGGATAAATGGGCTCCCTTTTGGGAGGGAATACATGGGGATGAAGGGAATGAGTTTCAGTAAAGGCAGTCACTCACTGAAATTTCTGGTGGTTTTGGTCTTGTTTTACCAGATTGTAACATATGAACTAAAATAGATGTTTCTATAACTACTATTTAATAGGAGAATGGAGGAAGACAAGTATTTGCTTTCAACTCAGCATTGTCTGATAGATTAGAAGGACAAACGGTTTCTTGTGAATTACTTTATACAGTTCAATATTTTATCAATTATTTTTCCTAAGAAACTAGAAGATGCAAAGCATCAGCAGAAACTTAGTTTTCTTTCCAAGTGCTGTTGACACAGAATAAAACAATGCAGAAAGTCCACACAGTTCTACACTGTAAATGTGTAAGGGGCCCTGGGGTATTGATGGTGTAAGCAACTGCTTTGATCTAACCCAGGGAGTTTGTTTTAAAGTTAGTTGTGATGGCGCTGTATTAGTGATAGCCTGAGGATGTGGTAGGGTAAAGAGGAGGAGGAAGTTTTTTTAGTTGGAGAGGTGGCAAGGTGTAGTTTTATTGAGGAGAGACAAAGAGTTTGTGCCTCTTGGAGAGGTTTGTTCAAAGCAGGGGAGATTGTAGTATAAAACTGATATCTTACTGAGACTTATTTTCTGTATCTGGTAGAATTGTGGATTTGTGTCTCTAGGCTGCCCTTAGATGTTCTGCCCCTTCGGGACCTTCAGGTCTCTTGATGGTCAGGACGGCAAGGTTGGACATCAGGGACAGAGCAGTGGTTTTTGTCAGAAACACTCCCAAGCTTGTTTTGAAGGTGAAATGGAAACTAAGCTGAAATCTCCTGAGTTCTTGCCCATTTTTATGATTCTGCTTCCTCCCAGGTGAAGATCAGGAATAGTTCAAATACCAATCCTAGCCAACTATAAGAAACTAATTATGTGCAGCTCAAGAAAGCAGAGCATTTTCCTCAGTTACTGTAAAGAAAGTATGACATTTTGGTAAGGAAGCTCAGCCAGCCCTAAATAAAGAACGTGATTCCTCTTTGTAATACCAGATGCCCAAATAAAAATAGGAAAGCTTCTTCCACTTTCTTTTGAACTCTCTAAGTCCTTCTAAGATGTATCGTGCTGAAATTTCTAATAATACAAACCAGTGCTTCCTCAGAGACTCATTGAGTTCATCTTGGGGTAGAATTAATACGTAGTTCAACAGTAAATTTTCCCAGTGTAATTCATGTAAAATTGGAATAAATAGTTAACAATGTATAATCTTTTCAGTTCTGAAATTGCAAGAAACAGTTCAGAACTGGTCGGAAAAAATAATTTCATCAATTATCGATCAAATCACCTGCAGGCACCTTGTGTCTCATTCCTGTTGTTTCTTGCTCTTCTTTTATGACCCTCATTTAGGATACAAGGAGGAAGAATTCAGCTGGCCCTCATACCTGAAGGCGTGCAAGGCTCAAGCTGCTCCTAAATCGCTGTTTGAAAACCAAAATGCAGTAAGTACTCGCTTGTTGCTAATGGTGTGGAAAGTTATCAGTGTGCTCATGTGTGGTACAGACTCACCACATATTGCAGTGATGGTAAACTTGAGACCTGAAATTTAAGCTAAAAATGTCTACAGCAAAGTCAATAACAATCTCCAGTTCAGCTCTGCAATTCTGATCCATTAATTTTTTACTAATCTGTTTAAAAATCAGATCTGACATATTCACGAGTGGTACATTAAAGGAAGTTTAAGACTTGTCTTTAGTACTGTGTCTCGCACCATAACATTGTGGAACAAACATGGTCTTTCAGAGAGAGTATCTAAGACAGAGTTAAAACCAACATATTTAATTTTAGCAGCATGTTTAGGGCTTTTTTATTACATAAACCATGAGTGTCTGTGTTTGAGCATCTCACATGTCAAGTAACTGCTGCTGCTGCCACTCTGTTGGGGCCGCTAATTGGGAAACTTAGAAATGACATGAATATATTGATTGTGGACTCTGGGGAGATTTCTGGATTTATAGTATTTATCTTCAATTAAATGTCTTTCTCTGTGTAGACAGTGATTCCGTCGGGATTTCGAGTGGGGATGAAGCTGGAAGCCGTAGACAAGAAGAATCCTACTTTCATTTGTGTTGCTACGGTAACGGACATGGTGGACAATCGGTTTCTGGTTCATTTTGACAACTGGGATGAGAGCTACGACTACTGGTATGATGTTTTTGTTTTGTATCCTAGTGAGATGCAGCAGAAATGTCTTAGCTTTAAGCACTGTTTTCTGTGATACTTTCCAGACTGTGGATACAGTAACCCTACCAACTTTTGCTGGGCTTGTAATCATGGCCACCAAAGTATGTCTCAGTGGTTACTGGAGGAATCCAGTTTTCCATGTCAGGTTGCTCATCAAAAATTCCCAGGGATTGTGCTGGATGAGCATTGGCATGTGCTGCTACGTCTGGAGTTGTGGGTTGCTTTCTCATTTTGGTTACACAGCATCTCCGAGGTTGATATCTTTACAGATTCACAGATTCACAAATTCATCATGGTTGGAAGGGACCTCTGGGATCATCGAGTCCACCCACAAAAAACCAAAAAAACCCCAAAACAAACAAACAAACAAACCCCAAAAAACCCCAACAACACACTCAACACCCCACCACATCACACCCACCCACAAACCAACAATGTCGGGCACTAGAGCACGCCCTGAAGAGCCATGTCTACATGGTTCTTAAATACCTCCAGGGATGGTGACCCCACCGCCTCCCTCGGCAGGCTGTTCCAGTGCCTGATGACTGTCTCAGGAAAGTAATTCTTCCTAATATCTAATCTAAACCTCCCCTGCCCCAACTTCAGACCATTTCCTCTCATCCTGTCATTATTCCCTTGGGAGAAGAAGCCAACCCCCACCTCTCTACAACCTCCTTTCAGGTAGTTGTAGAGGGCAATGAGGTTCCCCCTCAGCCTTCTCTTCTCCAAACTGAACATGCCCAGTTCCCTCAGCCTCTCCTCATATGACTTGTTCTCTAATCTTAGTGAAGATTATGCACCATGATATTGTGACTGATTGTACTTGCAGTTAAATTATTAAATTAAAAGAAAGGCTGCCTTTTTTCATAAGGTTCTTGATCCACTTACGTTATTCAGACCGAACCTTAGTTGTCTTCTGTAAGCCATCAGGATAGTGGCAAGACCTAGTTTTAGTCTCTTGTATTCTACATTCCTCTGAAAACTGGGCTCCTGCTCTCCTGAGCGGGTTAAAGATGACCTTTCTGGACATTGTATGGTGGAGGGGCTTTCTGTATCTATCTAGAAAACTCAGTGGATCGAGCAGGACATACTGGGAGCATAAAGATACTGAAGGAAGCTCAGGCTTTGGCTGTCACGGTGCAGGTTTTTATTTGTACTTGCATCTTCTTCTGGCAGATCATTTAGAGCAAAGTAATCTATCTTACATTCTTTGAAGACTAATTAAATTACTGCAGAACAGGTAGAGCATTGTAAGCCTACATCTTGGGTTCGGCAGCGGCAACTTAATTGTATTGCTGAGGCTGCAAAAAGAAATGAAGAAAGTTTTCTTCATCTGTATTTGATGACTGCTTAGGCACTACCTCAGTGAGAATGATGTAAAACTATCATACAACTTCAAAACTTCATGAGTCCGTCTCTTGAAATAATAATTGTATGGGCTACGTGACAGATAAACTGTAGGAGAGCTGGATTATCGAAGCAGCGGTCAACAGGCATTTCAGTGGAGTCAAGAACTGCATGTCAAGATAATAAGCCATACAAGTCAAAGACCAGAAAGATTAATGATTATTTCCATGAAGAAGTAACACAGAACATACGTTTCCTCTACAAAGCAACAGGAAACTGGGGACTGGGAAAAGGTATTCTGAATTTCCTAATATTTCAATGCTCACTAATAACAGTTATGCCATTAATTAATAATGAGAACAGCAGTCAGGCAAGGCTTTTAGGGCAAACACAATGCAATGTAACCTGTAGTTAGTTCAGAGGTAGCATAGGTATCTCTCTAAAACACTGCCCTGTGTATAGCAGAGATATGCTGAATTTCAGGCTTGTTAATATTCCCATGTCAACAGGAATTTTGTCCACTGATCTTCTCAGAAGAGGGAAAAGCAGGTTTCGACTACACAACCAGGCTTTACATTTTTGCAGTCATAGTATTCCAAAGTGAGTTTTCTGAATTTCATGTGTAGAATACATGAAACAATACCTTCTTAAACGATGAGGAAAGATTAAAGTGGAAAGTTTATAGGTGTTTGAAAAAACACTGGAGCTGTATTTATACTGAAGCCAAGCTGAAGGTTTGTGTTCTTTTGGTGAAATCATAAAGTACCTTTCTGGAAGGAGCAAGAATATGCTGCATGGAAAAAATACTGTGCATGGAAATTAAATTCAGAGGGTGTTGCCAACCTCTCTGCATTGCTGTGACCGAGAATGGGAGTGAACAGAGGAGGAAGGGAAGAAAATGGGAGAAAAGAACATCAAATGAAAATAGCAGTGAGACATCTGACCAAAAGAGAGCCTGAAAATGCATCCTGAATGCATCCCACTTACTTTTTTAATTTTAGATACCAGGTTTGTAGGGGCCTTAAAATATCATAGGTGCCTAAGTTTCTATGTAACAGCTGGTGTCTAACTAAAAATGAAAAGTTCTGTTGGGATTACCCAGAGCAGAGCTTCACAGTTTCCCTCTGCCTGTATATAAACTTCAATCTCAGAATTATAATGAAGGAGAAACGATGTATTTAGTTTGTGTAGTTGATGACTTTCAAAGTATGTTTTTTTCTGTGTACCTTTTGTGATTTGGTTAGTTTGAGTAGATAGAACTTTTTAATTAAGGTTAAAAATTCTTTCTTCATGTTGAATAACTAAAAGACAGCTGACTGATTTTACAGGACTTCTGGCAACAGAAGTCTATTCCCATCGTGTAAGTTTTTTTAGGCTTTAGGCTTTCAGCCTGGAGATAGTCTTTGTGGCTTTTCTCTGAGCATTAGAAAATACGTTAATGGTTGAAAATAGGTAACCTGGCTTCATTACTGCAGTTCTTTAATGTATGGTGGTGGTACTTTCAGTGGATTATAAATCCCATTACATTGTCCTTTGGCAGTGGCTTTTAGATGGAAAAAAGAAGTTAAGAAGATGGACAGATTTAAGTCTTTCCTTCAGGAAGGAAAATTTGACCTATACTATGCAAGCCATCAGGTCCTTTCCATCTGTCCCATCTTCTTTGATGAAACAAAAAAACACTTCGAGACCCGAAGCCATTCTCTCTGAGCAGAGTTTCCAAATGTTCTTAAGATTCACTGAATCTGGAAAGAGCACTTGGGAGCCTTTGCGTATGCGTGAGCTATGAATTAACTATGGGTCCACTCTGGCTTTCAGTTCTCCATTCTCATGCATCTGTTGTACTTACACACAGATTTACATCGCTTCAGCTTCCTAAATTTTTGGTGACAAATCCCAAATGCAGCCAGAGCTTGCACTGCAGCCCAAACTCCCTGGGCCAGAGGGCTCTGGCTGTCCCTGTCGATGGCTTGGTCTGAACTTTTCCTTCAGAGAAGGTGCTACAAGCTTTTGGGATGAGCTTACCAGGAGTGTGAGAAAATACTGTCTCATCTTTCACTCCTTGTCTGTCATGCAGAGAAATAATGATTCTGAAGCACCTCATGAAGACAAATCAGTTTCAGATTTGCTGAACCATTTTCTGCTCCGTGTGAGCTTTGGAACAGACTGGCTTTTGGTGTGAGACTAAGAAAGGCTAGTCCTCTTCTCTACCAGCATTGCTTTGCCAACAGCCAAGTCCTTAAAAGCTGTGCTCTGCTTGTTTCGTTTTTGAGATAAATAACTTTGCTCCACTCTCTCTTTGATAGAAACAATATTTTTGAAGGGGTTACATTATGCCAAAAAGAAGACAAAACAATCTTCAAGAACCTGGAGTCACAGAGCATGTTTTTAACTATCTACATGGATAATGGACCAGTATCTGACCCTAAAGCTCTAAAATTTCCTGCAAATCACCATGCAGATGTCTTACCTGGTTTTAAATAGAAAATATGGTGATGTGGCTTGCTATACTGCACCTGGACGCCTACCTTAACTTCATGGGCCACGTTTTGGGAAGTCCTGACCTAAAATAATACCAGCTTTACGCTTGTTGATGATGAAGTATTCTCACTTCTGCACTAGATGGGGCTGCAGGATGGTTTCTGTGTTCTTCTTCTTTTGTGCAGGGTTTGATGACTGACATCTCACAATCAAGAAGTTGTATAAGCAGCATTCTTGAGAGCATATTATTATTTATGGGTATAACGTGTGTATGAGTAGGTTTTTTTACAGATAACATTTTCATTACAAATTTTATCTACATTTAATAAAGGGAAAATCAAAATACCAAAAGGTTTGTTTTCCCAAAAGGGAAAATCAGAAATTATTTCAAAACAGAAAATGAGTATAACACATACAACTTTTTTTAATGAAAATGGCGATGGATAAAGTCTGTCCAGATCTTCAGGTGAAGAATCAATGGGAAGATATTTTTCTAAAAGGATTGAATAGTCTTTTTTTTTTAACAGCAACCATTATCATCCATCTCTCTTCATCTGAATTTTATGAGCGGTATATATGAGACAGGTTTTGGGGAGAAATTAACAGGACAGCTGAGAGTGACCAAGAGAAAAATACTTTCTTCTTCCAACCTCTACTGATGCTTGGGGTTATTTCTCCCCAGGTGCAGCACCCTGTACTTGCCCTTGTTGAATTTCATCAGGTTTCTCTTTGCCTTCCTGTCACCTTTAAGGTTAGGAAATTAGTGGAAGAGAGAGCTAGTGCACAGTAATACTGGATTGATCTAACTAAAGCAGAAATTAGGTGGTTACATGAGTTTCCAGCTAAACAGAGGCAAACAGTATGTTGGCACGGCGTGTGCAGTGCCATGCAGGGTAATGCTAGCTTTTTGTGTCAGCGGGATGTTCCTTACTCACCCTGACTGTATAACTGCTATCTACTTCTTTAAAAAGCACTGTTAATTGTTCAGCCAACTCAAAAACGATCATTAAGTATCGATGCAGACGTAGGGATGGTGCATGTTTCACAGCAGAGTCTGATGCCTTTTTACTTTTCCTGTGGATCAATCTTACTTTTTGCCTTTCCTAGTAATGTTGAGTAATAATTACAGTGTATACATAATATCTCTTATATTGTACATAATGTATTATGTTATTAAATAATATAACAATATGTAACAAAATTAGGTCGTTTTATATATAATAATTTAATAATACTGAAGTTTTAAACAGTTTTTCTCTCATCTGCTTTTATATCAATCATGTTTTTGCACTGTCTGTGATTTTGAACTTTTTTTTTTTAATTGCTAACAGAACTTTATAGCCAGAACCCACTTTCTTCTAAGCCTGGTGTGACAGTGACCAGCGAGAGCGATCTCTCCTCGCTTCAGAGAGATGCCAGCACGTCTCAGGTGTAGCTCTCCCTGCCTCTGTCAGCCTCCTGTGGTTCTTGGGGCGCCCCACAGGCAACAGCACTCGTGCAAAATGTGACACAGATGACATAAAACATGGAAAGTTCTTAGTCCCTGGAGTAAGAGAGGTTTTTTCCGAGCAATTTGCAGTCTTGGATCACTCATTAGCTGTGAATTCTTTCCACAGTTTGGCAGTTTGTGGTCTAAAATTCTATTTTAGTATTTTTGCTGACAGTATTTCTCAGACTTATGCACTACTGGGTTATAATAACATGTTTATAGCTCCATTCAAACCGCTCAGAATCTGGTTTTGAATTTTCACTTGTTACTGACAGTGTATTACAGTAATGCCTGATTTTCTATTCTGCCTCCAGGTGCAACTTGGATCATTAATCAAGGTCTCTAAGCTTTTGGTTTAAAGTTTGCAAAGCCCCACCTGGCTTTGATGAGATCGTTGTGTTCTTGAAACTGACATGTTTCTACTGAGAGTCTCTACTTGTAAATCTTTCAGGTCCTGCATTATAGCTGCTCAACAAATACCTACCACTGACTTAATGGACTTGATTTTTTTTTTGATCTTCCAGTGAAATAGTAAATAAAGCTTTATGCTGCTTTAAGTGGTAATAAGTCTGTTAAATGTGTTCATATCTTCAGGTTACATTAGCAGGTTAAGTGTAAGTTGAAGGTGTCGTAGGTTATTTGGAATTTGTTAAATCTTTTCTGTATGTCTTGTTTTCCTAAGCATAATGGGATGTCTGAAGAACTGCATTATCAAACCCCTTTCTTTTTTTCCCCCCCTCCTCCAGGTGTGAGGCAGCAAGTCCACATATTCATCCGGTAGGATGGTGTAAAGAACATAAAAGAACTCTCATCACCCCACCAGGTTTGTATCTTAGCACACAACTGAAAGATTTTAGGAGGTTGTAATTCCTTAGCAGCATTAAAGCTTACAGTAAACTTACTGTTACCTCTTCTGAATTTTTCTTTCTGTAATTAGGAGTTGATATTTGGGGAATTTTAATTTTTTTTTTACATAACATAATATATTGAGAGTAGAATACGTGAGGTGTATGCACATGTATGCTTCTTTAGTGAAGAGACATCCATCCATGAAAGATACCCCTTGGAATCTGAACAAGTTTATATTTTTGGCTGAATGTATTCACTTGGAAGACTCACATTGTGAAAATGCAGCTAAAACAAATTCCAAGCGTGTGAGATTGTTGCGTAATAAAAAATATCTTTGTGGGAACTAAATATGCAAGGTGATGGGTTGATGAGAAGATCACCTTGTGTGATGAAGGAACCAACTTGTAAGGGCTCTTTGGAAAGGAGGAAAACACAATGAGAGAGATGATACAAAGGAATGAAAGTGTATTCATTAGTAGGAAATAAAAGACCACTCCTGTTTTTCAGGACCGTTGTGTGCAGCTGGATGATCTAAATGTCCTGTTGCAGAAATTGCCCTCTGTGGTCTGAGAACATGGAAAATTTGAATTGGTTACGACCAACTTTGACAGAAATTCTAATAGCCAGCAATATTGAAAAGTCATAAGTAATGTGTCTGTCAGGAGGTTAATTACAGCCTATTATTCAGTGCAGTCCCTTTTCAAAGAAATCAGAGTTGGTTTTGTTCTGTTCTAGATTATGAGTCGTAATGTTTAAACTTCAAGTTAAACTTCTAGTGCAGATTAAAGGCTAAGGACAGGCACTGCCTTCTCTTTAAGAATAAGGCTGTCTTTGTTTCTTACATAAAGTGTTTGTAAACAGGACATTTTCTGAGAAAGGCAACATCATCTTTGCTGATGCCTGTAAATTATTCTTACAGTAAATGACCCGGATATTTTTTTAGAAATTTAGTTAAATTCACTAAAAGAATAGCAAGTGGTCAGCTATGCTCTGCTGTGGTACAAAGCTATCGCTGATTGGATTGTGTTAGTAAATTGCTGTTTAGAAAATACAGGATTACTCTTATAGTAAGTGAATTAATTTCTTGAATTTAGAGGACAGATTTTTCCAGTCCACATTATTTATGTTCTCCTACCCAAAGCAATTGTGACTTCTTCTGCTGAGCTACTCGGTATTGTGCATGAGAAGATTGTTGGGTTTTTTAAACTACATGATGAATGTGTCAAAGACAATTTAGAATAGCCTTTCTTGTAATTATTTTATAAATCTGAAGCATAAATCACAACAGTATTGTAAAAATGTTAGGTGTTCTGTAAATTAGACATCAATTTTATTTTTTGCACTGCAGTGGTTAATTTTGCTCATATTTTTTCTGTGCCAGATTATCCACACGCTAAGCATTTTTCTTGGGAGAAGTATTTGGAAGAAACCAGTTCATTACCTGCACCTGCAAGGGCTTTTAAAGTGGTGAGAAAATACTTACTTTTTTTTCATAATTTTAAGTGCATATATTTAATTAGTGTAAGGAGACAATACATATATGGTGTTCCTATGTTTCCAAATGTATCCAGTTAATTAGTTGCGTAATAGGTGGTTTATTTTTATGTGAGCCTGGAGTTCTCTTAAAAATCAGATAATTATTATTATAAACCACTAATACTTTATTATTTTAATCATTATAAATGAGATTAAATGCTACAAAATATTAATAATGAATGTAATTTGCTATAGGAAATTACTGCCTAATTATTAGAAATAATGAGATAGGTACCGAGTCATCATATTTTGAACATGTGTATTTCTATCTGTATGTTTTAAATGGTGCAACAAACACAGCGAGGAAGTAAAAATGATTGTGGGAGGTCAGTCTGGTTGCCCATCGAGTCCATTGTCTCTGGCAGTAACTGAGAGAGATTGTGTATTTAATATCCTTCAGTTGACTTTTTCTTCTGCGAGGTTGTGACTGGGGCACATGGGCAGCATCCACATGGGTTGGATGGTGGACTCTTTGGATCCAAAAAGCATCCCTGTCAGGAGCCAATGTCAGATGCTGGTGGCTCCCAGCCCCTGAAGCTGGTTTCCCTCAGCTTTTCAGATTAGGGTGACTAATTCCGAGTAACACTTTGCGAAGAGCTGGATTAATGAAAGCAGAAATGTGTTTATAGCAGCTCCTGAGGTCTGTAGATCACCAGAGTTTATTACTGACCTGCAGTTTATCACCCCAAAACGTGTCTTGCTTAATAATGTGTCTCAATCTTACATTCTCAGCAAGAATACTCGGAGCAAGGATTAGGAAGGTGTTTGGTTGTATCTGAGGATATATGGCCCATGGCAGAACAGTGGAGGGCTGTGACCTTGACTACATCAAGTTAAAAGCAAATGTTTTCTATTTCTCTTGATTTCATTTCTCCCCCTGGGACTGAGGGCAGAGCCTCGCAGGGCTCAGCAGTGGGAATGCGGGGTCCATCTGTACCAGGAGCCTGACAGGACGTGCCACCAGCGCGCAGGCATTCAAGGAATTAAATGGGGAGAACACTAGCTGGCATGGCTCAACACCATATTAATGCTAACTGTGATAAACAATAAGAAAGCAGATTTAAAGAGAATAAAATGCTGGTTGTGTTGGAGTTTGGGTGAAGTCTTCCTGAGACAGTCACAGTATTTTATATTGCATTATGGGAGAAAATTGAATTCCTAAGCTGGAGCTGAGGAAAGAGAACCAATGATGTTATGGAAGGTCTTACAGGGACAGATACGTTATTTTCCTATTAAACTAAAATAAAAAAGCATAACATGTCTTAATGCATATGGTCCTTTAAATGGCAATAAAATTTTTGCTATAGATTTCATAGCTGTAGATGGCAAAGATAAAATCTGATACTCCTGACAACACCACCTTTATTGCCAAAATAGTATTACAAAACAGGTATTTAGTCCTGATTGTTCTGAGTGGGTGTTTACTGTTATATCCCGGATTAGTTATGTTTTCAGGAGGAGACTGAAAAAGTGTTTGATCCAGAAAGCAAAAACATATACTAAAAAACCACTAATACGTTTCCTGTAGACAATGTCATAGATATTTCAGGCTGCTGGTATCTACTACTTCATTCAATAACACTTTGAAACTGTTAGACTAAAGCTCTGGAAAAACTTTTCAAGATAATTTAGGAAAAAAACCAACTGATCTAAAATAAAGGTCCCTACTTAATTGCTTGTAGGGCTTGAATGGAGAACCTGCAATCCCACAGTAGTTACTGTTTTTTTTCCAGTTTAATAAGACTGGTTTGAACGATCTTTTTATGCCTGGATTTGTTGGAGGAGGAGGGCAGATTTGAGAAAAAGATGGCAGAAAATTTTCTGTGGATTTTATATATTTTACAATTGCATGAGATTTTGGAGGTTTTCTTCTGTTTCGCATAATATTGTTCTTCCTTTCTAGAAACCTTCTCATGGCTTTCAGAAAAACATGAAACTTGAAGTAGTTGACAAGAGAAATCCAGTATTTATCAGAGTAGCAACGATTGTAGATACTGATGACTATAGAATAAAAGTAAGTTTCTTTGTCTTACTGTACTATCCTGCTTGAGTGACTGAGGAGCATTTTGTAAAACCAAAAGCCTATAGTTGTAGAATTAAGCACCGGAAGAAGTGAGTCACATTGCTGTGTCCTGCTAAGCTTTTACTCATCCTTTTCACTGATTAATATGCGTATAATTCCTTTGGAATGGGTTGTTCTATTATCCTCTATGTTACATTTGCTGATGTAGGTAATTAGAGAGCAGAATTGAATATGTTCAAAAATTGCTTTGGGAGTAGTTGATGTAAAACAGTTGTCTATTCCATCAAGAAATGGGATGATTTAATACCAAGTGTCGAAGGGCTGCTGTGATATTTGTATTAGCGCCCATAAAATATTTGGCCGAGGTTAATTGAATCTGTCTCTATAAACTTCCAGGGAGAGGAGAGAGAGAGAAGGGAGATAAAAAGAAAAAAAAAGGACCCTGATATCTTGTGCCTTGTCAGTGACTTCTGCAATTCTGAAATTTATCTTAATTACGGACTTTAGATTGGATTAAACTGCTATTTCTTAAAAATACATTATCTGAGATTTCCAGAAGTTGTATACTTGAATTATTTTTCCTTTATTGTACAAAACCAGTTTACTCTCTGCAGCCCTTAACTGTTAGAAGGGCTAACACGTTCCAGATACCCAGTTAGGTGGATATGAAGGATATTTGTGTTTGCAGTTTGCCCAGGTTTATTAGGCATAGATGGTATTTCAAGCAGGAAATGCCCTGACATTTCATTTTGAATCTGAATTAACTGATGGTGGGGAGTCATCAGAACTACTGTCTTCACACCTCCACATTTTCTATCTAAATTTTAAGTTGGTCATGCAAAAAAACAAAACAAAACAAAACCCTCCCTCTCCAGACTAATTTATTAAAATCACAGGATTTGTAGCTTCTAAGGTGGTAATTAGACTTGGTAGCATAAGTTGAAAGAGATCTGAGCTATTTACTAGTACAGAGGTCAAGTAAGATTTGAATATATTTAGCTTTCGCCTGGAAAAAATGCATGAATAGCCCATACTGGTGCTGTTCTGGGAAGTCACATGCTTCATTTTTTCTGAAGTTTCAAGCCCTCATCCTGTATAGTCTGGTTTTACTAAAATTTTTACTTGTATGTTGGGGGGGTTTGTTTGTTTTTCATGGATAAATGCCATTTTTTTAGGCCTTTGCTTACTTCTCTGCTATTATTAAATCCTGTTCAAACAGGAGTTTAAAAAATGTTTGGGTTTTGGGGTGGTTTTTTTTTTTTGAGAGAAAAAAGGCAGAAATTCTTGCTTAATTTAAGTATTAACGTCAGAACTAAACTTGCCTGCTTTATTCCTGGGATTTGAGCCTGATGATACAGGACATAGTAAAGAACCAAATGACACCTCTCTCTTTGCTTCAGTGAGAGTGTGTCTGGCTCTAAAAGTTAACGTACATCTATTTTTTGTGTAGCATCAATAGTTCTCTTAAAGTGACTTGGGGAAACTGATCTTACAGAGAATTTTTCCGGTATGATTTCTGTTGTTCTCCTTTTTTTATATTTCAGATCCATTTCGATGGCTGGGATAGTATTTATGATTATTGGACTGATGTGGATAGCCCCGATATCCATCCTGCAGGCTGGTGTACGAAAACCGGACACCCTCTTCAGCCCCCACTTAGTAAGAGAAATCACATTATAATGTAACGGTGGTAAAAGGCACGTGCACTGGGCTATGTTTTCCCCTGCTAGTGCCATCAAAGGAAGAGTGGCAACTAGGATATGCAAAATAATGTAAATGTGACATTAAGTGCAAAATCAGCAGTCAGTAATTAATCACTTTTTAATAGACAGCTTCGTTATTTATTTATTTATTTTTTTATCAATGATCTGGATGAGGGGATCGAGTGCTCCCTCAGTAAGTTTTCAGATGACACCAGTTTGGGTGGGAGTATCCACTGGCTGGAGGGTAGAAAGGCTCTACACAGGGGTCTGGACAGGCTGGACGGATGGACCGAGGCCAAGGGGATGACGTTCAACAAGGCCAAGTGCCGCGTCCTGCCCTTGGGTCACACCAACCCCCTGCAGCGCTCCAGGCTGGGGGCAGAGGGGATGGAGCTGCCCCATGGAAAAGGCCCTGGGGGTGTTGGTCGCCTGTTGGCTGAACAGGAGCCAGCAGTGTGCCCAGGTGGCCAAGGCGGCCAACAGCATCCTGGCCTGTGTCAGGAACAGCGTGGGCAGTAGGACTCGGGAGGGGATCGTCCCCCTGCCCTGGGCACTGGGGAGGCCCCACCTCGAGGGCTGTGTCCAGTTTTGGGGCCCTCACCAAAAAAAAGCCATTGAAGGGCTGGAGCGGGTCCAGAGAAGGGCAACGGAGCTGGTGAGGGGTCTGGAGCACAAGTCTGGTGAGGAGCGGCTGAGGGAGCTGGGGGTGTTCAGCCTGGAGACAAGGAGGCTGAGGGGAGACCTTCTCGCTCTCTCCAACTCCCAGAGAGGAGGGTGTAGCCAGGGGGGGTTGGTCTCTTCTCCCAAGGAACAGGCCGTGGGACAAGAGGAAATGGCCTCAAGTTGCCCCAGGGGAGGTTCAGATTGGAGATTAGGAACAATTTTTCCACTGAAAGGGTTATGAAGCCTTGGAATGGGCTGTCCAGGGCAGTGGTTGAGGCACCATCCCTGGAGGTATTGAAAAGCCGGGTTGACATAGTGCTTAGAGACATGGGTTAGTGATGGTTTTTATCAGAGTTAGGTTGATGGTTGGACTCGATGATCTTAAAGGTCCATTCCAACGTAGACAATTCTATGATTCTACCAGTTTGCCCTCTCTGAGGGTTTTGTTTTCCTTGTTGAAGAAGCGGGAGGTCTGTCACAAATGAGACTGCAAGAGACTTTTGTGGTGAAGATCTCCCTGCCATGCCATTGTGTTTCTGGATAATGGTGGTGAAACCACTTCAGCCAAACTTTGAACAGATGATTTTTAACTGAGTGCTCTTCTCTGGGATTGTTTTATATCGTGACTCCGAGGTGTGGTTTGCACAAGTGCTGAGTGTTCACCACTGTAGCAGAGATCAGAGAGAGCTGTGCTTGGAAAATAAGAAATGCTGAGCGATGCCATGTGCACTGAAAAAATTAAATGTGAAATAACTGGGATAAGGCACACACAGATTGTGCGAACGTGTTACCTGAACATCTCTGTGCCTCAGTTCAGTGTCTCTAAAATGTCAAGAAGAAATGTTTCCTATCACGAGCATGATCAGAGTTACATTCGTTAGTTTTCTGAGCGCTCCAGCAGTAGGGTGATGACTGCCTGTTAGGAAGTTAATCATTCTGCCTTCAAAGCGGGGTCTGAACAGAGTGCCGTAAGTGCCAAAGCACCGAGTGAGTAATGAGGAGGAGACAGGATGCTGCAGATCCGCGTCTCAAACCGAGATGTGCGTCCTCTGCATCCGGAGTGATGTAACAGCCCGGTGGGAAAAAGCAGCCTGTGGCCACGGAAATAAAAGCTGTATCATATGGCAAAAGAGCTGAATAAGGCTGTAACATCTCTACTACCGAAGACTGAAAAAAAATTATATATATACTCCTGCCTAGGTGAAGATTTGAAATATATATGTTCTTTTTTGTTGGAGACCTTAACAGTAACAAAATTCAGATTCCCATTACATACAACATGTCATCTCCTCAAGGTGGTGACAGAGGAGACACTGTTCATATCTTTTAGCGTGTCACTGGTGGAGGTGACTTTCTGATACGAGTTAAGCTACAAAAACAAAGATGGACAATGTGACAGGAGGGAAAGTGACTTTCCATTAAATAGAAAAAAGAATAACTAACTGCACAAATACTATTAAAATAGGATTACTGAACAATATATTCTTTCAAAAATATGACTGTGTAATTACCATAGAATATGGTATAGAACATAGAATAGCATAAAAATATTGTTTCCAAGTAAGGTTCATTTTGAGTTTTGTGAAGGGGTTCCAGAAGAAGGGAAGAAAATATTTTTGCAAGACACGATATTTTTCCCCTCGGATGGTAAGATAGTGCTTTTAATGATGCAGTCCAGATACCTGTCTTTAACACCAGAAGCTGTGTGTGAACGCTTCGTGCTGTTAGCGGTACTAGCCTTGAGTATTTTCTCTTAAGATGTAGTGAAGTCATCATGATGGATTATCACAGAATCACAGAGTGATACGGGGTTGGAAGGGACCTCTGGAGATCATCTAGTCCAACCCCCTGCCAGAGCAGGTCCACCCAGAGCAGGTCCCACAGGAACGTGTCCAGGTGGGTTTGGAATGTCTCCAGAGGAGCAGACTCCACCACCTCTCTGGGCAGCCTCTGCCAGGGCTCTGCCACCCTCACAGGAAAGAAGTTCCTCCTCATGTTTAGATGGAACTTCTTATGTTCCAGTTCGTGCCTGTTCCCTCTTGTCCTGTCCCTGGGCACCACTGAAAAGAGACTGGCCCCATCCTCCTGACACCCACCCTTTCAGTATTTATAGGTGTTGATCAGATCCCCCCTCAGCCTTCTCTTCTCCAGACTAAAAGGACCCATTATGACGTTTTTGATAGCAGTTAGGGAGTTAAAAGCCAGATATTGGTGTTGATTTTAGTACTGTTTCACAGCGAAGCAAGCAGCAGCTTCTTGTATAAATGTGAACAGCCAGTTGCAACTCTTAAGTTACATTTTTAGAGAGTTTGAGTTTTTTGAAGTGAAGAGAGAACATTTGTAGGGAGGTAGTTTTTGCAAAAGCAAAGCATGAGTGAGGAAGGACTTCCCTTTACAAAACCCTCCCTAATTATTTAACTCCTCTGACTCCACTGACTTGTTACATTAGAGGCATCGATTTGCATAAAGGTAGAAAAGATAAAAATCTCTGTTCTCTCATCCATTACACCATTTGAAAGCCTATCAAAGTCTTTGGACTAGAAGTCATGATGGTGTAATATTGGCATAGATGGAACATTTGGGAAAAAATCCTTTTGGACGGTGCTGATTATACATAATAATTCTCCGTCTTTCACTGTGCGTCTCTGAGCAAGAATCTGTCTTTCATCTGGGAAAATTTATTTCAATGGGCCTTTTTAATGTCAGTGTCGTTATCTCTAGGGGGAGATGCAAGTTCATGTACTTTCCAAGTGAAAGCGGTGCTAGGGAGACAGTGCCTGATTGCAGATGTGCAGGAAGCATTCTCCGTTTCGTCTGCTGGAATAGGTCTATCTCTCACTTGCGGTGAAATTATGGGTTATAAACTGTGTTTTTTGAGTGTCGAAGTTTATTTTGACAGCTACATGCTTTAATGTCTCTGCAGATGTTATTGTTACAGGCTGCTGAAAATCAGATAGACACATAAACTCAGATAAGTAAAAATGTCAAAAATCTCCTGGTGGGGATTGTTCTTTTTAGAAGTATTTTCAGCTTTTGTTTTCACGTCTCGTTCACTGCAAAACTTGAGCTAAAAATGGAGAAGGTCAGTCCCCATAAGGAGCAGATCCCTGTCTTCAGGAACAGCAGGGTAGCTTCATCTGTGCTCTTGCAGAACAACCGGGTTCCAGCTACGTGTAGTTAATAGGAGAGAAATTTGAAGTCATACAGTTCCTCCAAGATTTGCATTCTTCATATAGATGTAGCTCTCCTGTAGAGGTTTACTCATACAGAATAAAGTTATTTCTCCAGTGGTTTAGCTTGTTTGAATCTCCGTCGTGCTTTTGTAGAATGCCTTTTGAAAGTACTTTAAAATTAGGTTTTGTTTACTTATTTCTTTTTCATGTTTACTACGGTACTCTGGCATTCCTGCATATTTATATAACTTTTAAAGGTTTGATACTTTTTTATAATCTCAAATGTGATTTCCCCTGACACGCAGGTCCCTTGGAACTGGTGGAAGCTTTAGAGCACGGAGGGTGTCCCACGGCAGGATGTAAGGGAGTTGGACACATTAAAAGAGCAAGACATATCGGCCATCATAGGTATGTGCTGTGAAACTGTGAGTTTATTCATTCAGCTGAGTGATGTGTGCACATGGGGTTTTTTTAATTGTTGTTCACAACAAAACAGATCCAAGATGGGGGAAAAAAAATATGAAATCTTGTAAACCTAAATATGCAATGATTTGGGTTGCCATGGTGAGTGTGCTGAAATAAACATTAGCAATCTGCAACTTCATTTCACCAGGGTGAGCTGAGATAGGATTTGTCGAACATCATTTTTTGTCACAATTGATAAATTCAGCTACTCTGTATTTTGTTCCTGGGAGGGTTCCTCAGCTTGCTGTTCAGGTTGTAAAATGTAACAGGCAGATACGTATAAAGCAATAACTTTTGAACCTTTCGAAATATGAGGTCGCTAATTTTATCATGGTTTGGATGGTTTTGTTCTGCTTGGTTAGTAGGGGTGAGGATTTGCTTGTTGGCTTGGAAAAATGCTCAAAAGGAAATTCCCATTAATGTGTTCCCAAATGACAACCTGAACAACGTGCTGTTAGTTTCGACCTAGGGTTTCTAAAGATGCTTTTGTTGAATGTCTTTCGAAATATAATACAGAAATGTGGACATCCCAGACTCTCCTGGGGGAGAGCTGATGTAGGGAGAGCAGTAGCATGGGAGAATGGAATGAGACAACAGAGTAAATGGGAAACATTTCCTACGTGAAAAATTTTATTATTTTTAAAATATTTACACTATGAGGTGAATCCTGAGTATTTCAGTAAGGGTTATAGAGTTAACGTAACATGTTGAGAATTAAGTGTCATAAATATCATCCTATTACCTTCTTACAAACTGGAGCTTCCAGAAGTTTTCTTGGCATTTTTCTTGGCACATTCCTACAGTTCTCGAATGTCGTATCACTTTGTGCTTTCTGTTCTCCTATGGTTAGAGTCTTGCTCTTTGGTTATTTGTCTATTAATGTTTTTTAAGTATATTATTAAAACTATCATGATCCAAGAGTTTGCTCTGCAATCTTTTCATATTTCTGGTGAGAGAATTATGTTCTGTTGACTAGAACTAAGCTACAAGGTTTTCATGGCATATGGACACGAGTTGAAGTCCTGACTCATCCCTAACGGAGATACCTGCCAGCAAAACTCACTGTGTTGTTACATGTTTAGTGTGCAAAAGTCATCTGCTGCTGCAAGAAGTTCTTTCCTCTCTGCAGCAGAGACATGGTGTTTGTGTTCTTAGGAGGCAGAAGAACTCCGGATGCTGACAGAAGCGTTATCTCCAGGAGGGGGACGTGGCTGGGTTAACTCCAGTGACATGAACAGATAATTCTCACCCTTTTCCTTTTATCTTTTTCTGTCCATGTTTTGTTTTTTTCCCTCTGGTTAATTTTTTTCAGTTTTTCTACCTTCCCTTTTGAGAACCTTTGTTGCACTCACTCAGGAGAATAACTCCTTAAACAGTCAAGTTAGTACTTAAGAGGTTACCGTCCTTCAGTTGGAATGTGGTAACCTACTGCATTCATCTTCTTAGTCCCCTGCAAACGAGAAGGAAACAGCTGAAAACCGTTTTACATCATATTCCGGTAGGCTGAGTCTTGTATGATTTATTAATGTACCTGATCTGCAAGGCTGTAAGTTCCAATTCAGAAGATTATCTTCCTTACTCTGTCTCAGTTACTTACCCATTCTTTGCCCAAGGCAGAAACTTTAAGGAAAGAAAAAAAAAAAAGAAAAAAGCCAAAAGTGAACGTGTCAGAAAAGTTTTTAATTTATGATCCCTCTAAAGAAACATTGGCACAAAAACTTCTAATGTTTCACAGGGAAGGGATGAGTAAGAGCTATATGTCTAGTTAGTTCATCTAGCCTTTGTTTTTATAACTAGATTTTTCCGTGGTATTTAAAGTTGTTATACTTACTCATCCTGACTATTAAGAAAAGAAATAAACTCCTGGCAATCTATTGTGTTTTTATTTTTACTACAGTCTTAGCAATCCTGTTATTTGCTCATTAACTGATAGTCCTAGGGGATAAAAATATAACCAAAGAGATTCTGTTGATCATAAGACAGGTATTTGCTGTCTCATAGCAAATAAATTAACACCACCAAGTATCTTATTCACTCACTGTATTAGTTTGCCTTCTGTGCTGATACTGTGGGTCTTCTCTTCAGCATTTCTGGGGAAAATAATGAGATTTGTTGTTTTTCTGGAGTCTACAGTCTTGAGGATCCAGGTCACCCCAAAAATTCTAACATTGTACCGTCACTTTTTTCCTGAATTAACAAAGACATTTTGAAGTCAGTATAATTATCCACGTCAGGTAGCAGTCCCTTGGCTCTTTTATCTTGGCAACCTTGCAATGTATTTAACCATGCTTATCCTTTTTTTTTTTCATGATGAGGTACACCATCTATCTACAGCATAAATGCCTGCGTGCAGAAAAGATGATAATTTAAAATGCTAAGTAGTTCTGAAATAATTTCGAGAGCTTGTTCCTTAGGAACCAGCTGAAAGCCTCGGTGATTAATTATGTAGTGGAGTTAAAGCATTTACTTTTTGGAAAAGGTGATGTTAATAAGGACTGGGTATCTATCACCAGTTGGTCTAGGGTTTTGTGCTGCGTAGCTGAAACTGCTGCTGATGGTGCAGGTTGGCAGCGTTATGCAGATCCTCTGCATATTTATGACAGTGAATTGTACACTCTCTGATGTTTAATGGGGGCAATAATTTTCAAATTTTCAACTTTTAAATCTGTGGTGGTTTGGGGCTGGGCTGACCACTAAAAATTAACGGCAATCAGCAGTGTAAAGGGGTCAGTTATAAGTAGATCATTAGCGTTTTGGGTCAACTCGCCACGGATAAAGGTATTTACCAGAAACTTTACACGTGTTATGAGTAAGTTGAAGGGAACTGGATGTGCTGTGGTGGAAGAGAACCTCAGCGCAGGAACATGGGACGCCTCACCTCAGCAGGATGTCACATCTATTTGTGCAGTGTCTGCTGAAGTGATTCTCCTCTGACTTCAATGCCAGTCCCAAGTTTCATTTCATCTTCTATGTAAGGCCATTGGCCCCAGCCAAATCTGCTATAAGCTACTCGAATCAGGTTTAGGCTGTTGAAGCAGCTTTCTCCTAAAAAAGAACGCTTTGATGATACACTTGCGTTGTAAATTGTGAAAGAGAACATTTGTAGTTAAAAATATAGTCATAACATCAACTGATGTAAAGACATCGCTTAACAGAAGTCCAGCAGAAAAAAAAAAATACATCCCCCCCATGTTGTCAGGACCATTTTGCTGGATGTTTCTTACTAACCACGTATCACTACCAGTGGTCAGCTGGACAGAGGCTGCTCTAGGGAAAGTCTAATCCGTCACTTAGTCCAGTCTGTTTGTATAACCCATCCAGGAGGATGTTTTGGGCAGATCCGGGTGAGTTCTCCTGGAGCTGCCAAACAGCCTCACCCTCTGGCAGTGCCCGGCAATAACCTGCACCCCAAAGGTAATGAAGAGCAATTTCCAACAAGTACAGCTGAACCAGGGGACTTGTCTGTGGCTTCGCATGGGTTAAATACTGCAAGCACTCATAAAGACTAATAATCTATATTAAAAAATACTTCAGTGTTAACTTTCTTCTACCAAACAGTGTACCACCTTAATGTTCTTCAGGTTAAGAGAGAATCCTGGCTTATTTCTCCTTCTGATGTTAGGTGTAGAGCTGAGGCTGAGTGATCCAGTGGGACTCTGTGCTTCGGAAGCTTTGTGTACTACTACAAGATAGGAACATCTCCAGACATCCGGAAGACTAAAATCCATGCCCACCCATCAGTAGCCCGGTTTATCCTACTGCCCTTTATCTTTAGAGGAGAAAGATGTGTGTCGAATCCTACCTAGAGATAGATCATGAGAGTGATAGAAGAGCAGATGCAAAATGTGCAGGCCTGTCAGGTGAAGAGTAGAGGTTTCCAATAGGGTACCTGCTGCTGCTGCTTCCGCCCCTTGCCACGCTCACTGTGCCTCTGCCAGACCTTGGTACCCCCGAGTCAGGGACATCTGATCATTTTGGAAACTGGCTTCTGAAATTCTGCCATTTTCGAAATAGCTTGCTAAGGCAAACTGCAAGCTGGAGCAGAAATCCAGGTTTAAGTTGACAGAAGACTTAAAAATCCTAATTTCATATTAAATAACATAAGCGTCAGGACTTCTGAGCCCTTGAGATGAGTTGTCTTTAAAACTTACAGTCCTGTATAAATCAAATACTTCTATTATGTCGCAATAACAAGATTAATCTTTCACTCTTTGTAGTAGAGGAGTTAAACTGAACTGAAGGCTGGAGGCGCTGAGATTTAGGAGGATTTTCTGGTTGACCCGAAGCCGCGTCACTCGTACACAGGTTCATTCACGCCGTGTTGTGTTGAAACAAAGCCAACAGTGGAAACCATGAGGGTTCCTTTTGTTGCCCCAAGTAACAGTAACATCAAAGGACTATCAAGGAGTTTTTAAAAAATGATACAGCAGCTCGAATAATTAATTAAAAAGAAAAGCTCATCTGAGTCTAGTGTTCTAAAGCGTTGTTAGCATTACAGCTATTGCTGACTGAAATTGTCATTCAACTTCTGCTTTTCCAGAAGATACTAAAGGATAAGGCAGTATATAAACAAGCAAGTTCTAATGAAGGACTGAATTTTGAGTCCTTTTTCTTGATTTTTTTAAATTTAAAACGTATTAATGGTGTTGGTAAACGACCTGCTGGAGATGAAGTTGTATTGTCGGATTTCATTGCGGTGTGAGGCTTGTTTAATAATGCACAACTGAAATTAAATACCACGAGTGGTGTTTAGTGTTTCCTTGAGACAACGCTCCAACTGCTTAAAAGCCCTAAGCCCCCGAACGCCCCTGTGAGCATTGGAAACCAAAACAAGATTGCGTTCTTTGCCTTACAGCAATGGCAGAGTGGAGATTAACCAATATATTCCTGAGTTTCTGATAACTGTATTTCATCACGGTAGTATGTGTTTGTCACAGCAAGAATTTAAATCCCACAAGCATTGGCTCCTTAAAACCTTGTTTTTTTCTGAACAGAAGCCTGTATCTTTCATTTTGGAGTTCATTTGAAAAGGGAAAAAAAGACATCATTGTGATAGATGCAGCAATGTAAAGAATTGAGAGTATAAAACAACTTCCCCTCTTTCCTGGCGTTCCTCTTTTCTTCCCCATGGTTCAGTTCATGTTGTTTTTTGCTCTTTTGAGACATTTGGCAGGGGCTAGTCCTAAAACAGACAAAACCAGTAAGCTGAAAAAGAAATGTAAGTAGAGGTATATAAATAGATCGGAAAGAAAATGCCAAATGCTGCTTAAGAAAAATTAAGAAGTAAAACTTAAATGCTCCAAATTAATTTTTTTCTTTGTATATTCTGTTCCCTGTCTTTAAAACATTTTCAGTAACAAAAAAATACCCTGTTTCAAGAGTTGTGCTTTAGAGTCCAGCCAGCCATTGGGCCATATCTCATTCTGCTGTGTAAACTTGTGCTATAAAGGTTCTCATGGCAAAAAACTTCAGTGCCTGTATCTCAGGGATGAGGCAGGTGTCTCATCTTCATTAGAAATGCAGAAATCACATTCTGCTGGCACGGTTTTCCTCCGTAATTCAGGTTCAGCGCAGCTATACAAAGATTAAATAAACAAAGTTGGTACTGTCCTGTTTTCACCAACTGCTGTAAAATCAGACACGCCGTTGGACTCCTGTGTCGATAACCCCAGCAGGGACTGACTCTGACTGACGGGGCCTCTGTAGCCTGAAGGAATTTTCTCCTTTTATGCTGGTGCTGAGAGAAATGTAGATTTCCACCAAGTTTTTGTTTATCTTGGTAAAACCAGAATTAGATTACTAATATTGGTCCAATCTCGTGATAGGAGTTGATTCATCCACACTGTGAATCCAAAGCTTCATCGGTTAAAGGAAAATGAGAATGTGTGGCATATTTTGAATAAAAGGCCCTTTTGTTATTCTGTGCTTTGTAAAGCGAATGTGATAATCAAATCTGTTGTTTTTCTATTTAGTGTTTGTAATTTGGAGGTGGCAGGGCGTATGGCTGGCAAGGTAGTCTTGTTTATATTAGACAGTTCTGTTTGGAAATCATGCATGTAACCGTGAATCAAATAAACATTGCAGTGGGTTATGGAAAGGCAAATAGTTATATTCTTAAAAAAAAAAATAAACAAAATCCAGGGCATGGGTTCTTTACATTTTCCCACCGTAGAGGTCCCTGTAATAATGCAGGTGAGTAGGAAAGCATAATTTTGGATTATAGTTGATGTCATGGCTCATGAACCACAAACAGTGTGTTATGTTCAGTACAGATTTGAAAGCTGAGTATGCTGTTATTCACTGTGGTGGCATATGTATACCTTTCAGAATTTGGGATATTGTCTTTGAAGTGTGAGTGTGTAGCCTGACTAATCAGTTGAGCTTTGCGTCGCATTCTTCTAAAGACAAAATCCCGGTTGTGTTGCTGTTCTTCCCTGTCCCACCTCTTGTGGGAGGTACGACTTGCACAGTCGTTAGAGTCGTATTCACAAGTTGTTAGCAAAGCACAGTGTCAAGTTCTCTCTCTAGTTGGAGTGAAATAGGGGGTGCTGAATGACAGGAAAATGACATCCCAAGACTATACCCCAAAATGGCATTTAGAAAGATGGGGCTTTTGCTGCTTAAGAGGCTGTGAGCCATTCCTCAGGCTGTGCCCTCGCAAGGCAGCTTCTGTGAGGGCGTTACATGATAGAAATATCCTCATTTGCAGGAAAAATAACCATGCGGATATGATTTTGTATGGAGAGAGAGTTGGGTATGTTCAAAGGCATCCTGTATATTACATATAAAATACTATTAAAGGTATGAGAAATCAGGCTAAACATTCATCAAGAAATTTTCAAGAATGTATGCTTTAATATAAATTAATATAATTTGTGTCACGTGAGTTGCTGTCAGAAGGAAATGGGAAGAACATTCAGGTTGAGGTTTTTCACCAGTGCGTTTATTAACATTTTAAAGTATGAATACTTGCTGTGGTTTTTTTCTAATCTTTATGTTAACTGATTGCACCTGCTTCTAGAAGACTGGTTTCTGATGCCATTTCATTTGAACTGGGTGCAGTCAATAAGTGTCTGAGAATAAGGAGATGTTCCTCTTCATCTTCCAGCGCCGTCAGCTGCCCGTACTCAGAGATGAACCTGAACAAGGAAAGCCTCCTGCCCGACCGGCTGAGCGGGGAGATGCCCACAGCCAGCCCCATCCCCAGGAGCAGAAAAGTGGAACCAAGTGAAAGACCCACCTCTCCTGTAATCAAGTAATTGCAATTGAAACGACGTCCCTGACTAACGGCAGAACTTTATTTCAGTGTTAATTTGCAGTTGTGTGATGGCTGAGTGGTTTCAGAAGGACTTGCCTGTTAATCTACATTTTCATTTACAGGGAAGAAATGGTTTCATCAGTGCTTATCGAAAAGGTCAGCGAGCTGTCAAAGACTGATACTGATTTTACTACGTATGATTTAACAGGAGTTTGGTTTCATCTTCAGTGTAACTATCTAGACTGCTAATGGTGGTTAATTGGAATTTAAAACGGATTGTTTGCCAGTTGGTTTCGCTTAAAATTATTTGTGTTTCTTTTGTTTGCTGGGGTGGCCTTATTGAGGTGGCTGTAGATTAATGTTGCTCTTTCAAGAATAGCCACTATAAATTCTGTTCTTGTCATGGGGGTGGGGAATCGAATGACTGGGAGTGAGTTTTGCAAGAGCGACTGAAGTCTGTAGCTGAAACTTCTAGCAGGAGCAGTGGGAAAAAACAAAGGGATGTGATACCAAGATGATGATTTTCTATCAGAAATTGTGGACACCGACTCCTGTGCTTATTTTGAGCTGTGAGATACATAGAGAATTTAAGAAGGAAAGGAAAAGAAGAAAGACTTTCCATTCTTTTCAAGGGCTACAGTGATGTAAATGTGAAAATGTGAATGGTCATAGAGAAGATTTCCAGGTCCCACTGGGGTAATGACCATGTATTTTCAATACATGGTATTTTAAATGACATTCTTGGGGACAGTTTCAGCTTCATGCTTCAAAAACCAAAATACTCAGCTGTCAAAGACTGCTGCCTGGTTCGATTGTTCTTATAAGTGTAGGGTTGTAGAAATCTGAAGTGACTTAATTACCCTGTGACAGGAAGCCCGGGTAGGGCCCCAGTGAAGCCAGTGACAGTGTGAGCAGTGTTCTCTGTGGCAGGAACAGTGTCAAGTGCTACTTCTTTCATTGTCCCAATTAAGACACTGCATAAAGTTTTGAATGGGTTGTGACTCCACAGCAGTGTATGAAGAGAGGGAAGGGACAGGAGGAAAATGATACTTCATACTTCTCTCTTGTTACACATATTTCATAGAATCATGGAATGGTTTGGGTTGGCAGGGACCTTGAAGATCATCCAGTGCCACCCCCTGCCCTGGGCAGGAACACCTCCCACCAGACCAGGTTGCTCCAAGCCCCATCCAGCCTGGCCTTGAACCCCTCCAGGGATGGGGCAGCCACAGCTTCTCTGGGCAACCTGTTCCAGGGTCTCACCACCCTGGAGCAAAGAATTTCTTCCTAATATCTCATCTAAATCTCCCCCCTTTCAGTTTAAAGCCGTTACCCCTCGGTTTATCACTCCCCTCCCTGATCAAGAGTCCCTCCCCATCTCTCCTGTAGCCCCCTTTTTTGAAGTGGATAGCTTATTATCAAAAATAGCATTAGGCCAGTTTAATTCCTATTGAATTGCCAAAAATTGATTTCGTGAGGAGGAGAGTTCTGAAAGTCCCAGGTATGCAATTTTGTTGGTGGCAAGTAAGAAACTTCTATTTCTTAAAACAAACAAAATTCTTGTATTTCTTCAATTCCCCTGATGACTCTTTAGCCACAGACAAAATAAGTTGAACAACTCAGGTGCTCTCGATTTTAAACATTTTGTTAATTTGTTTTTAACAGTGACAGAAACTGCCCCAGCCCTGGTCCTGTAGGTATGAAATCCTCAGCTCACAATCGATCATCTGGGAAAACTGTACCAGAAACAACGAAGGAGGAAGATGCGGAAAGTCAATCTCCTTGCAAGAACCCCCTCTTATGTGACGTGAAAGAAAAGAAGGGGCCTGGGTAACTATCGGTTCCTTTCAAAGTGTGAGTTGTTCGGAGATGGGCAGTTTAAAACGCAGTTTACCAGGCAATGCAGCGCAGTGATTTGTCTACAAAACTCTTGGAAGCAGTGGGGAAAGACATGGAAGTTCTTCAGCTGTCCTTATGTTTAGAAATAAGGGAGGAAGGGAGTGTCACAATGGACTTAAGAAATAAGAAATGCATTTCAGAGAGGAGAGGAAAAATTCTAGAAGACAGAGAAATTACTGGAAGTTGAGATCCTTCTTCCCTGCCTCTGTGTACAAATATCTTACTGTATATGTAGAAATATTATCTTTATGAAGGCCTAAAATAATTGATAACGTGTGCTGTCTCTTCACCGTATTGAGTCATTTTGATGCAGAGGATAACAGCCTCGTGCCAACTTTGAACTCCCCAGAGGCTTTGCAGTTTGTATTTGAGCTGTTTGAATACACTGATGACTATCTGCACTTTATCATCCGGGTTTCCACATTCTTTATGTATCGAGCATAGTCAGAGAGGACGTTTTGTTGAATAAACTTCCTTTGAAAAAGGCATGGAAAATAGCGTTCACAACATTAGGTACATATGAACTGCTAGAGTTATAAAATATTGAGCATCTGGTTACTGCAATACCCAGTGGAGCTTTTTAGATGTATATTCAAAGTACACATGCATAATTGAAGACATAGATGTGTATACTTGTGTGCTCCTCAGCTGCTGAGCTCATAGTGTGGATTTAATTATGTTTGACTTGAGTACAGTTCTCTAGACCTTCATATTCCAGGTAATCTTTTCTTTCATAGAAGTCCTTGATTGAGGAACCAACCACATCTGAAGCCAAACATGAGATTAATTTTGTAGTGTTAAATCTAAGTGGTACTCACCTAGTTTCCAGTTCCATTTACTCTTTTTTGTTTTCTTTCTTTTTTTTTAAATTTTATAACTAGCAAGAGGTATTGGTGCATACAAACAAGTCTACTAGAAAAATTTGGTTTGCAAAAATATGTGTGTAAAAAATGCAGTCTGTCCCTCTGGAATGTTCCTGAGGTGAAAATTCAGGATAAAACTGACATGCCTACAGCATATTAAAGTGTAATTTGAAAATATCTTTATACTATCTCCAGAGTAACAAAAGAATTTCACTGTAATAGGAATTCCATTCTGGTAATATTTACAATTAAGGAAGGTGAACAGTCATGCTTGGGAATGAAATGGTACTGCCTCTTAAAGAAAATTCAATTTATCTTCCAACCTCTATCCCCAAACCTTCAATTCCTAATACTAACTTGTATTTAACTAGTGAGAGAAAATTTCTGGCTGTATGTTGCTATGGAAATTGTCCTGAAGAAAACAGGAAGATACATACTTCCTCAGAGGTTTTGGTGATCTTCCATATGCTGAATTACAGTAATCATTTACTTTGGCTTTGGAATTGTTTGCACTACTTTGTCCCATCTTTAGAAATTTTCTGTGTTTGTGGAGGTTAATGAATTTTTAATGAATTTTTAAGTAAGTAAATGCAGGTGATATTTCTGAGGAAGATACTGTGGAGAAGCCCTGTGTGGCACGAGAAGGCATGTCTGCTGTACACCTTCCCCTGGCACAGCTTCTCATACCATTATTATTTGTGCCTTCCCATACTACAAAGGCTGGATTTTCTGACTTTTTTTCTATCCGTTTTGCACCATTAATAGTGTGTGAAATATATTTCTGTTGATATTGAACTTGCAGCTCCTAGCTGATTTATTCCCAAACGCTTACCTGTTTCTAATAGTTTAAGTAGTATTAAATATATAAATTGTATTTAATAGTAGAAATGTAAACAGTTGAATTAATCAGGTCTATTACTCTATGGATTTGTGTTTCGAGGTTAACTAATCTTGATGGCTAATGAGGTGGTAGCTCGTTTGGCTTTTTACCTGCGTTTGGGACATGTAAAGGGGTTCCTGTTGGCTGCTTCTCTGGTAGATAGTAAAGCATGTTCATGTAGTTAGCTTTTTCGTAGTCTTGACTTTAAGGTCATTCTGCCTGGTGCCTAATTGTAGAAAAATGTAGAAAATGTTCGTTATCTACTTAGTATCTCTGAGAGCTCTGCATCTGTGAGGGTTTAGTAAGAATTGGCCAAAGTGTTCTCAATTTCTTTAAAGCAGAAAGAAATAAATATACACATAATGTCAGCAAGTTCATTTGTGTATTATCCAGTTTCAGTTACGAAGTCAAGTGTGTTGATGTGATTTACATGATCTTAGTTTAGACTTCTCTTGAGCCTTCATTGCAGAATTCACGTCTGTAGTCATGCCATCTGTGTAAGTCAGAAATCACATCCTCTCCTTTTTTTTTTTTTTTTAATTTTATGGTGATACAACATCATTTGTGTGGGAATCCTGGTGTGTTAATAGCATTGTTAGCAAGAGTTGTCCTCATGCTTAGTGATTTTTATAATTTATTAATAAAAATGAACATCTTCTTTTCCTCAGTGGAGTGCTACACACAAAGGACTCCATAAAGAGTAAAGAGTGTGAAGAAGAGGAGACAGAAAGTAAGCTGCTCATTTCAAATGAAATTAAAGGTAAATTGGCAGTACTTCATTTGTTTCATACAAAAAATGCAGAACTAAAGGAGCGTGATATTCCTTGAAATTCTTCACGAAACTGCATTGCGACATATTTTCCACATTCACTATCGGTGTCCAAAAACTTCTTGACAGCAACACTTTTAACACTGTGTTTCTTTCTCCTGTAATCATCAAAGGCTTTGCCAAGAACTTTGTCACAGTTGTAAAGATGAGTACAAAATGAATACTGGTAGGAAAAGTTCCATTTCAAGAATATTTTTCCACAGACTTTTAAAAATAGGTAATTAAACCAGTCTGAGTTGTAAAGGTATAATGTTTGCTTATTGTTTTTAAAGTGTAGTGAAAGAAAGTTAAAGCATTTACACATTACAGGCAGAATGCAAATTTCAGGTGACTTATTCAACCCAAGCTCAGTCTGTTGTGGAGTGTGATACTTCCCAGCAGCCCATCTGCAGAACGGGCGCTTCCTTTTTCATGAGTGTTACAGAGGGATGGCTAAAATTCCCACTTCACTGCCAAACTGGAGACAGTCCGGCGGAAAGCCACCAAGAGGATTAGGTGATTGAAGGACTTGACATATGAAAAAAAGAAAAGAAAACCAGAGATTTTTGGTCATTTGAAGTATTTTCTTTCAGCAGAATGGAAACATACGGTTTTGATGTTGATTTTGCTTTATATAACAATATGAAAAAAATTGAAGTCAAGTAGATAGGAGCATTTTAAATTGCCTGCATCCTTTTTTTTTATTCTAAGAAAACTGGCCTGATTTTGTGAAGTGTTTTGAGTTTGGCAGAACTATTTGGATAAAGTTTCACGAACAAGCTCTGCTTACAGGATACGTTTCTGTGTAGAATTGTGCATAATCAGATTTATAAAGCTATAACACTTTCTTATGTTATTGTTTAACAAATTTACCCTTTTAATCTTCTTGATATATACATAATTTTGTGCATTTATTGCTTAAATGTGCCATAATACTTAATCTTTAAGATGCAGATGGATCAGTGAGTTCTTGCTATCGTAGTCACGGAAAGCTCAAGCTTAAATAATTGCAGTTGTGTTGACTTTTGTGAACTGTGACTGCTGGTACCTGTGCTTATTGCCCTATTTTTTCTGCATGTCACTTCAATTATTATTCTTCAACCTACTTTTGCCATACTTTCTCGACCAGTTCTCTACTGTCCATCTTTCCTGTGAGGCAGAGAAAACACCGACTGAGAAGCAGAGGCATTTTTTGCCCACATCCTCAAAGGCATTAGGCACTGCATTCCTTTCTGGGGCAGTAAATAGAGCTCTTGAATGTGAATAGATGGAGTACAAGGTTTGGCATTATGTCACCTTAGTCAACTTATTTCCTGCTGGAATTGTCAGGATTTGACACACCTGTAAACTGTTGCAAATGGAGACATATGGGATAGATGGGTTACCTTGGCCATCGTTGCTGCTAGTGGCTATGCATGTACCCGTGTGCTCTTACATCTACATACATTTCAACATGTGCAAAAATGGAGTGCAATTTTTCCTTGGAATTTTCTGCACACGGTATTGTCATTTGCTGTTTCTTTCACAGTATCAGTGTATTACATGCTCTGTGAATGGAAAACAGAAAAAAAAAGTTAAAAACTTGTATTTTCAACACTTAAGAGACCTCTTTTAGAAAGAAGAAATCAGGGGATAAGGATGGGGAAGGGATTCCAAGGAACAACAAGAGATACATTATTCGGTAAAATAGGCTTTACATTGCTTGTTGCCTTACAAGACTCCTTCCTTTCTCACTGAGTTTTTTAGTAGTTGTAGAAGCTCTAAGGAGAATTTGAAGAACAACAGTGAAGTGTAAACAGACATGTAGGGAACTCACTTCCAAGAGTAAGAGTATGATGTTAGGAAAAAAATTAAGGACTAAAAATGTAGTCATTGGGCTGACAATAAATGGCTTAAGAGGGAACTTCTGGATAATTACAAGCTGCCCAGAGAGGTGTGGAGTCTCCTTCTCTGGAGACATTCAAAACCCACCTGGACAAGTTCCTGTGCAACCTGCTGTAGGTGGACCTGCTTTGGTTGGACTAGATGATCTCCAGAGGTCCCTTCCAACCCCATAGCATTCTGTGATAATGGACATCATTGATATAAAATGAGGATAAGTCTTGAAAGTAACAAAAATGTAAGCAGGAGGAGCAGAAAAACACAAGCAAGTGTAATCACATCCTATATTGGCCACATTATGTATTCTAGACGGTCCCACTGTGCTGGCAAAACATCTATAATAGGAATTTGTGCCCTAGTTGTTGGGCACAAACGTATGAAAACTAGAACAGTAAGGGTAGGAAGAACTGTGAATAATAGCAACTTCCCAAAAATGGAAATAGAGTGGAGCTATAATAGAAGTGAGCGTTCCAAACAAAAATAGCACAAGGATTTGGGATTGCATGAAGCCATGTTAGTAAGGAATATTAAGCATAGGTTCTTTCTTAGCTGTTCCATTCAGAAATGAATTCCAGAAGTTTTTCTACAGTTTTACTCGGCAACTGGGAAGCATTCAGGCCTGAGTTCACAGCAGGCGTGTTGCTTTTGCATTCGCAATGGAGCTAAATGAACGTAGATGTCTTATGCAGTTTGACATCATTCGCGGCCATCCTCTTCACTCCTTCCTCCTACACACATCTGCAACTGCTGCTGCTCTGCAGACGGCAGCCGCCACAGCAGCACGGGGCTGAAGCCCCCCTCCCATCCCCACGTCACCTTCGCGGCCGGTGGGACGGCAGCTCATCCCTTCCCTTATGGATAAGCGAGATAAAAAGGGAAACGACCTTGTAAAAAAGACCCCACAGCGGCACGGAGGAGTTAAATGTTATTTTTCCAAATAAAACATTGAGTTAAAGTGGGAACAGGGAATTTGCAGACACTTGTGGTTTTTCCTCAGAAGAACTGAAAAACATTTTGTCACGGATGAGGCATAAATGTTGTGTGGGCTGGAACTGTACGGCTGATTCACGTGGAATTTTGTAGCAGTGCAGTTCTGCTTGTCGTGGAGTTATAACAGCTCAGCCCTGGAATTAAGTTAGTTCTTGTACCACTCTACGACTATTAAATGTGGGTGTGATTTATTGTATCAAAATATTTAAAATTATTTGCCCTATAGTGTGGTATGCCAGCAGTTATGTTGGCAGAGAATTGTGTTGTGTCGGAAGAGGCTTTTTCCATGTAAGAGTCGTTACATTTATATAGAGCCAGTATAATCACAGGAGGTAGTGGTGGAAAAACAGTCGTGGTGCTCCTCTGGTTCTGTAAAGGCAGAACCGTACAGCTCGTAAGGAGGCCCCTATATATCAGTAGAAATGAGTGTGCTTTCACTGTGACTGAGCTCATCACTGATTTAATGCTTGTTTGTTGCTTCCTGTTGTTGAAGATGTTGAAGAACCCAACACGCAGAGGCTTCTTTCTCAACCAGTTCTTGTGTCTTCCAAGCTGCAAATCCCTGGCCTGCCCTTGCGCTGGGAACAGCAGAGCAAGCTCCTTCCAAGCGTAGCCGGGATCCCAGCCAGTAAAGTTTCCAAGTGGAGCACGGATGAGGTAGGTTTCCCCTGTATCTTCTGTCTCACCCCCAGCACCCCTGAAGGTTTGGTTGATTCAGAGCTTTAGATTAAGCCCATAAATGAACAATAACGCAGAGGATTAGAGTCAGCCAGACCTAATGTTACAGTCCCCAAAACCCCTGTTCAGCTGCCATCCAGCCCTAGAAGCGGTAAATATAGATTCATACCTGTATAGATAGAGATAAATATATATGTCTGCATATATATTCATTGGGGTTAAAAAAGGAAAGAAAAGTGCTAAATGTATGTGGCAGATCAAGTGCTCGAGGTCTGCACTGGTAACATTTAGTACCCACACAAACATTTTGGAAGAATGATTTAGGGGTCAGCATGGACCAAGGAGCTATTCCTGGTGCATGGTTTGGAGGTGGCACGCTGGTCTTGGGGGTTAGAATATAGTGCAGAGAGGAACGGGGTGCGTGTGGCCAGGCCGTGACACCTGATTTCAAGATTAGAGCCCCGTCACTGTTAAGTATGTAATAACACATGAACAGACAGGGTCTAGTCCCTGCTTTACTTTCAGAAGTACCTATAATTAAGGCAGTTTTCTGCAGCTGGGACAGTCAGGTCTCCTCTAATCAGAGAAAGAAAGCAGCATGAACTTTGAAAAAGTTTTGAAAAAGATTTGCTAATCTCTGTGTAAAGAATAAAGAAGAGGAAGGCACCGTTTTGGTTCCTGAGAAATGATTCACCAAGAGAAGGTTCATGGTTCTGGAACCGCATGGATAGAATAACCTGAGTAATTTTGAGGGAGCAGCCATGTCCCACTCTTAGATGTCCTGTGGACAAGAGTGGCATGTGATCTTTCAGTTTGCAGATTTTGTGAATCCTGTCCTTGAACACCCAGCTGCGTGACCCCACGCACTTATAGAAGGTGAAATATCTAATATGAGGCTGGAAAAGCGATAGCTAAAAAACTTCACTTCAGTCGTTGTCAGCCTTTAAGACTTCTTTGAGAAAACACCAGTCTTACTAAGTCTTTTGTTTTATACTTTGGTGACAGGTCTCTGAATTTATACGGAGTTTACCAGGATGCGAAGAACATGGCAAGGTGTTTAAAGATGAGGTGGGTGAATTTTATTTCAAAAAGACACGGAGTACGGGACTTGGTGGAGAGATCAATTTTACTAAAAATACGTATGAAGTAGTAGGATGAAGTGTATTTTTGAATTCAGACACAAATGTATGGGAGATTAGGTTGGTTTGCAGGTCATGGAGTGGGAGGGAAGTAAAGAAGATAAAACTAGCAAGTGTCAGCCAGGTCTCTTGAGCTTCGCTAGCTTTGTTACTGCAACTGAAATTCCTTAGAACCTAAAATAGAAGAGGAGGAACTTTGTGATTTACTACTGCTCCCTCTTAATATGCTTTGAGGAAATTTATAAGTATGTTCTTTTAGTTCTGCAGGATGTTAATAAGTAAAATAAAGCAGAGCAGTGGTTCAAGATAACCACCTGTTAAAACTCTTTGCATCTTGTCTGATTGCACTTAGTTCTTGATGCCCTTCCTCCCGATACAGCCAGTTCAGGAAAGTGATTTGAGTGAGTGGGAAGTGAGAAGATTTGAAGGCATCTGATGAGGTTCCAAGGAGCGTATACTCACTTTGTGACCGTGTCAGGCGTGCATTTCTGGTGTCTGAAAAAATTGTTGTGCCAAGAGTCGATGGGTCAGTGGTCATGATCTCTCCCTGCCGAAATTACCTTTTACCTACTTCTCCTCTAATCTTGGCAGTTCCAGGTGGTTTTCTTGGTTTGCTGACCAGGCTGACAGTTTCATCACCCTCTTGATAGAAACATCCTCCTTATTAGTACAGCTACTTTGTCTAGTAGTTGCTTAATTCAATCTTAGGTAAATCATGTCTTGTTACTATTTCTCTATAATTAATGAAGTACGGTTGGGGCTGCATAGATGACGTTTAGCAGCAGTGGCAGGTTCCCCTGGTTGCTTCGATTACATGTTACATTTCATTTTTCTAGTTAATACCAATTTTACTACAACAGAATGAGTAGAAAATGCTTGTGGTGGCTGCGTGATGCTGTTCTCACCGTGCTGTTCCTCGATGTACAGTGCTGGGATGTACCTTGCAGGCTTCCTTTGCAGCCTCTCTGATTCAGAAAGCTTGTCTTCTAGTCCTACAGAAACTTAATTACACTGTTTTTATCTCAAATTAGTATCTTTAAGCCTAAGCAGTGCACTTGATTTAGCAGCAGTTGGCTTTTAGGCTTAGTTATCCTGCATATGTTACACTGAAAACTTAATGGATAAGTGACCTGAAGTTTACCCAAGAAGTGTTGGCCCTGTTGAAACCCTTGGAATCAAGAACCTTGTGGCTCTTCGTGTTTGGATTTAGCACTTCTGCTGGTGGGAGGATATCCACTTGTAACGTTTATTAAAATAGCAACACTGCAAAGCTGGCAGGAAAAATATTCAGTGTTTTAAAAAGTTGTGCTTGTGTCAAAAGAGGCAGTTTTATGGAGCCCGGCCCCTGTTTACATCTGGGACCAAATTAGTTTTAATTTGCTACTTAATAAACAGAAAGGGGTGACCTGAAGGGGGTTCCAGTTCTGTAGTTGGGAGTGAAATCCAGAAGCTTTCTTATGGAGGCTTGTAGAAAAAGAGTAGCTAAGACGTTAAAAAGCATTCGTGTGCTGCAGTACAGTTGAATCCTACTTAATTTACCCATTTTACTTTTCAGTAGCTTTTACTTTATACTGCTGGTATGGAAATAAGAACTGGTTACCTAAAAATTAGCCAGACGGTTGCTTTCAAGCAGAAAGAAGATCATCAGGCTGTTCTTTTGGAGTAGCTGATCTGCCTGAAAGGCTGGGATCAAAGCTATCCTGAGAGCGTTTGGAAGTGTTTGTATTCGGCCATTCCTTTACGCTCTCGGAAATTGCTGGGAATTTTCTTTTCATGTTTTCAGAAACATCTATACTGCTGCACTGTCAGACCTATTAATAGCTCTGTGTGGTTTGTTTTTGTTTTTTTTTTTTCCTTTTACAGCAAATTGACGGAGAAGCATTTCTACTAATGACCCAATCAGACATAGTCAAAATAATGAGCATTAAACTGGGACCAGCCCTAAAAATCTTTAATTCCATTCTGATGTTCAAAGCGGCAGAGAAAAACTCGCACAATGAACTTTGAAGATAATGGGAAATGTGTACGAGCCGGCTTTCTCCACGGGAGCTCATGTTTTATTCAAAGCACAAAGACTTGCTAGAACTGTGGAGTAAGGACTCTCAGAAAGGAAGAAACCAGTTGAGCACTGGTGGACTATTTCTGTTCCAGTAGAGCCAGTACACACCGGGAAGTGTTCGAGCTTTTGGGAAGGTACTGTGGAACAAGCGAGTCAGCTAGTCTTAATTACCAAACTAATGGCCCTCATCCTCCCTGGATGGTTGTTAGGATCCCTGACTTTCTCTGGGCATCAAGAAAACCTTCATTCATTATTTATGCTGTATTATAGAAGGGAATGTTAATATTTTCTAAGAATTCTTGAATTCTACTTCATGTACCCATTTTACTTTTCAGGAGCTTTGACTTCATACTATCCAAATAAAAACCGATTAGCCGAAAATTAGGCTACAGGTAGCCAGAGGAGACTGTTACGGCTAATACCTATTTGTGCCATAGTTTAAAAATGAAACACTTAACGTTACATACGTGACACTTTATGCTATAGCATATAACTTTACAGATTATAAAACTGTCTGTTTGCTTGTAAGAAAACAAAACAAACCTTGTTGGGGTTGAAATTATAATGCTTTTTTGATAACTGAATGTTTTTACTTTTGCACGGTTACAAAAATGTTATGTGAGTTTCTCCACCAGCATCTTTAATGTATTTTACCAAAAGACCAGTATAGAGAAGGCTGCAACTGAAAAATAAAGTTTGACTTCATAGAAGACTTTTCGTTTATGCTGCACAATAGAGTCCCAGCCTTTGACATGGGAGTCTGCTACGTTCCTTCAGCACACGAAGGAAAACACGTATATTTTGAGGTAAGGATATTAGCAAAAAAAAAAAGGAAGTATATTCATCCATGTCTGCACGTGCCAGTCTCCAGTAGAGTAGCCACAGGCGTGGAGAAAAAGCGTGCTAAAGCTGGGACTGCTGCTCTGGCTTCGTATTCCACCTAGGTTTGTTTTCCCCATGGCGGGAGAATTATTTCACCCACCGCTTCCCAGTTGGAAAGTCTGATTTATAAATGAATAAGGCACAGGGGGAAAGACAGCACAGAGGAAAAGGATACCTAAGGTCATTAGCAGGCTGGAGATGCCACCAGCAGGTACTTGGGTGAGGCAGCCTTCTCCCTTGGAGGATTTTTCTAACGATTTGTCAGGGAAAGTCGTTGCACTTGGTATATATACTTAAGGTGTAAACCAGATGCACTTTAAATGGGAGAAAGCCTGGCTGCCTGTGTCCTGAGGACTAGTCGAGAACGTTGCTTTTTGGAAGAAGAGAGGGAAGAGTTGGCTGGAGGTTCTTGGCAGCCCCTCTTCTCAGCGCTGCGGTGGGCAGTTGCTCAGCCTTGAGAGCTGAGAACACACAGAGCGTTCCCGTTGCACGGAGCTGGGAGAATTTGTACATCTTCCCACGGGTTTTGCTGGGCTGTTCTGTGGCTGGAGCTCCTTCAGGTTTGAAGTGCTCTCTGTGTCCCATCCCGTAGGTGACTGCAGTGATACGAGGTGAAACAGGGTCGGTATGAAGTAAGTTGCATCGAGCTGTTAATTTCCTTCCATAGCATTGCATAAATAATATTTTTACATTTTGTTCGATATTTGTACGTTCAAATTGCACTCTTATTGTACTACGATACAAATAAAACCTGAACTGGAGCCGTCTGTTCCATTTGTGTGTGCCCAGGATTCGGGGATCAACCCAGCTGTTCCCGGGGGCGGTGCGGGGTAATTCCTCACCAGAGCTCCGTGTGGCCGTGAGTTTAAAACAGCAACTTGGCTTCTGCCACCTGCCCTCTCCCTAAACACTTACTTTTAAGGCTGTCACAATCAAAATCCCTTTTTTTGCCAGGTTTTGTCACTGGCAGCAGCTGAAGTTGCCCGTGCAGGTCAGTGAAATGCCATATTCTTCTGTTTTCTTTCCTTCTGTCCTTCCATGTAGTTTGATTTTCCCTCACCCTCTGTCTCTCTTACGTGCCAGGTTTGTAGCCTACACTGAGAACCCGTGGAGAGATTTGCTGCTCGGCAGAGATTACGTGAGGATGGGAGCAGCTCCCTGAATTCTTACACACCTATTTACAAAGTGCTGCGTGATTTAAGAAACGGGCTTAAATTAGTACCGTTTGCAAGATGTAGAATAAACCTCACTTAAATGATACAGAGCCCAACTTTTTATTCCTACAGCTACCACAACAGCGAGAACATGCATAATCCTTACTTTTGTATCCCACGGGAGGAGGTCGCAGGGTGTAGCCACCTCTGCTACAAAAAACTACACCCGGGAAATTAACTCGGAAACTGAAAACGCTCAGGAGACGCACTGAATCTTTAAAATCTTTGAAGTTGGTATTGTTTCGTATGTTGTGCTGGAGGTAGCCCGGTAAAGGTTGTCCCCTGATTGCTGTGGGAGCCACATGAAACACCCCAAGGCTCTAGGGAGAGAGTCTGGCCGTTAAATGCAGCGATTTCCCCTCGTGCTGCAGGATCTCCCCCTTAAATCTCTGCCTTGGAGTCACCCCTGCCCAGCCAGGTCTCAGCAAAGCCTCTGTGGTCTTCAAAGCTGTGTGTTTTGAGTGTTGGAAGAACCGTGGTGACCACAAATGCTGTTTTGCCTACACAGGCGTTGTAAGAACTGGTGGGAAGCTCGTTCTTCAGTAGAACGCAGTGTTTTAATAAAAAGCCATTTTAATTTGTAATTGATGTGGTGGGTGGTGTTTGCTGGCTGCTCCTACTCCCCATCACTAGGTGCTCGTCCGAAGCCGTCAGGCAGTAACCCCTGGGATTTCCAGACAGGCAGGAGTTAAGAGGAGCCCGTTTGGGAGAAGAGAAGGCAGTGGAAGAAGAGAGGAGATGGGCAGATGGGAGACTCACCACGTGGAGAAGGAAGATTTGTTCCAGGGAGTAAATTCAGAAAGAAAATGAGCCATTCTCTCCCTGACACCAAAGCTGTGGGGACCTCAGCTTTGTGCAGCCTCCTGGGTAAGTCATTCTTGCTACTGGAGAGCTCATCTCAGAATCCCTATTTAACAAGTTCAGGATTAATGTTAAAAAAAAACCAAAGAAAATTAAAAGAATGTTTCATGCATGGAGAAAAGAGCGAAAGCTCATCATCCTGTGAATTACAAATCAGGCCCACCTTTTTAAAACACAAAAATTGTTACAGTAGCCTTTCAGGCATCATCACATCATGAAACGATGGTAACAAGTCAATCTTTAATTTGTGCCACTTCAAAGCATTAAATGTATTAGGGTCCGAAGCAGCCAAGTGCTCGCTTCACCTCACAAGTGTGTTATTCAAATTCTGACAGTGAAAAGACTGAATTTTTCAGATGCTCCGTGGAAAAATAATATACAACACTTGCAGTAATCTAGAAAATTTTATTATCTCTAATGCCTCTAAACTGCTCTAGAATTTCCATTTAAAATAATGAAAATGATTAGGTTTTAAATTTTAAAAATTAAATTAAAAATTTAAAAATTAAATAAAAAATTAAAAATTCCACCAGAAAGAATGGCACTGATTTATCTTCACAACAAAGCAATTTATTTATTTTGAGGAAATGTTAAATGCTCCCGAGAGGTGGGAGGGATGCTGGGCTGCTCTCCTCGAGGACCAGGGACTCCAGGAAGCCGAGCGTCCTGCGGATTCTCCTGGGGCACGGGATGTCGAACACGCGGAAGGCGGCCACCAGCACGGCCAGGGCCATGGTGCAGTCGTCGAGCTGGGCCAGCTCCTCCCTTCCCACGTACAGCGCGAACTCGCACGAGTTCACATCGAAGGGATTTTTCACTTCCAGCACGGGCGTCGCCACCTTCGCCTAAATTTGGAAAAAAAAAGAAAGGATATTTCAAATGATGTCATGGCATCGCTCTGGGGAACAGGTCAGAGAGGTAACCACGCGCAACGGCACTGCTTTTGTTGTCCCAAAGGGCGGTCGTTTACTCAGCCAATATACACACAGAATAGAGGGAATATCTATTTATTTCATCCCTGCAGAGATGGGTGCTGGGTGGTGATCCGCAAAGCCAGCCCCCTGGCCTAAAAACCCTTAGGAATAAGGATCAAAACACAGAAATACACACTCTTAGTTATAATTATGGGTTAGTACCTTATCTTAACAATTGGTTAGTACAGTCTCTTGCTTTCATTTGAAGTTACAAGGTCCTTTAATTGATGTGTGCATGCTCCAGCAGTGAGGGGGGCGTTAGTCCGATTCAGCCTCCAGTTGAGTTGGGGGTCACCATCTCCCATTGCCACCTTTACCTTTCCCCCAGTTACTGCCAATTTTTTGGTGACTTTATGCCTTCTCCAGCAGCTGCCTGGTTTTCAGCTGGTGGGATGTTCCTCATTATCAAGCTGCTGTTCTTCTTCAAGGGTATATTCATTAGCGAGGCATTTATTGTTCATACCGAGCGTCTGGTTGCACAGGGCCTTGTGACCTTTTTACAGCTCTTTGTTCTTCCCTAGTGAGAGATTTTACCTTCTGAAATACATTTTAAAAGTACGTTCTACCTTCTTAAAAGCGCATCACTTTGAATTCGGCTACTATTTCTGTGAATGTTTGCCTTCTACCCAACAGGCAAGCTCATGGCATCCTTTTCCAGGAACCACCAGGTGTCGTGCCCAGGCAGCTCCCAGGAGGAAGAGAGACCCAGGCTCTGTCTCCTACCTTCTCGTTCACCGCAGCAAACAGGCTGGAGTCGTCTCCAAAGACAGCCGGCAGGAGTAAACACGCAGCAGTCATTTTCAGATCTGTCAAAGGCAAGGATTTTGACTAAATTACAAATGAAAACGTCCCAGCACTGCGGTAAGGTCCTGGAAGAGCAAATTGCAGCCGATGAAATAATTAACAACTCTTATTTGGTCCATTTTGAAGAGCGGTTTGTGCCGCAGTGAAGGTGTAGGTGCCTCAGCTGGCGATGGGCAGGAGAATTCAAGTCATTCATGACATTTTGCTACTCAGTATTACAATTAAATTTCTCTTGCAGTAAGTGAGTAGGCCTTTGGGTTGCTTCTAGTGGAGTAAGAGTAACCCACCTGCCCCAAAACTCCTCTCTCCCCAGTAAATCAAATGTCTCTGGGGAGCCTGGTAGCCAGAGGACACCACCTTGAAGGCTGTGGTACCAGCTGGTGCTGCAGGACCTCCTGGGATGTGGTACCCGCCACCCCACGGGTTCAGCTATTAATGACTGCAGCATCTTTTCTGCAGGTCAGGCTTCTGGTGTCCTGTGTTCTGCTGAACCTATCTCCTCAGACATTTATTCCTTAGGTGCCAGGTCAAGTTGTTTGTAAGAAAAACCAGGAACCTTGGGAATTTCCAGAGGTATGAGTTAAAATCTTTGTGTGTGTATTATGTAAGAGAACGGGAAATTCCTTACAAGCTCCATAGCTTTCTAAGGCCAAAGGCAGGAGTAGAAAGTCCATAAAGGCTTTCTGGCTTTGGCTGTTTGTTGACATTTTTTAGTCTGTCATGAGCTATTGAGTACTTGTGGTTTTAAGCTTAAAGGAAGAAAACACCAATGTTTTAACCTACTCTGCTTGCTTACTTAAACAACCTGCTAATAAAAGGAGTGAAACTGCTGTAGGAAACACATGTGTTCATACTCTGTCTGTGATTTGACATCCTGGCATTCTCCTTATTTGATAGAAAATGCGAGTCAAAGGAGCACCTCTGGCAGAGCTGAGCTCAGGTGTGGGCACCAGCAGCTGCGGTTTGGGAAGAATAGAGATGAGGAGTAACTCCTGCAACGTTTTGTCCCCGCAGAACGGCCCTCCGGGTTTTTCGGACTGAAAGAAGCTGAGCCAAAACATATTTTGGTGGAGGCACCCGGATCCCTTTGCATGACTGTGTCACCCGCTCGCCAGAGGGACCCGTTTGGGCGCTTACTCCTGCCACGAGTCTCTGCAGAGACGAGGTACGTGGAACACAGGCAGCAGTAACTGGTTCTTCCATTGCTTCACTGGGATGGAACAGCACCGCTCTTTCTGAAGGAAATCGTCTCTTTTTATGGGACTATTTCTCTTTCTAAACCAAAAAATTCATTCTCTGCACGTATTTATAGAAAATAATAAGCCCTCTTTTACATATCTAGGAATACATAATTCTGCTCATCTTATTTTAAGACTAACTTTATCAAACCTGCAATTTTTTATTCAATAGAAAAAGTTTCAACACCTGACTGAATTTCCCAGTAGCTTATTAGCTTTCATTCTTCATGCTTCCCCATCACTGTATACTTTTCAAGCAACTGTGACATTTGAAAATGTTTTTGCAGTGAAATTAGAGCTAGTTTGGTTACATACGTAAGAACAATGAGCTACAGCAAAACTCTGAGCGTAGAAGATTTGTACTGACATTTCAGAATGTCTTCCTCTGTGTGCAGCTTCAGATTTTCTTGCAGCAGAATGTTAATTGGATTATTCCTCACTGCGTACAAAGATAATATGTTTTCTGAATAAATCTCCAAAATCTCAACTGTTTTCTTATAAATGTCCGTGTGTGTGAGAAGCTGGAACTCCCTAAAAAGCTAAAAGAAAAAGAAAAAATGTGCATTATTGCAATCCTCAAACCCGAAACTGAAAACAGCACACGGGGTGCACGCTTTGAAGACAGGATAAGACTAGCTCAGTAAAATAAGATTATAAACTGGAGGGGGTGGTTTCATTTCTTTTCAAAGTAGGGAAGAAATACATCAAGTCATACCGAAATACATCAGAAAACTCGCTGCTGTTGTGCGTGGCATGTTTAACACAGGGCTGGTGAATCTTTTAACGTGGGGTTAGCAGCCAAAATATGAGTGGAATTAAAGAGAACAATGCTGATGGCTACTTCACTGGAAACATCCACTAAAATACACGCCTACGGTTGTATCACATCTATAACGTAGGATTCGGTGTCACTATTAAAAATAGCTCTGGTACCTGGTAAGGGCATCTTAAGAAAGGAAATAGTCTAAGGATCTCTTTTAAAGGTGCCTTCTCGCTGATCATCTTCCTCCGTACTTCTGTTGTCACATTCATTCTGTTCTCCACTTCTTTCCAGTTCCTCTGAGTTTTCATATATTCTTGCTTAAGCCAGTTAATGTGTGCAGCCATTGTGCTGCCTTCCAGATGAACAGGTTCTTCCTATCGAGAAATGAAGGACAGAATCTTAACAAATCATCTGTGCGTTTTATCAGGTGTCGTTTGTGTGAGTTGGGTGTAGTCAAGCTCAGCAGAAAGTGCCCGTAGTGCGGTTTTGGTTGGTTTTGGTCCCAGCCCTGGGAACTCACCCTTGTATTCTAACAGTTATATTAAGATCTGTTTTCATATACTGTTGTAGCCATCAGCCGAGTCTCCCAAGCTCAAATTTACATATTTGAGGATATTCCTGAAATTCCTATCTCTGTGTTTGGTTGCCTAATTGTGGTTTATTGGAAATCAGTAGGCAGATCTAATGGTGACTCAGTGTTTAGCAGTATTAGCTCTGCATCGCCAAGAGAAATAGTATTTGCTTCTTACTGGTAAGGGTCCTAAAACCAGGACAATTAACTTTTCACATCTATGCAACTGAAGTATTTACTCCCCCAAGGAGACCGACTGAACTTAGAAAACTCTTAATGGAAAGTGTTATTTGAGCAGTCCAACTGCTCAACAAGTTATTTATTGCTTGAAGGTAGTTAAGAATCTTCCCAAAAATTGTTATTTTTGTCCCTATTGTAATTCCAAACCCAGTAATTACTGAGATAAGGAGTGGCCAGAGCCAGGAGGTGTTCAAGGCCAGGCTGGATGGGGCTTTGAGCAACCTGGTCTGGTGGGAGGTGGACTCCCAAGGGTTATGTCTTTATATTTACTAGCCTTCAGTAGGCTTTTTTTCCTTCCACTATTCATCCCAGTCACTCTTCCAATTCTCATGAAATTGTACCTTCCATAAGATCCTTCCCACTGTAGTTTTATAGCTATGTCATATTCTGTCCTCAGCCACCTCTCTTCCAGCCAAATCATTCCATATATAAAAGCTGGCCTATACTTTCAATTATCTGTGTTATTGTCTTTGCTTATTTTCTAATTTCACCTCAGGCTTTATGAAGTGGGCACAGTACCACTTCAAATACTAGTTGAGATGCTGGGACAGCACAGGTGCATATAGTGGAATAATGAGCTCCCTTTTGTGTCTTTCTTAAATAATTCTGAGCCTTCTATATACTCTTTTTTTGAGTGCTGCTTAGCATTTTCTTTGGCCTGATAGGAAAATATCGTTTGTGAATGGTAATAATAAGCTCAGAGCCCACCACTGTAAATGCTTTTAGGAGTGGATTTTCCCCTTGTGCATTGTTTTACATTTATCACTATTGAACTTTATCTGCTGGTTTTTTGCCCTGTCACTCAGAAGCATGGGGTCCTTCTGCAACCCTTCAGTCAGTCTTTTGTCTTTAGTCCCCTTAGTAGCATCACCAAATGTGATCAGCCAACGATTCTCCTTTTCCCACATCATTTAGAAATACACAGTACTGCATAAACTAAGCATTAATGATCTTTTCCACTGTCATTCTTTGTTCTATCTTTTAAATGTTTATCCATGTGTGGATCCTGCTTATCCCCTCAGATTATATCACCTCCTTTGGAAGGCATGTGGTGAAATCTCTTCTAAACTTGAAGTAAACTATAACAGCTGGATTTCCCATGTCCTCAGGGTTGTTGAATGCTTCAAAGAACTAATGAGTTTATGAAGAATTACTTCTGTTTACAGAAAAATCTGTTGATTCATTCCCAATGTGTTCATCTCTTGGGTCTTCAATACAGTTCTTGCCAATTTGGCCAGCAAAGGAGGCAGGTTTCTTGGTCAGCGAGGTCCCTCCTGAAACTCTAGAAGCTGGCATCAGGTTAGCTCCCTCCAATTTCCTAGGATCATGTTTCATAGGAGAAATTGTACATAACAATTAGAAAATTACCTGCTTTATCTTTGAGCATGTCTGAAAATTTTGCACAAATATCATGTGGTCCTGGGAATGTGTTACTGCTCGCTTTCACAGACTCACAGAATGATATGGGGTTGGAAGGGACCTCTGGAGATCGTCCAGTCCAACCCCCTGCCAGAGCAGGTCCACCCAGAGCAGGTCCCACAGGAACGTGTCCAGGCGGGTTTGAATGTCTCCAGAGAAGGAGACTCCACCACCTCTCTGGGCAGCCTCTGCCAGGGCTCTGCCACCCTCACAGGAAAGAAGTTCCTCCTCATGTTGAGATGGAACTTCTTATGTTCCAGTTTGTGCCTGTTCCCTCTTGTCCTGTCCCCGGGCACCACTGAAAAGAGACTGGCCCCATCCTCCTGACACCCACCCTTTCAGTATTTATAGGCGTTGATCAGATCCCCCCTCAGCCTTCTCTTCTCCAGACTAAAAAGCCTCAAGTCCCTCAGCTTTTCCTCATCAGAGGGATGCTCCAGGCCCCTCATCATCTTCATAGCCCTCTGCTGTACCCTCTCCAGCAGTTCCCTGTCTCTTGACTCCAAACTGTTACTACTGGCTCTTCCTGTGGGTCTGCTTCCAAGTCTCCTGCACATAGAGCAGGAGCTTCTTCAGCCACCTGATGTGGAGCACAGGAACCCCTTTCCAGAGGGGCTGCCACCATTGGGGCCTTACTTGTAGAGGTAGAAAAGCGAAACAACCTCAACCTGGTGTGCTGTGACCACCGACAAACTCACGGGATTGCTTAGAAACACACACCCAGGAGAACAAAGCGTGACCTTTAACTCCAGCTTATCTCCATCCCCCTTGTCAAGGCAAACAGTTGATGGACTTTCCACATAGTCAACTCTGAGCTAGTTTAGCTAATGACATTATTTATTAGCTAAATGAGACCATTTGACATTTGTGTAGGCATCTATGGCAGGCGACCAATGGAAATAGGGCAGTTGTACAAGGAAGAATTGCTGTAATGGATATACATTCCCAGCCGTAAAACACATTTTAAAACTTGAAGTAATAGAGCTCCAGAAATGTACCAAGTCTGTGGTAGCACCGTTCGGAGACCAGTCAATGCCAGTTTTCTACTGGCCTTAGTAGCCACTGCCGTTTCAGAGATTACTTCTCACTTGTTAAAGTGCAGTGGAAACATAACATCCTGAGGATGGGTGGTGGGAAGTGTGAAGTAAAACACCTGGGCAGGTAGAAAACTGTGCTGTTTGCAGGGAAAGAGCAAGTGAACGCTGAGTTTTAGTGTTGGCATTAGCAACCAAGGCTGCTGTGATTTGGGGGACTCCTTTATCTATGGACAGTGGCAAATCTTTTATATATAATTTCGGTATCTCCTTTTAGTTTGTGAACAGGTTGATTCTTAAGGAAAATAGAAAGGTAACTGAGAGGTGGCTTTCTTCTGGAGGAAAGAAGTTACCTCCATGGGGTATTATTTTGCAATGTATTTTAAAATCTATTAGAGAATGAATTTAAGTGGGATTTAGAATCTTTTATAGTTAACCTTAATGTTACTGGTGTGAATGGGAAGAATCTGGGTTTGGAAAGCTGGTTCATCAACCTGTCTCTCACTCCGTTGCATCCTAATTTAGGGAGGACTGTGGATCCTCCCCCTTTTAACCATCAAAGAGGTGACAGCACAGCAATATTCCAGTAAAATTGTGACAATAAGGTTAAATCTCAGTTATTTCAATACACTGCAAAAAGGCAATGCTATCCCGACTGAGGCCAGGATCTCCTGTCTCAGTGTCTGAAGAAAAGAAGGAAGCCAAAGGGAACAGGTCAGCACACGTGCAGGAGAGAACCAAAAAAATAGCCTTTTTAAATGAGGACTCCTTCATTCTTGATGTCACCCAAACTTCTCTGGCCACGTTTTCAGTTGTGTCACCAGTAACACCCATTTCTCTTGCAGTGATAAGGAGAATGTTAATTGGTGCTTTTTGATTATTTATTTTTTTTTAATGTAGAACTTTGTCTTATTTGGCAATGTACATACTTAATTTATGACAAATTTATTTTTAAATAATAAGTTTGATTTTTTAAAAAATAGCCTTGCTGGAGGAAATGCAATTAACCTTCAATGCCTCTAAAAAACAAGCTGCGTTTTTGCCACAAGCTCATGAGAAATACTGCAGAAGGGAGAAAAAGGTCAAAAGGATGCCGAGAGGAAGTTAATGAGGCAAGCAGAGGAGATCCAGCACTTGTAGGTCGGTGTACCCAAGGGGATGGTCCTGCCAAGGCTCTTAGCCCTTCGGTTGGATTCACTCACAAAGGGTGACAGCAGAAGGGACCCATCCCCCAGTGCCCAAGCCCACGACCACCCTTAGCATCTTGGTATCTCGGATATCTGTGACTAAAGCCAGTAGATCTAGGAGCCACACAGGTCATAGGGCTCTCTGCTCACGCCCCAGATGTCTTTGGACAGTCACCTCCAGTTAACGTTCACAGTTCTACTTGGAGCCCTGTACAAGTAGATTGTGTTAAGACGCTCACATAAAAGCAAGAAAACATATATACATGAAACAACTAGACTCCAAATCCCTGGTGTAGGACAGTTAGTCCTTTGGTCAGAGACAGGCGTTTAAATAAAGGCCAAATTCCTTCATGTCGTTTTAGGTGATCTTAATTTTTTTCCAAGATACAGCTAGAGGTTGTAACACCATATTCTTGCCAAAAAGCCTCAGCTCGTGGGGCACTTCTGTTAGCCAAGGAAGTGAAGCTGCTGCATCTTTGTGGGGAAGAAGGGAGCAATTCTTACGCGTGATGTGTGTCACCAAGGACTAAGCATTCAGTTACTGTTGAAAGCCAGCTTCATAAATCCTAAAAGTCATTAATGTCAACACCAAAGCAACACGACCGCCTAATCACGGAGCGATGAAAGCTCCTCTGGTGAGGACAGCAGGCACCTCTGGCTCTTTACAAGGGTTGACAGCAGCTCCTGAATGTGAAGTGTAGCCTCGCTGTTGCTAATGACAAAGATCAAGATCTCTTTTTTTGAAGAACGCCAATAGGACCTACTGGCTCCTCAGTCTGAGAGAGAGAATTCATATAGGACCAGTAGAGCTAAAGGGATGGATATGGGGACATGGCAATGCATCCTGCTGGTCGTTCACTGCCAGCCATGGATTCAGGTCCCTCACCTGGGATGCTTTGGGAATAGTCCTTTGAGGGTATTCCTTTGGATGGAGACTAATCCGCTTGCTGGAAAGGGTAGAAACCATGCGATGGTCACAAGAACCATCTCCTGGAACAGCAGAGCCATGTAGAAAGGTTCGGGACCTTTGTCCCTACAACGGGACAACCCGTATTTCAAACTTTACGTTAACTCACAGAACAACGGAGATGCTGAATGACGGAAATAAGGTGAAGCACAAGAGGTACACCAGGAATCTGTGTTTAAAGCTTTTGCTTTGACTCTAAAAGCATTTTAAAATATTAGCTAAGCAACACTGCACACTGTGAGTGCAGATCAAAGTTTTAGTGGAAAAATGCCATTACAGGAGTGCAGCCACTGAATGATCATCCGAATGTACACGCTCAGGTTCTGGCTGTGCAGACATCCCAGCACTGGATTTGGAGACCTCTAATCTTAGAGGAGAAGGGGCTGTCATCACCCCTGCTTCATGTCCTTACAGCATCCACAGCACAGATGGTACCTGATGCTGTACCTGCCAATAGAGCCCCTCAACCACAAGACTTCAAATAATAATTTGAATATCATTTGGTTTTGTTTGTGGTACTGGCTTCTAGACCAAATATTTACTTTTTGAGGCCAAGACTCTTTGTTTAGCAGTTTATCACAAAGGAGCTAGTGCCAAGGATTGGCATAAAGGTGCCCTTATGTGCATTCCTAAATATACAGAGTTAAAAACCCCACCCTGCATTCATCTAAAAGAATACTAAACAAACATCTTGTTCAGCTGTGCACGTTTGTAGTGACATAATTTAGGATGTCAGAGCTGAGACACATTTAAAACCAAGGAAGTTACAATTCCCTCAATTATATGGGACTCATTCTTAAGCCTTAATAGGCTCCACAAGTATTAATTCTTGCATTTATATATGTTCAGGATACAGGAAAAGTGAAAGAAAGGAAAAGTTGTTCAGAGATACTCAGCATCCTCTCACCTCCTTCCAGTTTAACCCTTATTTGCTTACAACGTTAAGGCCAGGAGAAAATGCCTAGGACTTTAGAAGAGATGGAACGTGCTTTCTTCATCTTCAGTTTCTAAAGTGAGCAAGGGATGACCAGTCAAACAAGGGATGTCAAACAAGCAAGGGATGACCAGTGATGGCCTTGGGCAGTGCAGTTAATAAGAGTGGTGCTTCCTAGTTTGCAGACACACAGAGGAACACAGTTACGCCTTCTCCACCAGAGAAATTAAGTTGAGCAGGCAGTCCCTACAGAATCACAGAATTATATGGGGTTGGAAGGGACCTCTGGAGATCATCTCCTCCAGCCCCCTGCCAGAGCAGGTCCACCCAGAGCAGGTCCCACAGGAACGTGTCCAGGTGGGTTTGAATGTCTCCAGAGACAGAGACTCCACCACCTCCCTGGGCAGCCTCTTCCAGGGCTCTGCCACCCTCACAGCAAAGAAGTTCCTCCTCATGTTGAGATGGAACTTCTTATGTTCAAGTTTGTGCCTGTTCCCTCTTGTCCTGTCACGGGGCACCGCTGAGAAGAGTCTGGCCCCATCCTCCTGACACCCACCCTTTAGATATTGATAAGCATTGCTGAGATCCCTCCTCAGTCTTCTCCAGGATGAACAGCTCCAAGTCTCTCAGCCTTTCCTCAGAGAGAAACACAATTCTTACTTACAGAAGTTTCAGCTCTTAGACATAAGCCTCTACTGTTTTTCACTCTGACTGGGGGTGTATAACCTAAAGCAGAATGGCAATATTGCAGGTAAAAAACCCACAAACTCCAGTTCTCCAGGAACGGGGAAAAAAAGTCAAGGGTCTGGCTACAGGACAAACTCTATACAAAGTGAGTGTAAGTAGGATGAGATCACTCTGTTCTCTTCTTTACTGGCTGGTGGCATTTCCATCAGCAGAGGAGCTGAAAGACTCAGTTGAGCACCAAACCTCTTACCTCTGCCTGCACCTGGACGTCATCAGCCTTGCTTTCAGCAAAGGAAGATTTCCTGGTCTGTCCTCGCCTGTGGCCAAACTTGCATTTGTTCCTCAGGACTTGCTCATCATCTTCAATGGGTCTCCGCACATATTTGAAACGATCTTTAAGGGCCCGTTTCCATAGCAACTGCACGTGGGGGGGGAAAAAACAATAATCTGTCATTACCAGGATCTCTCAAGCATTTGTCCCATTCCTAAAGCAGGTCACTTTGTTTTATCTAACTCTATTTTATAAAAAACTGTTTGCCACTCAGCAGAAAAAGACTCATAGGGTGGCATCAGCGTACTGGCACCTCCTGGTACATCCTTATGGACGGACAGACGGCTGTTCACCTGCAGTCCCTGGCTGGGCAGCCCGTGGTGGGACCCAGCTGTGGTGACTACCAAGACATGGGGAAGCAATCACCAAGCCAAGGCTGCTAAAACTTTTCTTCAGGCAAAACCTGCAGCTCTGGATGTTGAAATGTTCTCAGATCCTCAAAAACAGCTGCTTATTCCAATCATCGAGGGGTTTTCAACAGTCAGAGGTATCAGGAATTAGAAAAGTGACTGTGAGTGACAGAACATGGCAAGAGAGATTCAAATAGCGTGTACCCCATTTTCTAAAATTGACTCCAACACTATACTCACTTGATGCTATACTCAAGCCTGGACTGATTAACATACTAAACCACAATATAAACAGAAGAACAATTACTCCAAATTTCTTACCAAAATGGTGTCCTTCATTAGTCAAGGTCATATGACTTTAAGGGTTAACTTTGGTATAAACCAGAATTCAGTAAAAGTAGGCTAAGTAGTACAGTGCCTTTCTTTGCAGCGAGTTGGATAGAATCATAATACTGTTGAGGTTGGAAGGGACCTTTCAGATCATCCAGTCCAACCATCAAACCAACACTGACAAAAGCCACCATTAAATCATGTCATGTCCCTCAGCACCACGTCTTCCCGGCTTGTAAATACCTCCAGGGGTGGTGACTCCACCACTGCCCTGGGCAGCCCCTTCCAATGCTTGATAACCCTTTCAGTGTAAAGGGTTCATGTATTAACCGTGATGCCTGCCTTTCTCACCCACGAGATATGGATGGGAGGGTCTCTTAAGAGGTGGTGGTGAAGGCAGTGTGACCTTGCCTTTCTCCTGCTGAACGTACTGCTCCCACCTCCCAAGGGTTCTACCGGACTTAGAGGTCCTCAATCCCAAAAGCAAGAGCTCCATTCATGGTGAAAAGTAGCAAGAGGGATGAGAACGCAGCCCCTGTGGCATCTTCCTCAGCTCTTCAGGAGCCAGAACAGGAGTCACTTCATCACCAACCTCAACATAACAACTGAAAATCCAGCACAACAGCTCACCCAGGCTTCTCATGAGGCAAATTTACAGGCTCAATTTGAGTGTTACACCCCAGCGCTGTTTTCAAAAGCAGTAACATGACTGCATGCCTTGAAAATCCCATTCAGTATCCTCCTGAACCATTAAGGTTCCTAAATACAGTTCTGGGCCTGTGCATTTACATTTTGATGCAAATACCCCTCCGTTATATGTCTAGCAAAATTTATTTGGAACATTGTTATTTCAAGGCTATTAAGACACAAGCGACCAAAAACCTTAGCTTAACGCTTCTCTGAAGCGTTCAACAGATGTTAAAAATATATTAAAACATGATCTTCCCAGAATATATTAGCAGCTGGCAATTTAAATACTCCCTTAGTTGAGTTTTGCACAGTTGCTTTCTTTGGAAAGCCTTTGTGTGGCTAGAAGACATTTTCACGTATTCTTCCACATGAAAGAATATGCTGACACCTCTACGGAGCTTTAAATATCCCTCAGAGTTCAAAAGACTCAGCTGTTTCATCCTCCTGTCCTCAGATAAATTTAGAGTTTTAACTAAATCTATTTCTGCAATAGGATTCTCAGGAGCTTGGCCAAGTCCTTTCTCACATACCTGTTTCATGAATGAGACTGTCAGCACATCAATTTATGTGGTTTCCCTAGTGGGTAACGCATCGTCCAAAAAGGATGCTTTCATTACTATTTTTGAGCTGATAACTTTATTTTCTATTAATTCCCTCCTCCCCTTACAAAAAAAAAAAAAAAAAGCCAGGAAGGCTTACAGTGCTTGCAAGGGAGCAGAGGGATTAGTCTGTGTCTTTCTGACATAGGAGGGAAAGGATTACACCGGGATTAAAAGCAGGAATTTACCAGCAAATCAGCATTTTGTGCGTGGTGGTTACGTAAATGGGGCACATCGGATCCCAGGTTTCACCAGCCTCACGGCACCGCTCGGCACCCCGAGCCCAAGGATGGAAGAGAGCCCTCTCTTTGCCTTCCTCACCCAAGGTTTTCTTGAGACCCTACAATTTTCAACACTTTGGCTGGAATGGAATGAAATCAGGGCAGCGACTCTTCCCAACCGGCTGGTTGTAACCCTTGTAACAGGAATAAATACAAATAGAAGAGTCTCCTGCAAGTGGCCAAGAAACTGTGTGATGCCAATTTTCTTTTCACACCTATGACTATGACCTTGGCTTTTCCTATATAAAATATAATATAATGGTTACATTATACATCAGAAATCTAATAATCTATTTCATTATTAAACGGAGATATTTTTTTCTTTTTTAATGTGTTAGCTTAGGATAACATTGTTCTTTAAGTAGAAGGAAACATTGTGGAAAAAATTCCGTAGGTAATCAATTTAAGAACTTTTTTTCCAAAAGCTAATCTTGGAATGAGGTGAGGAAATTAATTTCACTCCGAGTGCTCCATAGACCTCTTAAATCAGTTTTGCCTGTAGTATAGAATGTTTGGGTTTTTTTTTCTTAACTACTGCTTCTAGAGTGACCTAATAAATAACCTTCTTTTAAAATTCATAGTCCATAAGTAGCTTATTCATAACATTATTTGTAAAAGTTTACTCATTTAGGATTATTATCATCACCCTGACTGCATTACATTGGATATCCTTTGCAAAAGGGCTGAGGGCACAGAAGCATATTTTCCCTTCCTGCAAAATTAAATGGGAAAACCTTTTAACCAAGAAAATAGAATTACGGGTAGTCTACTAATAAATCTTGAAACGCTGAACCTTTAATGGCCTCTCACTGCAACAGTATGAGACTGAAAATACTGGATTAAGTGTCTACATAATGCACACATCGTTTAAATTGCTTGTTTAAAATAGTTTGGATTTTAAAAGCGTCCCGTATTTTGGGGAAAAAAAAAACAACAAAAAATGGAATGTTCAGTTTTGCAAGTAATTTTTTTCTTTTCATGAAAATGCTGGTGTGAATTTGGGCACTCAGGTTTGGTTTCTTGTTGTTGCTCCTCTATGGTTTCCAGCAGATCCTTCCCCTTTCCAGTTTTCCAGGCCATTTCATCTCCATGAAAATGTTGCAACAAAAGTGCTGACATATCCAATTCAAAGTTTCTCCAAGTTTTTCACTACGTCAGGTTCTTTACGTTCTAATTTTCTGAAGAAAAAGCTAATTCTTGGGATGTCAAGGTCTCTTATGGGATCAGCTTCTCCTCAGCCAGAAAGCCCACCCGTGCTTCCCACAGCTGTCCATACCTGCCGTGGAAGAACCCAGCACAGTGTCCACTGCGCCCTTCCAGCAGCCAGGACACATCCATTTCTAGTGAAGGGCTCCAAACCCATAAGGCTGAGAGGTTAAAAATAAAATCATGCCACTGATAGACCTTCTCAGGGCATCCCACTGAGAACCACTGCAGCCCAGTAGATGCGCTGGCTGCTCCTCCACCCCAAAGGGTAAGAAACTGCTTTCCTTTTAAGCATGAAATTTAGAGTTTAGCTGAATCTAGGAACCGAGACGTAGCACAGTAATAAATAAAGAGCAATAAATTAATGTTATTAACAATAGAGAGGGATAGAGCATTTTGCGTGGCAGAAGGGAGAACCCCCGATGGCAGAACTGAGCTCCAGCACCCCCAAGGGAACGCAAGACCTAGTGCTCCAAAGTCTTTCCAGCCCTTTTGGTTTTTGAAATGCACTCAACTATTTCTTTTTTCCTGTAACTTTGACAAGAAATTAAAAGTCTGAACACTTGAAAATGTGTTTGTGGGTATTCTGAATAAACGCGGATAACTTTAACCAGTCCTGGAAACCACTATTCTCAAGGCCTGCCCAGTTGAATTGACACGTTCGGTATGTCCCTTTCTCCAGCCCTACAAGCCTAATTGTTCCTAATCACCAATCTGAACCTCCCCTGGTGCAACTTGAGGCCATTTCCTCTTGTCCCATGGCCTGTTCCTTGGGAGAAGAGACCGACCCCCCCTGGCTACCCCCTCCTTTCAGGGAGTTGGAGAGAGCGAGAAGGTCTCCCCTCAGCCTCCTTTTCTCCAGGCTGAACACCCCCAGCTCCCTCAGCCGCTCCTCACCAGACTTGTGCTCCAGACCCCTCACCAGCTCCGTTGCCCTTCTCTGGACCTGAGGGCTCCATTCTTCATTCTTCTCCCCATCCCCGTCTTTCAGTTTAGGGGGTTGGGTACCCCGGAAACAACTGGTCTTACTATTAAAGACTGAGGCAAAGAAGGCATTAAGTACCTAGTCCTTTTCCTCAGCCTTTGTCACCATGTTTCCCTCCACATCCAATAGAGGATGGAGATCCTTCTTAGTCCTCCTTTTGTTGTTAATGTATTTATACAAATATTTTTTTTCCTTGTCTTTTATGGTAGAAACCAGATTAAGTTCTAGTTGGGCTTTGGCCCTTCTAATTTTCTCCCTGCATTACCTCATAACATCCTTGTAGAAAAGATGAAAGAATGGTGGTTAACCAATTTTCGTTGTTCATTTGTTTCTTAAAGCTATGTGAATTCAGTTTATACTGCGAGCCTCACGCTGAGTAGCTGTGTGTATGTTGTAGGGTTTGTTTTAAGCTGTTGTAACACAACCGTCTCAGATCAAGAAAAAAAGAAGTATTTGTAGCCTTTATGATCATGAAGGAAGAACAGAATGTCTGACAATAGGGCCAATAAAAATAGTAATTCACCCTCATCCCCTCATCCAAACTTCAATTACACAGATATACACCTTTAAATGCCCTTTTTCCTGCCTCGAGCCATGGAGAGGAGCTGGCTCAGGAGCATTAGAGTGGCAACACTGCTCATTCCAGCTTCCTCACTTATTTATGGTGATTTCTTCCAGATATGCTTTGTAGTAAGCAGGAGAGAACTATCAGAAGGTAAGCAACAACGCTAAAGCCCCTGCCCCATCAGGTAACTCCTGCCAGTCCCAATCCTGGGACCCATCTGGGAAGCGATAAGCCGTTTCCCAAAGAATGGGGTTAGAAGCAGTTTCATGCAGTCTATGGCCCTGCTGCAGTGAAAGCCCTTTGAAAACCTAGTTTAAAAACTGCTGTGTAAAAACAGTTAAAAAAAAAAATGAAAGGCTTTAAGAAGGCCTTTGGACCCACCCGGAACATCATTCCGGCTCCCCTGCACAAAGGGAGCCAGATGAAGCCATGGCATTACCCAGGACCCCGGCCGGGGACCCCCACTGGGGCATTCAGAGAGGAATCCTGATGGAAAATAAGGGTGGACCGATGGCTCTCTGATCCTTCTGCCCCCTCTCTCCTCTCCGAGATGTGTTTGTTTTCCTTAGTCCCTTCCCTCCTACAGCGCCTGGGCTCAGAGGAGAACCAGAATAGCCATTCCTTAATCCTCACTTTTTTTTTTTTTTAGTTCTCAAAATTGTTTTGCTTTCTGCGGTGGCTGCACATGAGGTATGTATTTATATACGTTTAAAGCTAACAATCCCCACTGAGTCTCACAAGCTTTTACAGGATGCTATAAAAGTATCACATGGCAAAGCAGTGATGTGAAGTCAAGAGGTGAATGCTGTCCTCCGAGACTCCAGATATGTATTCTGGGTCACAAGAGTGAAAAACATAGTTCAAATTTAAGTCATCTCCTTCTGCTGTTTTCTCTTATGTCCCCACTGAGATCCTAACCAGGATTTTTAATTATTTTTTTTTTTTAAATTAGGCCTAGATTCCCAACATACCTAACCCATGCTCTAGCTAGATACCTAACACACAAGCAATCATGGTGCATTGCAAGAGCATCAGGCGCATGTTAGTCCTCATACAGGCAGTTTTCTAAAAGCTTGGCTTCTTTGTTTTTAAAAACAAAACTAAGACACGTTTTCTTAAATTTATCCTTTGGGAGAAGTCAAACCAGAAAGAAACCGTACCCAACTAAGAACCAGGGACTTTGTGTGCAGGTCTGCATGATCTCACAGTGGCTTGGAGGAGTGGCTGTAACTGAATTAGCCTTTAATTAATACAACGAAATAACAATGTGATTTGCCAAATATGTCAAAGTGCAGCTTACAGCTCTGAACAGAGGTGGTGTATAAGAAATCGATGTTGATTTCCTCTGCACTGGGTTCTTTCCTTGTGAAAAAAGCCCCCACCCGTGTTTTCCCAGACGGAGGACTCTCTACAATACTCACAAAGCCGTTCCCATCTTCATCGAGGAAGGGGTACGCCTGCAGCAGAGCGTTGACAACAATGTTATATTGCTGACTGTTCGGGTACCTATGCACACAAGAAGGAGATATAAAAGAAATACGTGGTATTCTAGACAGTATTAGACACTGCCTGGAGTCTATAATGACAGATGTTACAATTACTATTTCCAAGAGTGTCAACTCCCCTCCACATAACAAAAGGAACAGCTTTAAGGTTTGTATGAAGTCCTCCTGTTGGCTTCACGCCCTTAGTCCCCTCTGTTTAAGCAAACATTTAAACAGAATCATAGAATGGCCGAGGTTGGAAGGGACTTTCCAGATCATCGAGTCCAACCACCAACCCAACACTGACAAAACCCGTCACTGACCCATGTCCCTCAGCACCACGTCTGTCTGGCTTTTAAATACCTCCAGGGGTGGGGACTCCACCACTGCCCTGGGCAGGCTCTGCCAAGGCTTGATAACCCTTTCCGTGTAAAAGTTTTTCCTAATATCCATTCTAAACCTCCCCTGGTGCAACTTGAAGCCATTTCCTCAAGAAGAGGCCAAATCCCACCCTCTCTACACCTCCTTTTGGGGAGTTGGAGAGAGCGATAAATGGCTTCACATTCAGTTGAAAATTAACTTCTGCAGGCAATTGGTAATGCCCTCACATAAATCTAACATGTATGTACTCACAGTGATCCTTCTAGGTATTTTGTCATGTCTGCTTGTAAAAATTCAATAATCCTTATTCTCATACTGTGATCAGGGCATTTTTTTTCTGCCAACAGGCACTTGACGTCGTAAGGGAAGTCTGGCAAAGCGTAAGAACTTGTCCACTGCAACGTCTTGTATCTTGCAAAAAGTGATTTCAGATTTTTTCTGTAAAATGAAAAAAATACATCACCATGATGATGTTGTTTTTCTACGGGAATGCAAGCAAGAGGGAAAGAAAAATGCAAGCAAAAATTCATCTTCCAGAGGGAAGTTTTTGCTATTGAAATTTGAGGCTTGCTCTCTTTGTTTCAGCATAAAGAACACCCACAAAAGCTGCCATCAAAGTATCTGGTGTTAAAACCAGATGTCAAGTGTGAAATGTTTTAATGAGTGGATGCTGGAAGGTGGTCACTAGTTGAAAGCAGAAGGCAGAGCAGAAGTCGTCCCTCAGGACTTGCTACTGTTGCAAAATAACTTTGTCATCATTTGTAATGGGTTTCCTACCAGTTCTGCTGCCTTACTTGTGAAAATAAGCTAAACCGCTTAATTTAATCAAATGCTATAGAATCATAGAATGGTCCTGTACACAGCATTATGATGATCCCAAGGCTCTTTTCCAACCTAGATGATTCTATGATTCTATTAGCTAAGAGTGTCCTCCCAAAGGTGAAAGCAGAGAAGGGATGACGGCTGTTGTCATCAGCACGTGGCTGGAAACAAAGCAGACACTAAGTACCCACAGCTCTGGTCCCAAGAAGACTGTCAGCACCATTTAGAGATGGCAGGCAGGACAGCATCACCTGGCTACCCAAGGGCTTCTCACCTCCAGAGAGCCTGCTAGACATGAATTCTGAAGAAACATGGGGAAAAGTAGAGATAAATGGAGCTGGAAGTCAATCAAGAGCCACCCGAAAGGAGGAGTGGCTCTGGCAGCCCTAGAAAGTAGTCGAGACCCAACCAAAAAAATTTCAAATGAGAGGTGCTAAAGACACCTGAGGAGCCCAGATATGTATGTGGTATCACTTGCTTTAATTTAAATCATAGAATCACAGAATTGCCGAGGCTGGAAGGGACCTTTAAGATCATCAAATCCAATCATCAACCTGACTCTGAAAAAAATCCACCACTGACCCATGTCCCTCAGCACCATGTCTGCCCAGCTTTTAAATACCTCCAGGGCTGGGGACTCCACCACTGCCCTGGGCAGCCTCTGCCAAGGCTTGACAAACCTTTCAGTGTAGAAATTTTTCCTAATCTCCAATCTGAACCTCCCCTGGGGCAACTTGAGGCCATTTCCTCTTGTCCCATGGCCTGTTCCTTGGGAGAAGAGACCGACCCCCCCTGGCTACACCCTCCTTTCAGGGAGTTGGAGAGAGCGAGAAGGTCTCCCCTCAGCCTCCTTGTCTCCAGGCTGAACACCCCCAGCTCCCTCAGCCTCTCCTCACCAGACTTGTGCTCCAGACCCCTCACCAGCTCCGTTGCCCTTCTCTGGACCCGCTCCAGCCCCTCACTGTCTTTTTTGTGGTGAGGGCCCCAAAACTGGACAGAGCCCTCGAGGTGGGGCCTCCCCAGTGCCCAGGGCAGGGGGACGATCCCCTCCCGAGTCCTACTGCCCACGCTGTTCCTGACACAGGCCAGGATGCTGTTGGCCGCCTTGGCCACCTGGGCACACTGCTGGCTCCTGTTCAGCCGACAGGCGACCAACACCCCCAGGGCCTTTTCCATGGGGCAGCTCCATCCCCTCTGCCCCAAGGCTGTGGCCTGGTCCGTTATCCCGTTTGCAGGCCCATCAGCCTGCTCTGAGCAAATTACTTCAGGGTGTTCCAACAGTAAATCTGTTACACGGCACTCAAGAGCTACAGAACACATTTTTATAGTTTGAATAAATGTACAAATAAACCTGCAGCAGGACATCAGTCCTGAAGGAGAACAGCTGAACCGTCACATTGGGAAGAGTGAGACAGGGACATGTTAGAGATGTCATTTGATAAACAAACACCTCGAGGAAAGGCAGACAGGACATATAAACCAACCAATAAAAGGTTGGTTTTTCATAGCAGAGTCAGGTATTTACAAGTAATGACAGCCTCTGTCATAGCAACAAGATAAAAACAAGGCTGCCAGGAGCCATCAAAGTGCTGGTACTCTGGTACAGAAAGGCAGGTACAGGGGAAACGTATTTATTGACTCATCCTCTGCAGCTATCTTATTGTCTTCACAGAAAAGCACTGCTTCAAGATTAATCTTCTTGGGAGATTAAGAGAAAGACTGGCTGGTTTTACTTCTGTAATTGCCAGCAAAAAGTTATTCCACTGATGTCCTCCAAACCTCATCTGGTTATGCACATGCACAATTGCAACACATACAAAATAAAATCATACAATTTCTGCATGCACTTACTCTTTATTTTTCAAAGAGGAATAGTCTTCTTTGATATTTTTGTATTATTTAGTAATGCAGAAGGGTGTATTTAACACGGTTGTGAGGACTATCTATATCGGAAAGAGGGAAAGAAGCTTTGAGCCAATTCACCAGCACTAATAATCCGTAAAAGCAACCACAAATTCATTTTGAGCAAAGCCACGGCAGCTACTGAAGCTGTAGTTGCACGGGGCTATTTTTGGGGGCAGGGGGAGGCAGCACAAACAGTTCTTCCTTCCAGGTGGGATAAATGAGGTGACAAGAGGCTACAAGTGTAACCCTGGCCAAATAACCATTTGAACCAACCCCACTGATTTATACTAACCCTTGGCAGAATTGAGTCTAGAAGGACTTACATCAACCTCTCTGCCACCAAATAAATGGGTGAGGAGGGGAACCCACACTGAAGAAAAGTGGAAGTTGTCATTGTTCGTAACTCTTTTTCCAAATCTGGCCTGGCTGATAGAAAATGGGTACCTGCCCTCCTCCTTATTCAGAGTAAGACAGTCCAAAGTGTTTTATTTGTAGAACCACCTCCCTGTATTTCTACAACTTCCCTTTCCCCATTTATTAAGGCGAGAGACTGGGAAAGAGAAACACATGCACAAACTTTAAACATTCCAAATTTAAAGCAATGGAAAAAAACCCACTACTTGATCTAACAGAAATACTAGATTAACATTATGCCAAAATATGAAAAATAGTCACCGTTAATCTGGTGTGAAAAATCACTTTTCACCATGGCACATAAATCCATAGATGGGAACTTGAGTGAAAAACAAACTAACCAAACAACAGTTTTCAAAATACGTATTTTAGCAGAAGAGACAGGGGGGTTACTTTTATACTCTAGGCCAGGAAACTATCATTGTATTACAGTCAAAGCAACTTCTTCTGTTTCCATAATCAAATTTCTAAAATAAACATCTTGTTCAACCCTTCACAACCTACTTATAGCCAGCATAATCCCCTCAAGCTTATAAAATATTAAAATTTTCCATCAGTTGTTGAAAATGCAGTAAGTGAGTACTGCAGGGAAAGGCAGGCAGAAAGAAAAGGAAAAAAGACCCCACCAAAATATTCAACCAAAACTCTATAATATTCCATTTCTCAGTGTGGGTCAAGTCACAGACGTTCCTCAACAGCAACATTCAACTCCAGAAACAGCATACAGCTAAGGATGAACCCAGTGCAGCAGTCAATGGATGCAAGGGCTGCTCAGTTCCATCCTCAGTCACAGTCACTTAAAAGAGCTGTTTCAGAGAAAGACATTTGCCAGCTTCTCATCTCACCTTTACAGAGAAGCCCTCATAGAATTTACTCAGGTCTTCTACAAATCGTCACAGCTCCACTGACTTTTAGGGCCTCTACTACTTCACTGAGAAGCAGAATTTCCTTTTACTTCCCTCCCCTTCTGCTCCTTTGCCCCACGGTGAATTGTCACCACTCTCTTTCCCTTAACAGGCCATTATGGGCCTTTGGAAGTTCCTACTGACAATATTTGCTGAGAACATTTCCTAAAAACAGTCTATTGTGGGTTACGCCGATTCACACAACCCATTTAAAACTCTTTCATCCAGCACAAGGCAAATTGCTCATCATTAATTAAAAATAACCATCCTTTAGTAATACAGGCTAAAAACCATCATTGCGAGATCATTTTAATGGTTTATTGTGAGGGTGTTAAGTGATTTGGGTTTGTTTCATTGGCAACAATGCTGATGGGATCTTTGGGTTTGGGTTGTTTGTTTAGTTCTTTTGAAGCTCGTAGCAGGACTTTATTCATTTTATTTTTAACTACATGGTTCACTAAGCCCTCTCCTCTGTTCCCAGACAGCCTTACCCCCAGCTCCTCATTATTTTTTAAAAGTGATTCAATAGACATTTTACACTAAGACTGCCCCTTATCTCAGAATATTAGGCTGATGGTGAAGCCATCAGTCACATCTCTGGGGGAGAAATTATAGCAGGGGGGAATAAAGGGGGCTAAGGACCAGCAGAGAAAGCATCACAAACAAGAAAACAGTTGCCTTGAAAGAGGAATGAGACTCCGTGCACTAACTGCCCATCTCAAAGGGGAAAAGCATGTATAGGGAGAAAAAAAGAAGAAAAAAAGCCCAACAAAACTTCCCCCATTGCCCCCAGTTTTTAAGATGACACATTTTGATATTCAAGGAAATATCATTCCTTGATATTCAAGGAAAATGAGCACACAAATGGAACCGTTACGGCTACCGTCCCAAGGGCCTCAAGCACACAATTTCTTTTATAGCCTTATTCCACTCTGTAATGATGAATTTGCCAGATTTCTATTTAAAGCACATCTTTAAAAGAGGATTTTTAAAAACTAGACAAATAAAGACAAACTTGTATCTCGCCCTCTGCATGAGACAACATGACACCGTGAGCAGGGACTGAGGATACAGAGCAGAAGAAACACCATTTGACTATTGCATTAAGCTGAATCCTAATAAATTTCTGCTCCTGCTGTTTTCTAAATATACTCGAACCCGTCCTCCAATAATTAAGATCACTTTTTGTAAACTACATGTAGTCTTAACAGAGCAAAAAGAAATGTTTATGCCATTTTGAAATGGTAAGGAAAATTTAGTAAGTGCATTATAAACTCACTTTTGCTTCAGCACTCTGTGATCAATTAGTCCTTCTTCATTTTCAGTAGGGCACAGATATTTTTTCTGCTCCAAAGGACCAGAAGAATTTGACGTTTGTCTGTCAATAGCCCTGAAAGAAAAAAAAAAAGGAAAGAAAAGAAAAGAAAACAAGAAGGATTTTCACTGTCAAGTTTTGTGAAGCACATAGAACAGAATACAGGGATTGCACACTTGAGGTCTAAGATAAATCATATATGTGGTGACATTGTCTTCTTCCTGCACCCCAGGGTCCTTCCCTCCAAGGATGCAGGACTATTTACCCAAGGGGTTTCATAAATACTTCCACAAGGAAAAGAAGATGTATCTACGTGAGCAGTTTAGTTCTGCTCATGAGAGCAATTTGGCTGGAAATCATAATTTGCCATGCTTTGGTTTGCACTGTGGAGTCATCTCAGGGTGCACAACCTGGAATCCTTTTGGATGAAGGCAAATGCTACAGGGAGTGCTCTACAGATCTACTCCTACTGAGCTACCACAGTGCACTAATGCAGGCTTAGTGCTCGAGTCCTTTCCTTCAAAAAAGAGGATTTTGAAACCATGACAAGCCATTCTCCACTACCAGGATTCTTGGCCTTAGAGGAGAACACGCTGAGAACTCAGGATGTCTCTACTCAGCCAAGAATCCAGAAAAAATAATAGATCAGAATTGAAGGGAGACATGGGGGGGAACCACATCAACCAAACAACAAACCCAAAACCCCAACCAATCCACACCAAAACATGCAACCAAAAAAACCCCACAAAGAAACAACCTCTGCTCCCTCCCAAAGAAACCCCAAGCCAACAAAAGAAAAAAAAAAAAAAAAAGGAAACCTGCTCAACTAAGAGCCAGAAGATGATCCATGAAAACAATCTCTGTTGAATTTATTTTCTAAAAATCTATTCAGTTCCACACAGTGTAATTATTAGATGCTTATACCTAGATTGATTGCAGAGCTTCCTTTGAAAGACTGAATTTAAACACACCTGTGACACAGACACTATCTCTGGCTGAATCATGATTTTACTCCAAGACTTGCAAACATTTAAAAGTAAGCGCTTCAAAAGCTTAATATCACAAACACAGAAAACTTAAGCTGTAGGAGAACTTTGATGATGCTTCATCCAAAAGAAAACTAGGTCCTGGAACTGGAAACGAAGAGCAGTTTAAATTAATTAATGGTGGCGTTCAGGAATGCCGATGCTCTGTTTAAAGCCACAAGGTAATAACCTTATTTTGCATCTCACATGCTGTTAGGGATAATCGAAGCATAAAACCCAGTTACGACTCACAGCTGAAGAGCAGGCAAATGCCGGTTTTAAAATGCTATGAAAAGAAGACAGCGATACCCAGATTGATGCTTTCTGGGCTTTGTACAAACTTACCCACTGATTACTTCTGGGAGCTTTGGAGGAGCTGTTTCACAGCAGTGTGGAAGGGATTCTGGCCCCCTCCTTTGTTGCTGGTATTTATGAATGAGGTCCATCAGCACTGCCTGGTGCCCAATCTTCTTCACCAGCTGCTGCACCATGCGATCGTTAAGAGCCAGAAGAGCTGCCCCACTCACTTCTTCTTCTGCAGATTGAAGGGGATGAAAGCATTACTGCAAAATAACTTTACGGTAACATTCTCTGTGCCTGAAAACATGATGATGGAGGACAGGTCAAAGGCATGGACGCTTTCGACTTCTGATGGTCTTCTGCAACTGCTAAAAAGAAGATATTTTAGCTCCTGCCCTTCCCCAAGCAGCACCAGGAGTCCCAGGTCCCCCCTTCCCCTGACAAAAAGCCAAGCCTGAAACACCCAGAAGCAGGGACCTGACTATTTTAATGCTTTAAATCAGGCCTCGCTGAGACCACAGCAGGCTCTTACTTTATTAATGAGGGACAGCAAGCTTTTTAAGAGAGCACACCACAAACAGCCTGCTCCCATAACAGTTCCTCATGCGCTCTTTTGTGGAGTGTTTATATACTCAGGCATAAAACATTTACCCACTACAGCTGCATTATTTCAAAAGATTTATACAATATAAAAAGGGCCCTGTCAAGCCTTTTAGACTGCCAGCCCCGGTTGGAGGTGTATTTGTTTACACACAGGCTTAATCTCATCCCCCAGCATTTCTCAGAGACTTCATAAGAAATCAGGACACTTATTTTATGATTTACCAGATCTATGTCAGTCCTCACCCTAATAAATTTCTATAAAAGCCTGAAGTTAGCATATATATACATGTTACAAAACAAGGTAGGCAGTGCCAATTAAAGGCATCGAAAAAAACACTAGACACAACCCACACAAACAACAAAAATGCTTACCACGAAACTTAGGAACTAGTTCTCCTAAATTTCTCTGTCTCAACCAGCTGCAGACTTGATCAACCGACCAATTTTCCATCTTCAGGTGCTGCAATGCTAAATTTCACTGTGAAATGAAAAGAGAGGATTGTTACTCATTTTTTTTTTTTAAGCTGAACTCTAAACTGAACTCCAACAGTTGTTAGGGAAAAAAAGGTACTTAGCAAATAATGTTACATTTACATGCTCTGAAGAAAAATAGCGCGAAATAATCCAACTAATGCCTGTTGCAAGTGGCAGTTGCCTTGGATCCCTTTCTTCACCTCCTCTCCCTTCCCTGCTTTCCCTCTGCTCTCAGAGACAGCCTCATTTCTTATAAAACACGACCTGCTCCAGTACCATTAACACCCAGGTTTCCACACAGAGAAGAAAAAAGGTGTGAAATTCACCACCACCAGGCTCCTCAGGAAATGGCTGACATTTTACAGAAAGAAAGAGAAAGAAAAAAAAAAATAAAACAACACCACAAAAAACACCCCACCATCAGAGAAGAGTCTGTCACATATAAGTTTACAGTAAATCAAGCACCTTAACCCTCTCTGCGCCACCAAGTAGGTACCTCAAGCAAATACTTAACCCTCAATTACCAACAATTCGGGGCAACAAAGCTCCTGGGCAATGGAGGGGAGGGGACTACTCCTCCTTGTTATTTGCTGGTCCCATCCTTCGGGAGTCCAGGGTTCCCTGGGAAGATGCAGTGGGAGTCCTGGGAAGGAGGAGCACCGGGAGCTGGTACCCAAGGTGTGGATCCTCACCCCTGGATGAATCACTCCGATATGAATCGTGTGCCCCTTCCCCCAAGGACTGGCTCAAATCACACGCCAAAATCATCAGCAACCTCCTCAAGAGAAAGAAGATGACTTGTAAAGACAAAGCTTGTCCTGCTCTGCCAACTCCTTGCCAGCAGAAAGCTCTCTCCGAGGGTAATTTTCTCATTGGCGTGTTTTAGCTCTACTACAGAAAGGAGCACCAGGTGCTCCATGACCACGCAATCCACAGCCAACGACGTCGGAGGAAATTATTCAGGCAAGTTTTTCAGACGAGAATGTGACTGTCTGGCATCATTGGCTAAACATTTTCTTTCTGAAAATACATTTTCTTTCTGAAAATACACCGGCGCATGTACCCTGAGCCCGCAGCCAACTCCAGGCTAGCCTCAGGATTCACCCATGTGAACCTCGTCAGGATCTGCTCCACCACACTACAAAAAAAAAAAAAATATGCTCACCATCCTTGAATTAAAACATTTCTATTTTCATCCTTCCACACCAGGGACCCCCAAAAGAGATGCACCTCAGCTTAAACTCTGGTGCCAGGAGACTTCAGCAACTTAAAGGGGTTAAGTTTAAGAGGAATGTCTTCCTGAATTACATGAGTGGATTTAATTTGATATGACAACAGTAGCCATACAACTCCTCCCCCAGGCTAAGCAGCAATAACAGGGTGTGAAAAGTCATTATTTGTTGAGAACTCTGGTGTAAATTAAAAATCACACCTTCCTGTCACACTTCTTACTTCCTTGCAAAGAGTAGGGGGAAAAAAAAAAAAAAGGCTCAAAAAACTTGAAAGATAACCCCAAATGCAAAGCAGAAAGATACTTGCCTTATCAACCAAGCAGTGTAAAAGTAGAGAGATACATTAAAATGGTGGAAAGGTCACTGTTTCATCCTATAAGAAGGACTGGCATCCAAGAATGGTCCCGATAAAGAAGATGGGCAGATACCAAAGTTTCAGAAAGTGTCAGGCAAACTACAGCCGTGCACAACAATATTCACATTTAGCCCCGTGTGGCTGACTGCACAGCAAAATGCCCATTTGCACATGGAAAAAAGCAGGCTGTACACTTCAGGGGGAGGAAGGAATTGCTTTAACAGACCTCTACGTGGATGTCACTAAGGTTGGAATTAAGGTTAATTTTAGCACATTTTAGTACCAGAGTGGGGAATGTGACGTGTGCATATCTATACATCACAGCTACGTGGTGTGTTTTGTACAGGACAGCTCTCAAGCATGGCCATGGGACTGAGATACCTCAACCTCAAAAAGAGTTACTAGCTGGGCCCAGAAGTGTTTACCAGGCAGCAAAGAAACAAAAACCTCAAAAAAGTTCTTGAATCCTTCTGGCATTTTGATCAGTTGGATGAATCAGCCACATAGAGGACTGAAAGTTACTGGGAAGGCATATAATGAAACCCTGAAACTGAACAAACTGCCCTCATGGGTAAAGACTGCATGCAATCAGTTTTGGCCACCAAGTGAGAACCTGTCCAGAGAATCACAGAATTATAGAATGGTTTGGGTTGGAAGGGACCTTAAAGAGCGTTCAGTTCCAACTCCCCTGCCCTGGGCAGGGACACCTCCCACCAGACCAGGTTGCTCCAAGCCCCATCCAGCCTGGCCTTGAACCCCTCCAGGGATGGGGCAGCCACAGCTTCTCTGGGCAACCTGTTCCAGGCTCTCACTACCCTCACACCAAAGAATTTATTCCTAATATCTAGTCTAAATCTCCCCTCTTTCAGTTTAAAACCATTTCCTCTCATCCTATGGCTCCTCTCCCTGATCACGAGTCCCTCCCCATCTCTTCTGTAGCCCCTTTAGGTATTGGAAAGTTGTTATAAGGTCTCCCTGGAGCCTTCTCTTCTCCTGGTTGAACAACCCCAACTCTCTCAGCCTGTCTTCATAGGAGAAGTGCTCCAGCCCTCAGAGCATCTTTGTGGTCCTGAGGTCCCTTTTCAGGTGGTCACTGCATAACTGGGAAAACTAGAGCTTGCTACACCTTACGAACAGTTAGGAGGATGCTCACAGCTCATCAGCACTTTGAAAAAGCAAAGCAAGTGACTGTGTTTGACACACAGGAACCAGGTCTGAGCAGCTCAGGCTAGGGCACCTCTGGGGTTTGTGTGGCTTGTGTTGAAGTCAGACAGATGTGGGATGGCTGGGGGCACGGCCGGTCTCTCCTGCACTAGCTCTTCCTTCCTCCCCCAGTGAGCTGGGCAGGACCCCCCTGGGCAAGAGGAGTCACAGACCTTCCCAGTAAGAGATGCCGATTTCTTTTGGCAATAAACAAGTCAAAGAGCAGAGCAGTGCACAACGACGCCTTGCACTTCTGGATTTCTCTCCTAGCATGATGGAGGATCGCTGAATTACATGGTCCCTAACTGCTGACAACATCCCTCCTCCAGTTTATCCATCACAGGGATGAGGAGACGATGATGAATAATTAAATTTTAACACATTTCGCAACGCACATTTTTTGTTTTGCACTATTAATTCATAATGACGGATCCAGTCAGTCATGGATTGTTGTGTTAAGGGATTGTGTTGGCATGTGAGGCCAGGTGAGGTGGGTATGACTGAGCTAGATGGTAAAAACAAAACAGGCTGTCTCATAGGCCTAATTTATACACTAGAAGCTGCAGTTTAACAAATTTGGCATCTGTCAGTGCAACTCTTTATGTATCAAGCGTTCTAAAGGATGAATTAAGTAAAGCAGCTTTAAACCAAAATAGATATCCCCACAGTGTGATTGCATTTTCATTGATGTTTAGGGCATACGCAGCCCATTTCTTACAGTATTGACACACTGAACAGGTCATTTTACTCTTTTTAGTCTGGAGAAGGTTGAGGGAGGATCTGATCAACACCTATAAATACTGAAAGGGTGGGAGTCAGGAGGATGGGGCCAGTCTCTTTTCAGGGGTGCCCAGTGACAGGACAAGAGGGAACAGGCACAAACTGGAACATGGGAAGTTCCACCTAAAGATGAGGAGGAACTTCTTTGCTGTGAGGGTGGCAGAGCCCTGGAAGAGGCTGCCCAGAGAGGTAGTGGAGTCTCCTTCTCTGGAGACATTCCAAACCCACCTGGACACATCCCTGTGCAACCTGCTCTGGGTGGACCTGCTCTGGCAGGAGGTTGGACTAGATGATCTCCAGAGGTTCCTTCCAACCCCATATAATTCTGTGATTCTGTGATTACTGCTCGCTGCCTGGGTGCTACTCTCTTTTTGTCTTATCCAGATGACTAAATCATGCAAACACTCCACATCTGATACAAGAAAGTTAGTTGAAACCACCAATGGAAAGATAATCAGTAATCTCTATCTGCACAATGAAGACAGGGAACTGGAAATTTTGGACATCTATAAAATCCTGTTTTTTTGTGATGGCGTATCTGTGGCACAAGTAAAAGAATTCACAAGCCCACTTCAGAAGAGTGTTTCATCCTGCTTTTTGCCCCTTTTTCACCTAGACTGATTCATGGTGCCTTGAAGAAAACCCTACCCCAAACACACTAGGAACTTTTAAATATAACCAATTGTTCTAGTGACAGGTGTGTAAATTTCCCAGTCTAAAGATCTACTGAGATTGTGCCCTCAGACGACCTATCAGTTAACAAGCCCACAGTTAATTGCTGTATATCCATGTTTTTTCAGGACTTCCAAATCATTTCTGTAAAGAGGAACCTCTCAGTTTGAGAGATTCACTGTGGGTTGCCCCAGAGCCTCTTGGTTAGCACATGGGGTACGTGAAAACTTTTCTTAAATCCTTGCTTCAGATTAGTCTGAGCTGGGTTTGGGAGTATGCCTTATACCTTCAGATTGACAGTCATTGCAGAATGGGGTGGGATAGTCGTTTGGAGTGGGGGAGATGTCAGAAAAGTCAGAAAACTGAGATGACCTCAGTTTATGAGCCTTCTCCAGGAGAGGGACCAAGGGTGAGGATCTCAAGGGAAAATAAACACCTCACTTCAGGCTGAAAATAGGTAGATGTAGTGCATTCAAACCACATGATGCTCGTGTTATGCTTGTATGCTGAATTAATGAAGTTAAACTTGTTTTCCAAACGAACTAAAAGAAATCAGCTTTGTGATTCAGTCTCAGGCGGTTACAACAAATATGGGAAAATGTAAGGGTTTGCTGATGTAGCTTTGTTTCACTCATTCTGTGGCTCCTAAACCTACGCGTTTTATAAATAAATCTTTTCTGACTGTAGGTCTTGTTTGCATTGCAGAGAGTCAGACTGAAGCAATACATCACCAAAAGAGGTGTGAAATTCTTCTGGTTGTGTCTTAAGTAGAGTGCTAATGTCAAAACATCATTTCACTGTTAAAATGCTAATAATTTCAAGCAAATGCATATCCCAAACAGCATTGCAAGTTATTTGTTATACACGCTGGCCAAATACAGTAAAACATGACTTGGTGCACATGGTTCAGCAGCCAAGGATAAGCAGTATACCAAGGTCTTTTTTTCCCTCCCAAAAAGTCACATTGGCTGATTTTAACAAAACCAGGAATGACGGCAGCAAACGGCACGGGCAGCTTCTGTGACAGACTCTGTGTTTCTTCTTTCTCTGACAAATACCAGGAAAATTCCATTGTGAAATAATTTCTCTTCCCATAACTACGTAAGAACATTGTCGTACTGATATTCCCAGTCTTTGTTTTCTCATTTGCATTATCCTTGGGATCGTACCAAAAGAGAGCACAAACAGCTTCCTCACACACAGCCCCTAGGTACATGCTCACACACAGACTTATTAGTAAGCTTTTATGGATGCAGTAGTTTAAAGGTAGGCATGTGCACCCATGTATTTATGGACACCATAAAATCATAGCCTTTGTGAACAGAATGCAAGAAAGCCTATCAAAATTGCTTTGTTTTCCTCTTTGAATGGAAGAGCAGAATAACCATTTCCCCAACCACTCAAATCACAGAATCACAGAATGCTATGGGATTGGAAGGGACCTCTGGAGATCATCTAGTCCGAGCCCCTGCCAGAGCAGGTCCACCCAGAGCAGGTTGCACAGGGATGTGTCCAGGTGGGTTTGGAATGTCTCCAGAGAAGGAGACTCCACCGCCTCTCTGGGCAGCCTCTGCCAGGGCTCTGCCACCCTCACAGGAAGGAAGTTCCTCCTCATGTTTAGGTGGAACTTCTTACGTTCAAGTTTGTGCCCATTTCCTCTGTTCCTCTTGTCCTGGGCACCCCTGAAAAGAGACTGGCCCCATCCTCCTGACACCCACCCTTTCAGTATTTATAGGCATTGATCAGATCCCCCCTCAGCCTTCTCTTCTCCAGACTAAAAAGCCTCAAGTCCCTCAGCTTTTCCTCATCAGAGAGATGCTCTAGTCCCCTCATCATCTTTGTGGTCCTCTGCTGTGCCCTCTCCAGCAGTTCCCTGTCCTCCTTGAACTGGGGAGCCCAGAACTGGACAGGGACTGATGGTGCTGCTGGGAAAGAGAAACAAGCCACTGACGCTGAAAGAAGCTGTCTCTGTCCTTTCTTCTGTCCTCCTCATTCTCCTGTCCCCACCTCTCCTGGCAGCACAAATGCTCCATGGCCCTATAAGCCAGATTCAGGTGACCAACAGCACTGAAAACTGAGAAGATGGTGCCTTTTTTGTCACATCTTGTCCCCCACCCAACCCATCGTACAGTCATACGAATGCTTGTGCTGATCAAAGGGAGGTGTTGACACAAACATGGCCATGAGCTGCTAGGGGTTTCTGGGGAAGACTTCTTTTTGGTAGCAGTGTTGGCTTAAAATATCTACTGAACTAGTGCCTGATTTAAATAAAGATGTAAACAAACAGTTGTTTTGGAAAGAGCTGCCCTGATGTGAAGCATTACCTCCAGCTGCTTATTGCATTTTTGGGCTGGAAAGCTGTTAAAACCAAGCTGTTTGGGTACTCCTGCTTGCCAGTTTATCCATGTGGTAGGTAACCACTGGCACAGGAGGCATCATACCTTAAATCCCCATGGCTGTGTTTCACTATGACTCTGATGAAAACCCTGGACCTCTTGGAGTGGGTCCAGAGGAGGCCAAAAAGATGATCAGAGGACTGGAGCCCCTCTGCTGTGAGGACAGGCTGAGAGACTTGTTCAACCTGGAGAAGAGAAGGTTCTGGGGAGACTTTAGAGCTCCTTCCAATCCCTGAAGGGGCTCCAGGAGAGATGGGGAGAAACTCTTGGTTGGGGAGTGGAGCCATAGGACAAGGGGGAATGGTTTTAATCTGAAAGAAGGGAGATTTAGATGAGATTTTAGGAAGAAATTCTTTCTTATGAGGGTGGTGAAACCCTGGCCCAGGTTGCCCAGAGAAGCTGTGGCTGCCTATCCATGGAAACATTCAAGGTCAGGTTGGATGCGGCTTTGAGCAACCTGATCTAGTTGAAGATGTCCCTGCTCATTGTAGGGGTTTGGACTAGTTCACCTTTAAAGGTCCCTTGCAACCCAAACTGTGATTCTATGATTCTGTGACTGTGATGCCAAGTGAGTCTTTATCATCTTTATCATCTGTAGAGCCACACTGGTCTCCGTATTTGCAGCAGTTCTTACAAATCATGCTGGTAGGAATGGCTGATAAGGGGTGAAAGTAGGACTTCCAGCAGGTTAGGGGCTGGCTTACCTCTGGGGTCCTCCAGATATTTCATCTCATCCATGCCTTATTCCTCCCAGATTCCTGGGCAATGGCTGGCACCGTGGTTTCTCCATTTTTTCTGAGGGCGGCGTTCCTGCTGCTGTTTGCTCAGGCTCAGCCTTCTGAAAACTGAGTGTTCATCAGATCCAAGTTCAGTGCAGAACAGATTCAGTCTTTAGGCTCAGTGTGAGTCTGTGGGGCTCTGTCTACGTGTTTGCAGCAGAAATGGCTGGGGCAGTCACTTGTGAAGTCCATGCTTTGGCCGTGTCTCACCACTGCCCGGCAGCTCATGACTCCCCAGACTCAACGGAAGAGCATGCAGTCACGTCCATTCATATAAAGTGAGGGCTTAAATCCTCTTTGTTAGTTTAACCTAAGTTGTTGGACCTTCACCTATCTTCACTGATGTGCTAAAGGTGGGCACACAGGTTTCATTACCATTTTGATGTGGATACACTAATCTTTAGCAAGAGGTGAGGGGAGGAGGGGGAAATCAGCATTACTAGGCAACTTGAATTATTTAAGACTGCTGGTATTTGGAATTTTTCACATTACACTTGCAAATCTTGTATTCCTTATAAGTGCAGACAGATGTTCTTTTTTTTTTTTTTTCATATCTTCTTGCCTAAGTCGAGTTGGGAGTTCAGGATCTTCAATAACAGCCTCAAAATCTTGAGTCCCCCTCTTGCCACAGCGTGAGGCATTGGGTGCTGTGGTGCTGGAGCTCAGATGTCCTGTCATACCCCACCCCAGCCCAGCACCATACAAGGCTGTGTCTAGAGCACAGCAAGGCACAGGACAGTTTCTCTGTGGCTGTAAAAAAGGTGTAGACATCTCTGCAGAATATGAAGGTGGGTCGCTCTTCATTCAGCAGAACCCACGGACACCACAGTTCCACCTCTGAGATCCTGGGTGAGCCTGGGGCGATGGTGAGGAGAGCGTGGTTGCACACGTGGCCTCCAAAAGGCTCCTGACAATTATTTCTGTTCTCTTTTTCTTTGTCATTGAAAAATCTGACAACCTGAGGGTTTCTTTGGCCTTTACATCACTTTGTCCTATGTTAACTAAGGTTTGTCCATGTTCCAGGGATGTACAGATGTTAAGATTAGATGGTTGAGTGTGTCTTTACAGCCTTAAAGTTTATAAAGTATGTAAAATCCAGCTATATCTTAAAGGGCTAAAAATAATCAATGTTGGCTGTTATTACTTATGTCATTAAAAATGTAATTAAGGCAATCAAAGGGTAGCACTGTGACTGCTAAATGAAGTTTCAAATGCTACATTACAGCAATACTTATACCACACTTATTCCATCATTTTTATAAATGCTTGTAAAGGTACAAGATATATTATCAATTATGTTTTGCAAGGCTGTCTGCAAATCCAGTTTTACTGAGAGGAAATAATTAGCTACATTCCCAGTTTTGACTCTTAGGATCTCTTGACATTAAAGAATTACACCAAACTGCTCCAAAGAGATTAACAGCTTTTCATCAGTATTTCTGTAATGCCTGCCCCTGCTTGGGTAGGGAATTATGAAAGCAAGCCACAGCTAATTCTGTGTTAAACTGTGTTAGTTTAAGAACTGTTCACAACCATCTCAACCTTCTTGGCTTAACAGACAGCAAATTTCAGGAAAGACACCCCTGAAAGTCCCTCCAGCTGCCTGGGATCATGTGTGTGTATAAGTAATATTGTTATAAAATCTCATCTACAGGAGGAGGTTTTGGAAATACTGGGCTATTGTTCCCTATTTTTAAAGACAAAGTAAAATAATTGAAGTCAAAGGAAGTTTTGGGGAATTGAGAGCATGAACTTTGACCCCAGTACATGGGCTGAAATCACACAAATTAAATGCTTGTGGCTGGGAAAAACAGGAACAAAGGGAACAACTCCAAATGTTCAAAGACTACAAGAGCAATGCAGAACAAAAATGTTTTTTAAAGTTGCTTTGTAGCCAGGAATGTTAAGGGGCTCCTTTGTGCCAAGCATGTCTTACAGGTATTGCTGGTTTTGACCAAACAGCAATCAAATTTTATAGAATTTCAGCATAATAAAAGTATCATAGAACACTGTTGGAGCTAACAGCCTTATTCAACATAAGCAGGTGGTAACAAAACCGGGGTTTTATTGCAGATTTTATTGACAGTGAATTCTTGCTTGCTATTTTCCTCCTATTTTCTGATACTGTATGGTTGAAGGGCACCCTTACGTCTTTTGAAAGCAACAGCAATAATAAACTGCTGGGTTCCACAGACTTCCAAGAAAGAAAATAAACCATCTTCTTGTACCTGCCTGCTGGATCCTCTCCTGGCAGACAACCAGCCCTTATTTTATAAATGTTGTTTCAAATACAACGTGCAATTGCTCTGGTGAAATGTCCCATGTTACTGCCACTGTCAATTAGCAAAAAAATATTTTGCATTCAGCCCTTGTTGAAGCAGGCGATGAAGCCATGCTCTGCTGAGCTGGTGTCAGAGCTGCGTTAGAGAAGGGGCAAAGGACTGGAAGCATCGTGGTAGCTAGTATAGAATCATGGAATGGTTTGGGTTGGAAGGGACCTTAAAGATCATCCAGTTCCATCCCCCTGCCCTGGGCAGGGACACCTCCCACCAGACCAGGTTGCTCCAAGCCCCATCCAGCCTGGCCTTGAACCCCTCCAGGGATGCGGCAGCCACAGCTTCTCTGGGCAACCTGGGCCAGTGCCCTGATACTTAGCCATGCTGGCTAAGTAGAGAGATCGATCTAACTTTTAAAATACACATGCTTTAAAAATTTCCAGAGTAGATCCTTCTCTTAAGTTATGCTCCTCTGATAAGTGGAATATAAGCTGTTTGTTGAAAGAATGGAGATTAGTTGAATAGCTGTATCAGCAGCTATAGTTAAAGCTATATGTGAAGCGATGGTTTTAATTACATTTTATCTAAACATACATGGGGGTCACAGGAACTGGTCCAGTAGACTGTCAAAAGAAAATGTTAACTAAACCGTCTGTCAACTTGCTAAAGCTTTGATGCAGGACACTTCCTAGTTATCCCTTCTATGACTGACATTTTCCTAATTCCATGCAAAATTATGTATTAATGGTTTTTGCTATAATCTCAGTGGGCTGCTATTATTCATTTATTTATTTATATGCACACTAAGACATCAACTGCAGTCAAAACAATTTGTTACTGGCTCAGACTTCCTAATACACCTGGGTTTTTACAGCTTTGAATTACTAATTTATCAGAAATTATGATTCACTTTCAGTCCAAGGATAGCATATTTAATTAACATTTCACAAACCTTTTCCAATAATACTATATCTGGAAAAAAAAATTGCACACATAAAATGTCTAGCCCCAAATATGCCTTATGCTAAAATCAGCTGAGGGATTAAATTTATTTCAAGTAAACAAAGTTTTACGACTTTGTAAAACCCTGATGGCTACTTCAGAAAAAAGACTTGAATCATAGAATCACAGAATATCCTGAGGTGGAAGGGACCCACGAGGATCATCAAGTCCAACTTCTGACTCCACACAGGGAGATGACCTCCGGAGGTCATCTAGTCCAACCCCCTGCCAAAGCAGGTCCACCCAGAGCAGATTGCACAGGAATGTGTCCAGGTGGGTTTGAATGTTTCCAGAGAAGGAGACTCCACCACCTCCCTGGGCAGCCTCTTCCAGGGCACTACCACTCTCACAGTAAAGAAGTTCCTCCTCATGTTTAGGTGGAACTACTTATGTTCAAGTTTGTGCCTGTTCCCTCTTATCCTGTCACTGGGCACCACTGAGAAAAGACCAGCCCCATCCTCCTGACATTTTTTTTTAAAAGTATTTAATTAAGTATTTAATTAAGCATTGGTAGGATCCCCCCTCAGTCTTCTCTTCTCCAGACTAAAAAGAACCAAGTCCCTCAGCCTCTCCTCGTAAGAGAGATTACTGTGGATGCATTTGGAAGTAGCCTGTAGGTAGCTGAGGTATCTGAATGTGGCGTAGCTTAGGCTTTCTGCTTGGCTATTGCTGCTAATTAATAGCTTTCTGAAGTACAAAGGTAGTTCTGAAGTCTCTTGAAAGTGGGAAATAAATGTCATACTGTATGGGGTTATTCTAAAACCATGCCTTTGGTTCACAGGATGTCACATAATCCTACATTTAGGATGCATACCTCATTCTGCTACTGATTTACCAGAAATAAAAGCAGATAATTGCCTATTGGAAACTGGCAGGTCTAGAAAAGCTTACATTATGTACTGAAGGCTCCCAAATGTTTGACAAACTACATAAGAATTGCTCATTCTCCTATTCCTGTTTTTAGCGACTTTGAATAGAAAAGAGCAGCCTTTGTTCACAAGAACCTTTCTTCAATATTTCTTAATGCCACAGATACTTTTAACAGAAATAAGATGAAAAATAAGTCTATGAGTTGATACTTTTGTTAGGATAAATTCTAGGATACAATGATTAGTAACGACTCCCACAAAAAAATGAACTACAAAGTACTTGAAAGGTGGTAAGTGCTGCAGATCTCCATTTTACATCTGACCTGGAAAATCAAATGCAGCCGGGGAGGCTGAGGATCCAGACTTGGGGGGGGCTGCACCTAAGCAGCAATATATATATATATGTATATGGATATTTCCTACTAACACACCAACATCTGGATCAGCCAGAGAAGGGAGTTGATCTGTGTGGCTGGCAGTGTACTTCTATATATGTAGGTAGTATATACATGTATATACATGTGTGTGTGCATCTACTGGGGACAGAAATATGCAGGTGGCTACTGGGGACATGTAGTACTGGTCAGCCCTGGGGACACAGAGCCGTAGGAGCCTTGCTGCTCTTGGGCTGCTTCCCTAAAAATCTGGCCCTAATGGAAAGTTTTAAGGACTTAGAGTTGGGTTCGTGGGGCTACCTGTGCATAACACAGCCCTAAGACTAAACCAACATCTCTGGTTATATAGAAGCACTTAGGTTAGTATGATGGTAATTTATTTAGGAAATCAAACACAAGGGTTGAAAAGTATTGGATCAACTTCCCTCAATGTAAATTTCATATAAACTTCAATCTTATGCAGGCTTCAGACTGTTACATCTCAGGCTGGCTCATACTCCCCTCTTCCTCAGTGTTAACTTAAAATCAGTTAACTTAAAATCAGTTTTACAAGACTTATAGATTTCATATGTACCTCCAATATGAAATGCTTTTATTGTGAGCCACCGATGTGCTTGTGCTCATGTATGGTCCGATGAAACTTGGTCTGGGGAGCAACATGCCTGAACTCTACCAGGATTATGAGATGCGCTGATGACATCCCAATTTGCAGTAAGCTCCCAGCATTTTAGACCTTCTCAACCTATTTCTTCTTGTATTCATTCTGATGGCCCTTTACTAAATGAAAAACACAGATCGACAGTGTGCAATGACTCATCAGATGACCTGGATTGAGACCATCTTCAAGGGTGGTGGGACTACCAGATCATGGAACAGCCTGGCCTGAGACTCTTCCAGGACACATCAGCTCCAGCCTCCGTGGCCAGAATGGACTCCCCTTGGCAAAAGTCGAACACAATTTTATGGAGAAAAAGAGCAAACAAGAGGCAACCCCAACTGCGGGCTGGAAACAAGAAAATTGGCCCTGAAATGAATGTGTATTACACAGTTCTGTGATCAACCAATAATGTTTACCTTTCTAGGCTTATTTTGATATGATACAGGGAGAAAAAGGGCATAGGACGTGGAGTTTCAGGACATATTTCTAGGATTTGAACAGGGCATTATGATTGCACAAGTGCTACATAATTATTCACTTATCTGGGAAAGGCTCTAAATGTTAGATGACAAGGGGTTATGCCATGGGTTTCCTTGTGGAATGCTAATTACTGCTAGCAGGAATTGATTTCACTGTGGATCAGCAGCTGCCGTTGTTTCCCAGTAATAATCATTTTACTCAGCATTTTCCTGCACTAAGATGCGCAGCAGACAAAAAATAAAATAAAATAAAAATAAAATTCGAGCCTGCTGCATGTGTGATTTTCTTAGATGAAATCCAAGCAGTCTTTCTTCCTTAAAAAAAGTGTTTGCAAACAGGGGCTGATAAGTTTGTTGGGCAGATGATTTCTATTAAAAACAGTTTGGCAAACATATGGATTAAGTCTTGCCGCTACGGAAGAACTCGGTTCAATTAAAGTAAATGGCAAGTGCATCGATTTTAGTTGTGAAGGGACAAACCCAGGACGGTTGGTAAAACAGTGACTTTTTAACCATTGGAGAGAACACAAAGATTGAAAACAGATGCTTACACATATGGTGGCCTTAGACTTTAGGATTATGATTTTTTTTTTTAATTCTGTAGGATGATCCTACAGGAAAAGGGTATTTAATGGCTAACAACAGTGCCCAAAGCACTGGCATTTTCCAATACTTGTATCTCGCTATTTTAAACCAAATTTTAGAGAAAATTGTAATGCCTGTTACCCATTTCTGGCTATTTCTTGTTTTGATTGAAACAGTTCTTAAACGAAAGCTGCTTCTGTCCTCACAAAAAGGAGTTAAATCTCTTCATGAACAAAGGTGTTATCAGAGACAGTACAGATTCACTAGGTGGCAGCATAGTTAGTAATTTTCTGAAAAATCTACCTCATATTCCATGTATGCCTTAGGTATTTTTTGGGCAAGCTGGATATCAAAACGGAGAGAAAAATAGCCTCTTAGAAAGCTAATATTCATAAAATAAAATTATTATTATATGTCAGTCTTTCAGCACATGTATTAATTAAAGACTATGCTCTGTATCTGAGATAAATGGCATTATGGAGTGGTAGAGGTACAGAACAGAGCAGAAAAAATGAAATTCCTAAAAAAGGGTTCCACCATAGTTTTTAATCATAGAATTGTAGAATCATAGGATGGTTTGTGTTGGAAGGGACCTTAAAGATCATCCAGTTCCAACCCCCTGCCATGGGCAGGGACACCTCCCACCAGACCAGGTTGCTCGAAGCCCCATCTAGCCTGGGCTTGAAATCAATGCTATAGCAGATGAAATCTGAACTGCAGTTTCAAAAGTAAAAAAAAAAAAAAAAAAAAGGTATTGAAAAATACCTTTTGGAAAAAAAAAGAAGAAGGTATTGTAAGTAATCTGAGTTGGCCCTAACCAAGGGAGGAATTTAGTCAAAATTGCACCTCAGGAGATATAATCACTGCCTGTGCTCTCCAGAACCAGGCACAGGGCAAAGGGCGTGGTGCCAGATGGAAGGACAAAGTGAGCAGAGAAGGAAGGTGGCCTCCGTGGCTGATCATTTTCCAAGCTATGCTGGTGGCGTGAACCTGTAGCTGAAGTCATCTGGTTGGGTACGAGGCTGAATATGGATCTTATCTGGTTGCAAGATCCTCTCTGATGTCATGGCTTTACTGTAAATACAGCTTTTTTTTTTTTTTTTTTGTCTTTAGAGCTAAAACTAGGTTAAAACCTTCTCAGCAGGGAAAATGGATATGAAAATAAATTGGCAAATGGACTGGAATAATTCAGTCTTCTCAACTTCAAAAGTTCAGATGAACTGATCGTCCCTTCTCACCTCCATATGCACCTTGCAATCGACAATCATAGAATTCAGAAGGGATAATGATGATTTACTAAAATGTTCTGTGAGTGAGCTCTTCCCTTGTACAAATCAATGTAATGATCCACTGATCTCTGTTTTGCAACGCTGCTTTCATCCAGTTCTGCTTAATCCGTGTTTGTAGCACTGTTTCTGGAGAACCCAGCCATGCAGTCCTTAGTCAGGCAACCCCTTCTTTGTCCGTTCAATTCCCCCTCATTAATGACTGTGAGATCGGTTACTTTATATTCCAAACTTTAGGACTACTGCCTGCAAACTTTAGGACTAATTCCTTTTACTGGGACCAGTTCTGGGTTCCCCGGTTCCAGGAGGACAGGGAACTGCTGGAGAGGGTACAGCAGAGGGCTATGAAGATGATTTGGAGACTAAAACATCTCTCTGATGAGGAAAGGCTGAGGGACTTGGGTCTTTTTAGTCTGGAGAAGAGAAGACTGAGGAGGGATCTGATCAATGCCTATAAATACTTAAAGGGTGGGTGTCAGGAGGATGGGGCCAGGCTTTTTTCAGAGGTGCCCAGTGACAGGACAAGAGGGAATGGGCACAAACTGGAACATAAGAAGTTCCTTCTAAACTTGAGGAGGAACTTCTTTGCTTTGAGGGTGGCAGAGCCCTGGAAGAGGCTGCCCAGAGAGATGGTGGAGTCTCCTTCTCTGGAGACATTCCAAACCTACCTGGACATGTTCCTGTGGGACCTGCTCTGGGTGGACCTGCTCTGTCAGGGGCTTGGAGGAGATGATCTCCAGAGGTCCCTTCCAATCCCATAGCATTCTGTGATTCTGTGATTCTGCCCTGTTAAGTTGAACATATTTTTCTTACCATTTTTTTCTGAGGTGACTTTGAGGTGTAATTCATGTTTTTTTCTTGTTTCTTTGGCAACTTTCTTACCCCTGGGAAAGGACCAAGGGTGGTGGATGATGGAGAGCAATGCAGCCCTGAGTTAAATCCCAGTCCTGGTATTTAATCACAGGGACTGGCCACCATTCACAGACTTGCTGTTGAGGATCTCAGCACCACGCCCTGATGAAAATTAAGTTGTCCCCAATCAGGATTGACACTTGCTTTTAGACTTTTGGCAAGCAGAAGAGTAATAGCTCAGAAATTGCCTGTAATATGTTGTAGATGTTGCTGTTTATAATGAGATAGAACAGATTTTGCATTTTTGTAGTACTTTTTTATATTTCAGGGGATAGGAGTAACAGGAAGTGCTGTATTCAGAGAAAATTTAGCAACTTTATTTCAAATTAAGCATAACACAGCCTAGTAACTAGAATCATGAATTCTGAAGTCCAGTAGAACAAAGATAAAATACAACATCTAAATATATTTTAGAAAGTGTACACATTGGTGTATGATATATAAACTTCTATTCATTTGTTCGATTCACTTTTCTGGGGGAAAACTGATAATCTCTTCGACCTTTTTTCCTGACCTAGAGGATCAGCTGTCAAAATTTCAGGCCTTGCTGGTGCTCTCACTGGGGTGTGTGAAAGTCTTGCTGCTGCTGCTGCTGCACTGGCATGAGGTTTCTCTGCCTTCTTAGGGTCTCCAGGACGCAGGCACCACCTTGCCTTCTGCATCTCACAAGTCGATATTCTGAGATTTTATCTGGGTCTTTTAGCCATGGAAATGGTGTTACCTTTCCAGCGAGGGTTACAGGGATCAGGACAGGACTAGTGGTTCCCTCAACCCAACCCCTACCATGCCAGACGTCAACCCTAAGTGTGCTTCAAGGCAGCAGGGCCAAGAGAGCAGTGAAAACCAAACAGGAACCCTACTGATGTCTTCTGCCATGGAGAAGGGAGCAGAAAGAAACACAATTCCTCCATCAGCTCTTGTGAGCAGAATAATTGCACGCCATCCGCCTTGCAAGAAGCTTGCCAAAAGGTACAGCTCTAAAACTGTATAAACAATTTGGATTAAGAAACATTAAACACATTCACACCTGCTTTCAAGCTCTGAATCTGCAGCTCTGCAAAATGTCATCTATTTGAAGAAAAGCAGATATTTTTCTTTCAGTAAACATCTGTTTGGGAACGATAAACTTGTTTTTCTGTGTCGTGGTTTAACCCCATCCAGCAGCCAAGCACCACACAGCCGCTCGCTTACTTCTCTCTACCACGGGATGGAGGAGAGAATCAGAAGAGTAAAAGTGAGAAAACTCATGGGTTGAGGTAAAGACAAAGCAAAGCAAGGCATTCATTCACCACTTCCCATGGGCAGGTGGGTGCTCAGCCATCCCCAGGAAAGCTGGGCTCCGTCATGCCTGAATAGTGACTTGGGAAGACAAACACCATCACTCTTAACATCTCCCCCTTCCTTCTTCTTTCCCTGGCTTTTATTGCTGAGTATGGCATGGAATATCCCTTTGCTCATTTGGGGTCAACTGTCATGACCGTGTCCCCTCCGTCTCCACAGGTGAGCAAACCAGACATGTTTAAAGGAGGTATCCTGGGTTGAGAGACACAGGACTAACTTTTCTTCTAATGCTGGGGAAAATTGCCCTTCTATAAGACTCTAGTGTCTGAATTTGTGAAAATATTTACTTTACAGCCAGCCAGGCTCTGTGGGATTCAAGGTCTTAGTGTTTTCGAGCCTTGCCAGGTGCAGGGACAAGAAGGAGCAAGGCCTGGGCATTTGACCCAGGCTGGCCAACAGGATTATTTCATACCATGAACGTCACATTCAATATAAATTAGAAAAATTTCCTGCATAGGGGGCTCTCCCTTGATGGTGGTGGGTCCAGACAACTCCTTGCCCCGGTGCTGGACCCCTGAGGCCTTCCCTTCCTCCTGAAGCCATTGCGCTGGCAGTGTCCGCCATTTGCTGTCCCTGCAGGGAGGGCACGGCTTCCTACAGATATAACTGGCTGAGTATAATTCCTGTATCTTATATCAGTATCGGGATTAATACTGGTTCTTCAGTGTTATTGTTAACTATTTAGTCTTAGTCTATTAAATCTATTTATATTTCAACCCTTGTGTTTCCTTGTGTTCCCCGATTCCCCCTTTCCGGGTGGGGAGGGGTCATCGGGTGATAGAATAATTGTCTAAACAACAACAGATTGTTATGGGTTTTCTCAAACCATAACAGGAGGCCAGTGTTTTAAACATCTCCCAGAATGTCTTTCACCAAAAGGCTTTCCTGTTTCCAGAGTTCACAGATTCTACTCCATAGAGTTCATATGCATCACTACAGGGCTAAAGGCTTGTCAGGATTTCCAACATCCCCTCTCAACACACCAGGAGCCTGAAAAAGACATCTGTAAAGAATAGCTTCATTATTTTTTCTAAATTTTTTTAGCAGAAACATCGGTTGCAAGAGCAGGTTCAGATCAGAATGGCAGTATTTTGGGTAGATGTTGGGAGACTCAATAAGGCTTGAGGGTTGTGGCACATCAAGCGTCTGTTGTCTGTGGCACGATGCTACAGAGGCTGCTGAGAGATTCTTCTGTGGAGCTCGTGCTCCCTTTTTGAGAATCCCTTTTCTGCACCGTGCAGCCATTTCTTCGCTAAAATTTGCAGTGAGGATGCCATGGGAGGCTCATTGCCCTTCAATGAACGAGTTCCTAAATTTACATAGTAATTTTTACCCTGATGCACTTTCAAAGCACCTCATAAAACTGGAATAGAATATTTCCTGTGCCTGCAAACTCCTAACAACCCTCATTGCTCCCTGTTGTGCAACAAATGGCTGCTCTGAACAACTGAGGACAAACACCGTTCTGCTGCATCTGATGCCACTGCCGTTGTAATTTTTTTATGTTTAGTACCTGCATTTTTCGAACATTACCTTCTCATTGTCTTTTAAACCAGTATGCTCATTTCCGACCCAAACCCCTCTAATTAATAGCATGTGTGAAAGACTTACACTTGGACTATAAGCCCTACATTTTGATAATGAAAGTTCATTACTCCACATGGGCCTGTGCTGCTGGTGGGTGTCCTACAAACCCAGAACAAAAAGGTCATCCTTGTCATGGATTCTGGTGTCCCAGAGGTACTGGCTGTAGCATGACCGCTTCTCAGCTTGGTTTGGAGTCACCCCCTCAGCTAGCCAGCCATGACTTGCCTCTAGAGCAAGGTCAACCTTGCGGCTGTTTGTCCCTGGAACTCCCACTTCACCACATGAACCCCCAAAGCCAGTCACTGCCTCTGGATGAGGTCTCACCCACAGCTGGATACCAAAGAAAGAAAATGGGACACCAGCTCCACAGGAGTCATGGGAATGTGTCTGGATGCTGCAGGTACAAGGTCTCCTTGTTGGAGCCTGCACGTGGTCAGTTGAGCCCCAGGCCATGGAGGCACTCCTGTGCAGTCTTTTGGACCCGTGGTCTTTCTCTGGTTCCTCCAGCCCCTTCTTCTGCTCTCCCTCTACTATGGCCTGAAGTCTATAAATCCCAGAGCAGGAATCTCCAGCGTCTCCTGCCTCAACAACCCATCTTCTTAGTAGTTCCTTGTTAAAAACATGGGGACATCCTTCCTCTCTGGGTAAGCCAGCATGCTTGAACCTTTCTGCTGTCATGAGACTGCATGTCCTAAGGTAGGGAGACAGAGGCTGTGGCAATGCACAATGAAAGGATACTCATAAAATCACATTCTGCCATATTCTTCCACCCATGACAGTCCCTGACCCCAGAAGATCCCAGTCCAACCTTTCAGAGAAAGACAGCGAATTAGGAAACACTATGAATTGCACATGGTCAGCGTGCCTGGCACCGATCTCAGCGTCGTCAAGTTCTTTTAAACACGTCACATACAGCTAAGAGGATTTTAGCTGAATTAGGCTGGTTACCAGCAAAGTTAGTAGCAGAACAGATTTTAAAATTTATTGCAAATCAGAAGCATTTTTTTTTTCCACTAAAGGTACGTGGATGCCCCATTCCTGGAGGGGTTCAAGGCCAGGCTGGATGGGGCTTGGAGCAACCTGGACTGGTGGGAGGTGTCCCTGCCCAGGGCAGGGGGTTGGAACTAGATGGTCTTTAAGGTTTGGGCCTTCCAACCCAAACCATTCCATGATTCTATATGAATTTAAGCTTCTCTCTATGGGAGAAACTCTATGGGAATAATAAGACGCTTCAGATCCCATGGTAATCAAACGGTGGAGCTAAATCACAGCTGATGACTGAATGAAAAAAGGAGGCTCTCATGTTTCCGTGAGCAGGGTACAGCCCATGCCATTTGACAGCTATGGGCGAGAACAGGAGTGCTGTGACAACTGGAAACTGCAGAGGGCATTTAAACTTGGGAGAAAAAAAAAAAAGTAAACATTCATGCTGGAATGTAACTGGGAGACCAAGCTTAACATCGGTAGTTTTCTTGGGATGGAAAAAATACCAGAAAGGGAATGCCATTTACATGATGGCTTTCACTGATAGATAAAATGAAAGTAAGTGCCAGGCAGTACCTCCCTCTGCCCTCCGGTGCACTAAATTCACACTAAAGTCACTGAGAATTTGAGTGCAGATGGGTACATAATAAACTGTCTGGTTATGTACAAATAACTGCAACAGAACTGCTCTCCCGAGGAAGATGTTATCCAGCTTTGGTCAAGCTGTGAAGAAAAAGGATATTTTCAGAAGAGGCAGTAAAATAAACAAACAGATACTGACAAAGTTGCTTGTGCTTCATTTCAACACAAAGAATGAATTGATATTTTGGCAAACTTCATCACCAGAGGCTCCAGCCAGCCTGCTGTGTGCTCGGCGGCAGATGTGCCGAGGCAATTAGAAATATGCTAAGGTACTCAAGCTCATCCTGCTGCAGAGCATTTTGTTCTAGAGTATCTCCTTTAACTTAAATACGTCTGGAAAACTGCTTAAAAATATCTTTAAAATAACAGTTCTGAAGTATTGAGTATACTCACGTCAGGTGAGTATGTTGTGACATGATCCCTCTCCATCTTTAGCACTTCAGTGAAGGTATCAATACTTCCCTGAAAATAATTCCCCTGTACTTGGGATTTTGATACAATAAATCCTGGGAGACGTATGGAAATAATGAATAACAGGCTCCCCTTTATCAAGCTTCTATGCTAATTACCATTTAAGCAAATCTAAAATTCATAAATAACTGCTCAGTTATAACCTATTCATAAATGAGATTTGAGACAATACTGTGATAAAATATGCTGAATGATAGATTGATACGATTGTTATACAATCATTAATAATGGAAATTTGAAACATTAATGAATAGCTCCACTGTTATTTTTCCGCATTGCCCTCTTAAGCATCTTATGTCAATAATTTACTGGAAATAGGCAACAGATTACACGTTCGTATCTAAATCACCCCTAACAGGCACTTACAATTTTTTAAGCAGAACAAAGAGCATTAAAAATAGAAATGAAATCTTACAATGGTATTTTTGTACAGAGTTTTGCCCTATCTCTCAATTTTTCCTTCTATGTTTTAGCACAGTAGCTGCCTCCACAGTCCCTTCTGAGACAATTTCCTGATATAAACCCTGCTGAGAATCCGCTGTGCTCTCGGTTACAGGTTCAGATTGTTTATGGGCTCCTCACTCGTGACTACAAAAATGAGAGGCATTAGAACGCGCTTTGAAAATGGGCTAAAAAAGTCAAGGCTTCCTTTCCATTTAGGTTTTTTTTTTTTTAGCTGGGACATACTTTTCAGTTCGATTTGCTTTAGTGTACAGCCCTCTAAAAGTAATATAACTCCCAGTATGTCTTACTTGGTTCTCGTGGGAAAACTGAAGTCCCTAAGCATCGCAAAATTTCTCTGGAAGGAGGGAAACCCAAATGTAAAGCTTTTTTTCCAAGCAGTAAGGTCTTTTCCAACCAGTTGAATATATCTTGAATTTTATTTTCTACTTTCTAGGGGCAGAACACTCTGCATCTGGAGGAGGCTCAAGCCACACTTCAGTAAGATAAATACTTGGGGTACTGATTTTAAAGGGAGCATTGTTGCTGATTTCAACAGAAAAAGAATCGTGCCTTTGATTCTACTGTATTTACTCTTAGTTTTACCCTATTCCCTCAGTTTTAATCAAAGGCCATTGCCCTCTGACTCCGTACTCCAGCTTCTAACACCACTGAAATGTAAAAGCCAAAAGCAGAGCAATCCCTCTTCTCCAAAAATCTCCCTCAGGATTTTAGCAGTCAACTGTCAGTAGCTTCTTAAATCTTCACTGGAATTAAAAAAGGGAGTGTGGTGGCTAAAACTGGATGAAAAGAGGACTTCTGAGACAAAATCTACAGGGACTAATTTTCTATACAGGGTTAATTCCTGGAAATACCAGGTAACATAGACTATAGATTTGTGTTGTGTTGGAACCAATATGTTGGATAAGGCCTAAACACCACTTCCGTAATTATTCTCATAGTAAATGCTTGTTTCCTGATGTCATGAATTAGTCTGCTTTAATTGCCACACTTGGTAGCCTGTGTTACAGAATTATTCAGCATTTGCCTTTCAGAAACAGGCGTAAAAGGTAACAGAACAACAAATCACAATCTATAAAATCTCCATAAAGCTCAGAAACGATGACTGACATTTTACAGCACATTTTCTTCCACGGAGACCTGACACTTAAAATTTTGTGCACCTTCTTAAACTACTTGAATAAAAGTGAACTTCTGTCCGGACTCCCAGCGGGACTCGGTTATTTGGGGGACTTGCACAACCACATCACACAGGGAGGACCTCAAGGCATCGGACCAGACTTAATGCAAACACATTTTTCCCCCTCTGGAATACATTCCAACACTCCGCTATTAAGAGGCGTCCTAAAAACCCATCCTGACAATCTTCAAGCCTAATGCGAATCTATAAAGGTGATTTTGTGCCAGTTTTCTACGCTTCAGACATTTTAGCAAATTTTCCTGGAACATCAATATTTTTCTGAAGCATTTCCTATAATTTAAGCATTAAGGCCCAGCTCTCTCACCAAGGGGAGGCAGTAATGGCACGTGATTACGGTGGATAAAATGCTAATTACTATGGGAGAGGGGCACTTTCTTTGAGGCACTTGGCACTTTGTGAAATTCATGCAAAACCATGCATATCTGGGCACATCACAGGGGGCTTTGAACACCCTCGTGCTTTCCTAATGAAGTGAGCTATTGTTCAGGTCTGGTTTCTTTTTTTGTCTAGAAACAATAATATTTAGGAAGCTCATTGGTAGCACTTGTAGATAATTAATTACATGTTTTACAAATTAGATTGAATTTATTACACAGACATGGCTTTTTTTTTTCCTATGTAAACAGGCAACAGAAGGAATAATTCATACTTCCCTTAATGTTGCATTTTGAAAGGGGTGTAAGTATTCAAAGAAGAGTAATTTATTCACTTTTTCAAGTGCTTCAGGTCTTTTTTTGCCCACAATGACAGTGAGGAGAATTTGAGGTGACACGGAACGGCACCAAGCCTGAACTCACCATCACCACAACTGGAACCACCACAGACAATCGCCATCTATCACACGGAAAATACTTCAGTGCCACCATCCCGCATGGTGAAGAAATTGTATTTTCTTCATTGTTTAGGTTTTCATTCCGAAGAGCAACAACACTTCTCCCAGGGATAGTTCTGCTTCACTTGCTCCTCATTTCCTGCAAGTCCCCAGTGGAGTTTCACACGGAGGTGGCGCGACGGCCGCTCTCGGCAGCGCTTGCTTGGGAAACCTGCTACGGAACGAGGACGGTAAATCACACAGAACGCTGCTTTTTCATTATCTTCCTGGAAATATATGATGAAAAATTACTTCTCTAAGCCATCTTCTCTTTTGCTGGCACTACTGCTGGCGTTTCAAATGCAGAGACAAGTCCTTACACAAGCAAGGACATCCTCTACTTGCAGTCCCAACATCCCGCCTACCTGTCTTGAAACAGCCCAAACAGAAGAGCTGTGTTTTGAGTATCAAGAACTATGGGGAAACCTTACATACAGACTAGAAAAAGCATCTGCTGCAAACAATTCAGCAATCTGAGAAAAGAAAAAAAAAATCTATTTTTTTTTTAACTTTTAAAAATGATTCCCCTTAGTACTTTATTTATTGAGGGCTTCTGCTGTAATGGACATAAAAGCTACACTTTACTCTCCATCTTCCTTTCAAGACGGTGCCGCTGTTTAAAGATGCCATCTCCAGAAAGTCTCCCAGACATAGGGCGAAGCTCTTAAACAGCACTGACTTGCATAATAAACTAAAAAGAAAAAACCACACCTTTCCGGAAGAATTTATTTCTATCCAATGCATTAAACAAGAGTTTTAGTTCACGTGTATTCAGCTTCCTTTATCCAGTGTATTGTTCAGGGTCTCTTCACCTACTTGTGCATAATAAAAAGTGGTTCTATTTCTAGGTAAGGATTTCTCTGCTTTTTATTAGTTACCAACTTTATACATTCTAACATATCCAGGTATTCAGAATATATAATAACACGTTGTTCAGACAAACACTTCAAATAAGGGCATAATATAATTTGTTACATCAGGGGAAGACATTTAATAAAGCCTGATTTCTTAAACCACTTCAAGACAGGATAAAAGCTACTAAACTCAAACACTTTGTTCATATTTCCGTTGTTAACAAGAGAATAGATATTCCTTATAGAGAAAAAGCCATATAAACTCCCAATGCTGAACAGAAGAAAAAAAGTTGACTTTCTATTTGCAGAAACTACTGACGCACGGTTTTTAAAGGTTTATTTTTAATATATATACATTTTCATCATACTTGGAGAGCTGAGTGTTAAATGTTGTCTATTCTTTTTTAAAAAAGTTAGGCTGTAGGAAAGCATGAAAGGATTAAGGTAAAGCAGCACTTTAAGTATTGTTGCCAGCTCACAAATCATTTGGGAGCAGACATTTCTATCTCCATTCTCACTGACTTCAGAAACTATTCAAGCTAAAGCTCGAGGCAGTAAATGGGAAGTTACAGAGCACTCCACACTGTTTAATTACTGTTAACGTAAATAGTGACACATGCCAGGATCCTTTTATACGGTTCTGTCATTTTCTTGGCCCTGTATTTCTTGCCTGCTGGAAAACATTGGGGTGATTCAGATCTTTTATGACTGACTTTCTCTGCTCTGCCCTGGTGAGACCCCATCTGGAGCACTGGGTCCAGTTCTGGGCTCCCCAGTTCCAGAAGGACAGGGAACTGCTGGAGAGGGTACAGCAGAGAGCTACAAAGATGATGAGGGGCCTGGAGCATCTCTCTTATGAGGAAAGGCTGAGGGACTTGGGTCCTTTTAGTCTGGAGAAGAGAAGGCTGAGGGGGGATCTGATCAATGCCTATAAATACTGAAAGGGTGGGAGTCAGGAGGATGGGGCCAGTCTTTTTTCAGTGGTGCCCAGGGACAGGACAAGAGGGAACATGCACAAACTGGAACATGGGAAGTTCCATCTAAACATGAGGAGGAACTTCTTTCCTGTGAGGGTGGCAGAGCCCTGGAAGAGGCTGCCCAGGGAGGTGGTGGAGTCTCCTTCTCTGGAGACATTCCAAACCCACCTGGACAAGTTCCTGTGCAACCTGGTCTAGGTGGACCTGCTCTGGCAGGGGGTTGGAGGAGATAATCTCCAGAGGTCCCTTCCGACCCCATAGCATTCTTGATTCTGTGAATTTTGGTTACTCGCTTGTACCTGTCAATTACAGGTACCAGGCTTGTGATTTAATATTTAGACACTGCTTAGGCCTTGGATTGCTTAAGCACTTTCTCTTGTATAAAGTAAAGGTCTTTGATTTTGTACTTTTAGGGGCAGAAACCACCCATTAAGCAAGAGACCTAGACATATTTTGCAGTTACATGTTTTTTATTTATTGACTAACACACCATTTATTATCACTATGGAACTCTTGATATCCTTATTCACTGCTCATGGAGACCAAACTCTCACTGATTACACTGCAAAAAAAAATACTAATTGAGTATGAACAAATGACGGACCAAAGATTTACTTTATGTCTTAATCAGAATTAGATGCATAACAGCTTCAGACTAATTTTGTTTTAGTTTAATATGATGTGGAAAGTAAGCTATGTAAGATAACTGATTCACAGTATTAGTCACATTAAGACTTAGCAAAAATAAAAAATTATAGTGTGGTTTATTTTTACTGTAATGGTCCGGATTTGACTCCAGCTCTTCACCTCTAGTGGGGATCCTTTCAACCTTCAATTTCATTCATGTTCCAAATTATGGATATTTCACACATCTCCCTGTCGCACGGGACAGTTAAGTGTCACAAATTCTAGACAAATTCTAGTCAAAGTCAGTATCAAAATGAGTCAGGATCTTAGAAAAAGTTCCTGTCCAAAGGCGGGAACTGAAAAAAAATGGCCACCTTCTCTTTAATTGCATCAAATTTGCAGAACATAAGCTTACAGTCTAATCCACCCACTGCCTTGCTTATTACAGCAAATAAATTACTTCTCATGCTATGAACTGAAAGGTGTAGGTTGGAAGGGAAAGCAGGATAACGCTGCTATCTCCCAACTGGATAATACTGCCAACCTCCCAACTTTCAAATAGCAGGATTCCATGCCTTTAAATAAATTAAAAGGGAGGATCGCTCATGAGGCTAATTACTGATTCTTGCTATAATCTCAGAAGCAACCACCTTCATAATTAATGCATTAAAATGTTTGTTTTACTGGGCATTAGCAATATCAGTGTTGACTTTTAAAGGCTGGAATATTGGTCTTGACATTGGCTGACTCTCCAGAGATATGCAGGCGACTGAGATTTGAAGAGCTTCAGGGCTTTATTCTCTTCTTCCATTTCTACTGTAAATCGGGAGAAAATTCCATAAATCAGCAGTCGTAAGATCAGTGTAACACTGTTTTAAGTAGGAAAAGGAGCAGGTACTACCCCTCTTTAAGAATGCACTGATAGGATGCCCTATCCCTGGAGGGGTTCAAGGCCAGGCTGGATGGGGCTTTGAGCAACGTGGTCTGGTGGGAGGTGTCCCTGCCCAGGGCAGGGGGGTGGAACTGGATGGTCTTTAAGGTCCCTTCCAACCTGAACCATTCCATGATTCTAAGAATTTATGAATTTTAGAAGAATCCAGGCAACACAGGTAAGAAGCAAAGTTGAACATCATCTGTTTTGCAAGACACACCTCCCAAAGTTCTGTCGTGAGGATGGGCAGCTCTTGTACGGTAATCCACTGCAATTTCCCACAAAACTGTTGCCCACCTCATGACTGTCACATTTTCCTACATGTAACTTGTGGTTCATGTGTAAAAACACATGGCAGCATGGGTTTTATGCACATACAGCAAATGCAAGGGGAAATCTGTCCCAGAGATGCTTCTCACCTCATAGCACTACTGCAATTAATCCCCCAGACGCTTCGCTCTGTTCCCCAAACCACGCTGGCTCTTACTGTCACCTGCCTGGGATCTTTTTTTTGGGGGGGTGGGGGGAGCTGTTTGAGAGCATAAATCACCTGAAGATTTTTTTTAAATGCCAGCACTTCCAAAAGGACAAAAGGTATCTGAGAAGCATTTTATGGCATGAAAATATGACTAGAGAAGCAAGATACGGTGATGCTGTACCTGGTCCAGTGTTGGAGGAAAACCAGAGGTCACTAGCAAGAACTGGTCACTTCCTCTGTAGATTTACAAGCCCCAGCTTTTCCAGAGAGAGGACAAGAGCAGTGGTGAAACTGCTGCTGGTTCACATCACACCCTTCGTCAACATTTCATCATCTACTGACAGCACAGGAGGGTGAAGTTTCCATATCTCTTCCACAGTGACACTTTCCATAAATTCCAGAGAAAATCTCTGAGTTTTCACTTGCAGAGACATTGCATCTAAAAGGGATTCGGTGGGCACATATAATCCTTTTATTCATTCCTCCTGTGATGCACAGCTGGGTCTTACTGACCTCAAGGTCTCTGAAGGTGCCTGCAGACCTGTCCTCTCGCTCGCTGACATCAAACACCCGCTACGTCAAGCACCAACCAAATCACAGCTCCTGTAATGTCCGGATGCACAGACAGAAATCTGACACTTGAAAGCGATCCTTTGCTCCTTGAGTCCAAACATGCCGAACAGCTGGAAATGCAACGTCTCAAACTTCTGAGGAATGCTACTCTTCCCTTTGCTGGTCCAGATTTGCCGGCATGTGTGTCTCCCTGCTAGAATAAGGTGACAACGGATGATATATTTAACGTGGAAGGGAGGGAAAGAGACTGTACACACTTCGGATACGAAGCCCTATCCCAGGGTGGAAGGAAGCTCCTCAGTCACTACCTGTCTACAAATTTAGATATGCTTATGCTGAGTTCAGCATTTTTCTCTCCTTTTGGGGAGAAGCATTAGGTGGAATTATGGTAAGTCACCATAATGTTGGGTTTTGGTTGGTGGTTTTTTTTTTTTTTTTCCCTCCTGAAATTATGTGTTTGATTTACAAACGCGGAGAGGTCCCGTGCGGGCTGGAGTCTCCCCCTCTCCCGAGCCCATCTGCTGGCTTTCCTCGGGGAGTTCAGCTCTGCCGTCCCCAGCTGGACACCGGGGGTGGGCGGGCAGCCACAAAAAAAGCCACAAAACCAACCCAAAAAAGCGGGGGGAAAAAAAAAAAAAAAGGCAAGCTGAATCATTAAAGTATAATTGCCTCTGAGGTAAAAGAACTCCACATTTTGGTGAATCACTCCCTGCTCCCACGGTTCCCGTCCGGCTTTCACACGGGGGAAGGGAGGGAAGGAGGGTACCCTGCCCCGCATCCTGCTGTCCCCCTGCCCCGCATCCTGGGAACGCCCTGCCCCACATCCCCGGGACCTCCTGCCCCGCATCCCAGAGACCCCCTGCCCCTCATCCCGGGACCTCCTGCCCCGCATCCCTGGGGACCCCCTGCCCCGCATCCCCAGGACCTCCTGCTCCGCATCCCCGGGATCCCCTGCCCCTCATCCCGGGAACCCTCTGCCCCGCATCCCCGGGACCTCCTGCCCCGCATTCTGCGGTCCCCGTACCCCGGAGACCCCCTGCTCCGCATCCTCGGAACCTTCTTCCCCGCATCCTGGGACCCCCTGTCCTGCATTCCCGGGACCTCCTGCTCCGCATCCCAGGGACACCCTGCCCCGCATTCTGCGGTCCCCCTGCCCCGCATCCCGGGATCTCCTGCCCCGCATTCCCGGGATCTCCTGCCCGTCATCCCGGGGACCCCCTGCCCCGCATCCCCGGGACCTCCTGCTCTGCATCCCCGGGGAACCCTTGCCCCTCATTCCGGGACCCCCTGCTCCGCATCCCCGGAACCTTCTTCCCCGCATCCTGTGACCCCCTGCCCCGCATCCCCGGGACTTCCTGCTCCGCATCCCCGGGGACTTCCTGCCCCGCATCCCCGGGGAACCCTTGCCCCTCATTCCGGGACCTCCTGCTCCACATCCCCGGAACCTTCTTCCCCGCATCCTGGGACCCCCCGCCCCGCATCCCCGGGACCCCCTGCCACGCATCCCGGGGACCTCTTGCCCATCATCCCGGGACCCCCTGCCCCGCATCCCCGGGACCCCCTGCCCCGCATCCCTGGGACCCCCTGCCCCGCATCCTGGGACCCTCTGCCCCGCATCTCCGGGGACTCCCTGCCCCGCATCCCCGTACCCCCTGTCCCGCGTCCCGAGGGAAGGCCGCCCCCGGACAGCGAGCCCCCCCCCCCCGCCGCGCCAAGGGCACCGCCGCCGCCCCGGGCCCGCCCTCTCCGGCTCCCCCCTTCGCCCCCGCCGGTGGGAACCCCGCCTCCCCGGCGGCCGCGGCCCCTCAGCCCACCGGGGCGGAACCGGGCGCCCTACAAAT
>QJSC01015327.1:53545-136231 GCA_003697955.1 Calidris pygmaea | reverse complement strand
GGGGGGGGGGGGGCGAAGAATCCTCCCCATTTTATGGGGGAGCGGGGGTTTACTAGGGCTCAGCATCCCACGGGGAGATCCCGCCGGCTCTTGAAGTCAAAACCAGCCCTAACAAAGAGCTGTTTATTGAAGCGAGCTCCGTGCCAGGCATCTATTTGCTTTTGCCTCCCTCCCTCTCGGCGTGGGGCACCCCAGAGCTGCAGGCACAGACCGGCTCATCCCCACCAGCAGCCCATGACCCCCCAAAACTGCACAAAGGGGAGCAGAGGACGGCACACCGCTTGGGCTGGCTTTTATTTCTTCTCGGTAAACCCTGCGTAGCTGTTTGGAAACGGAGTAACTTCACCCCTGCACAGTGCAGGCGGGAAAGAAGTCCCTCTGCCCAGGTGGGCTGGAGCTCAGCAGCTCTGCTCCTTTCCTGGAGCTCCTTTGTCCCCAGTCTCGTGCCTTGAGACCAGACCTTGTGTGCTCTCCTCCATGCACTCTGTAAACCTCGGAGCTCTAAAATTGGCTTGGCTTTGCCCAGCCCTTGCTCTTTTTCTTCGGTTTTAAGTCAATTCCACAGGAAACCTATAATAACGATGCCCGTCTCCTGCATGAGTCAGTCCCATGGTGGCGACTGGTTTGCAGGCAGGAGTCCCACCAGCGCTCCTGGCCCCGGCAGAACTCACAAGACAGCTGTTTTCCTCTTATTTTGTAATGTGGAAGTGGGACAGGGCTCTAGCTCCAGCAGGATGAAACACGAGTTATGGAATCTCTCCCAGGGCTAACAAAGTGATTACAGCCCTGCTCGGAGCACTGTGTTACCCGCTGAGATGCAGGGGAGCACGGCCGAGCTGGGGACTTCTGGCATAGGCTAAAAAAACTCCTGCATCTGGGTAAATGGGAGAAAAAAAATAATAAAATGAGATATCCCAGGGGACCCTTGATGCTGCAAAGCTCCTGCAGGAGCACGTCTCTGTGGCGGGGGCAGGCTGTGTGCAGCAGGTTGGGTCCTGGCTGGCTGGGGCTGGAGAGATGTCCCCGTCCCCACAGAGCTGCCTCAGCAGGCAGCAGCTCCTGGCCGCCATCCGGCAGATGCAGCAGCTGCTGAAGGGGCAGGAGACGCGTTTCACCGAGGGCCTCCGCGTGATGAAGAGCCGGCTGAGCACCCTGCACGCCTCCCTGGCCAAAGCTGCCCCTGAGCCACCGGCTGGTGAGTCCTCCCTGGGTCCCAGCGTTTGCTTTTGTGGCCTTAGAGGATGCCAGGGGGGACAGGTCAAGATGCTCAGGGCTGTCAGAGGTGGAGATCTGGGCGTCTCCACAGATGGAGATACCTGTTCCTGTGTTGGCAATTTGTGCTTGTGAATTCAAGCACTTCTCCAGCCTGGCGAGACGTGGTGAAGCTCAAAAGCCCATAGCTGCAAGGCAGAGAGCTCCTGGCAAACCACTGGAGGCGAGTGTGCTGGAAAACCATGTCTCCAGCAAAAGACCCACATTCCTGTGCTGGGAGCATGAGAAGTATGGCAAGAATGCCACCAACCCCCTTGCCAGTGATGCTCAGCATCCCTGCTGGACTCTCACCATGGGGCTGGGTGTTACTGGTCGACCTCAGCAGGCCAATAGTCGAGGAAAATAACAGTTAAAGAGGAGGTGTTTGAGGAACTGGGTGAACCATGGCCCAGGTAGAGGTGGGGATAGGAAAGATGAGGAGGTGGTCCCCCAAAAGCACCTGCCTGAACACTGACCTCCCTCCTCAACGGTGCTCTTGCAGTCTCCTGCCCTGCGCTGCAAGCCCCCGCAGACGGGAAGAAGTTTGGCACCAAGTATTTGGTGGAGCACGAGGTTCACTTCACCTGCGACCCGGGTTTCCAGCTCCTGGGCTCCAGCACACGGATGTGCCAGGCCAACGGCAGCTGGACTGGGCAGGAGCCCCGCTGCGCAGGTAGTGCTCTGGGCTGCCACGGCCACGGCTGGGAAACTGCTTTGTGCCCGTGTCTGCCCGTGGGCGTCATTTGCTACAGCGGGGTGTAATTTGGGTTCGTTTAAACATGGGGGATTACTGGGGTTGACCAAACAGGAAGGTGAGGTGTCACAGCTGTCCCTGAGTCCCAGCCAGCCAACATCCTATGGATGCCACAGTACCCCAAAGCTGGTACTCTGGGGTTTCTCATCCTCACGGAAAGCTGGAAATGACAGCTGGAGCCTACCTGGAGTCCAGCAGCACAGATGAGGGGAGAAGGCACCGGTGCTGCGATGGCTCCCTGAGTCACAGCCAACCTTCACACTGGGGTACCACCGCGGCATCGGGAGCAGCCGGTGTCTGAGTTCAGCGGAATAAATGGTTATGATAGAATCATAGAACCATTCAGGTTAGAAAAGACCCTTGGGATCATCGAGTCCAACCATCTACCCCACTCTACAAAGTTCTCCCCTACACCATATCCCCCAACACCGCAGCTAAACGACTCCTAAACACATCCAGGGACGGTGACTCAACCCCCTCCCTGGGCAGCCTATTCCAGTCTCTGACCACTCTTTCTGTGAAAAACTCTTTCCTGCCGTGGGGTACCCAAGCGTCCCGGTGTGCGTGGCGCTCCTGTCGCTTACTTCCCAAAATAAAATAAAATGAGATGTGGCTGCCTTTTTTTTTTTTTTTTTTTTTTTTTTTTTTTTTTCCAGAGATCAGCGAGTGCTCGAGCAGCCCCTGCCAGAATGGCGGGACGTGCCTGGAGGGGCTGAACCAGTACAAGTGCCTCTGCCCCCAGCAGTGGACCGGGGCTGCCTGCCAGTACCAGGCGCAGACGGGTGGGTGACCCCCTGCCAGGGTGGGTGACCTGCCGCTCCCCAGGCATATTTCAGCACCCCATCCCATCGTGCCAAACCCCATCCCCTGGTGTGTCTGTGTGTTCCCCAGCTCCCCCCGCCTGGAGCGTGACGGACGACCCGGCGTTCAGCCGCCAGCCCCGCTGTGCCCAGATCGACCAGACCCAGCACTGCAGCTGCGAGCCCGGCTTCCACATGAGCGGCACGGCCGCCAACGGCCTCTGCCAGGGTGAGCCACGCCACGGGGGGGGACCGACGCGCTGGGGTGGGCTGGGGCATCTCGGCCACGCGCCTGCCTGCTCCCCTCGTCTCGCCACAGACCTCAACGAGTGCGAAGTGTACAAGCGGGAGGGGGGTCCCCGGCTCTGCACCCACACCTGCGTCAACCTCCCCGGCTCCTACCGCTGCGCCTGCCCGAGTGGGTACCTCCTCCTGGGCGACGGCAAGAGCTGCGAAGGTGAGGCAGGGGGCTGAAAACCCATGGGTTTACCCCTTATCCCCAACTTGCACTATTGCTTTTTTTTTGGCTTTTATTTTTTTCCCCCTTTTTCTCCTCCTTTGCAAGCATTTCTGCATGCAAAAATCTCAGGGGGTTTGCACAGAGAGGTGGTTCCCAAGCTGGGTGCGGAGGGGAGGAAAACGATTGAGGTTCAAGCGCTGGCAAACCCATGCGATGCTTTAAGGCTCCATCTCCCCGAAAAAGAGCATGGGAACCCCACTTCCACGATGGAGCTGTCCCCTGAGAATGGGGCACCCCTGAGAAGAAACACAAACAGCATTAAAAAGCAAGAATAAGACAGTGAGGGCTCAGCTCGGAGGCTGGCAGCTCTTCCGAAAGCAGGGGAGCTGGGGCATGGGTTGAGAGCAAAGCAAAGTGACAGCAGGTAGGAATGGTGAGTGGCCAGAACTGCTCCCATGAAAGGCTCCTCCTGAAAAACAGGGTGGGTTTTTTTGTGTGCTATAAAGTGTTGATTATTGCAGCTCTGGGCGAGAAAATGCACGCTTTCCCCTTTTCTCCCTGATTTCTGCGTGTTTCATAGCATCTTGCTAATGCTCCCAGCAAATACCTGCACTCAAAGCTCCTGATTTATTGTCAGGTATCTTAGTGGTTACGCAGGGGTTTAGTAAATAAAAAGAGATTGTGTTCTCAAACAGTTTAGCAGAAAGTTAGGAAAATGAACTGCCATCCTGCTGTGAGAGAGCTGCCATTGCTTGCTGGCCCGAGGCAGAGACTGGGGGAGGAGAGGAGACACAGAACAGGCTTTTCGGTGATTTAAGTGTTTTCAGCCAAAAGGAACCCCCCAACGGGGCGGGTTTGAGATCTTTGGTCAGCTTGACCCGCTGCCCGGCCCTGTTTTGCAGACATCGATGAGTGTGCCCTGTCCCAGGACAACTGCACGAGGGGGACCACCTGCATCAACACGGGTGGGGGCTTCCAGTGCGTCAGCCCCCAGTGCCCCCAGCCTACCGGCAACGTCACCTACGTCAAAACATCGCCCTTGTAAGTGCATCAGAGTGCTAAATCTGGCCCCACTTTATTTTTTGGGTGCTGGGTCCCAAAAAAACATGCATAGCATCCACATGGATCCAGTGCCAGTGAGGCGGGGGGGCATGGACCCCGCATCCCTGGGGTTCCCTGAAATCCTCCCCCCTGGCTTTTGCCTTTGCAGCCAGTGTGAGCGCAACCCCTGCCCGATGGAGAGCCGGTCGTGCCACCAAGCACCCAAAACCATCTCCTTCCACTACCTGCCCCTACCATCCAACCTGCTGACCCCCACCCCGCTCTTCCGCATGGCCACAGCGGCAGCGCCCGGCCGGCCGGGGCCCGACAGCCTGCGCTTCGGCATCGTGGGGGGCAACAACCGTGGCCACTTCGTGATGCAGCGCTCGGACCGTCAGACGGGAGAGCTCATCCTGGTGCAGAGCCTGAAGGGTCCCCAGACCATCCACGTGGACGTGGACATGTCCGAGTACCTGGATCGCGTCTTCCAGGCCAAGCACGTGTCCAAAATCACCGTCTTTGTCTCCGCCTATGAGTTTTAGGGGGGGCGGCAGTCAGGGCAGCTTCCCTGACGGTGATGGTCCCTGCTCAGCATCCTCCACCCGAAAGCGCTAGCCCTGGAGGCAGGCGTGTAATGGGAGCTCCAGGTGACATCCCATGCCCAAGCCCCTCTGCAGCCAATCGTCCTCCCCTCTGCCTTAAGGTTATCCTGCCCAGGTGGCTTTTACACCCACCTTTGTGGGAGAAAATGCAAATGAGGTGCAAAAGAAACCAGGGGCAGGGGTTACCTGCTCTCTGGGGAATGGGAGCAAGAGCATCCTCACCCGAGGCTCCAGAAGGATGATGTCCCACAGCCTCAGTGCCTACACAGCGCAGAAAACAAGGGCTAGAAGCCACAGCCCGTATTTCCTTTTCAATTTGTTTTTTTCTTTAGGAAAGAAGTTAAACTGGTTCGTGCAGGAGGAGGGAGGCTCACAGTGGCTACCGCTCTCCTCCCCGCTGGCCCAGGCACAAGCACGCCTCCGCTCCCCTGGGGATGCCAAGAAAACCCATGGCAGCCCGTGGGGAGGGGGCTGGTCCAGCGTCTTAGTCCCCCAGGATTGACCGGGAGCAGAAAAATCCCCTGAACATCTATCCCTACAAGACCTGGCTGGCCCTCAGTGCCCTCCTTGGCGAGTGGGACGTGTCTGGTGGGTGAAGGAGGAGTCCCAGTGCCCTGCCAACGGGCGCTGGCTGGGGCTGTCCCGTGCTTCAGCCCTCGGGCAGCAGCTCCTTCCACCTCCTCAACTGGGTTGCGTGCGTGCATCCCCCTCTCCGTGACCTCAGGGAGGGCTTCGGGCTGGCATTGAGGGTGCTCGAGGTGTGAATATTTCATGTTTCAGTCAGCTGCAGCCTCCCCCCACGACTGTGTGTCAGCAGCTCCAGGAACAGCTGGGCTTCGGCTGTGACACGTGCTGGGGGCAGGGAGACACCTCCCCGGTCTTGCACCCTTCGCCGTTGGTACCCGTTCCTCGGTGCGGCGCTTGTGCATGTTAACCACAAACCCCTGACATTATGCATGTTTCTCCATTATGCTGGTTTTAGTACAATTAAAGGATGATATAGCCTCCGAGCAGGTGCAGAGCAAAGGACCTGACGCGGGTGCAGCTGGAGGGCGAGGTGTCCCGGGGTCTGTGGGGGTCTCGTGGGGGGTGTCCTAGGGTCTGTGGGGCACGAACCTGCCTCCATCAGTTTTATTTTTCTGCCTTGCGTTGCTTGGAAGGGGCTGGCTGGTGGCAGGGCAGTTCATCCCCAAGTATCCTTCCCCCGAGCCTCTTCCAGAGGCCTCAAGGAGCCTGCTGTCACCCCCGCCGAAAAAGGCAGTGGGGCAGAGCCCCCCCGGGCACACAGCGTGTGCTGAGCTGTACCCCCTAAAATCCTTCCCACTCCTGGCGCCGGGGGAAGAGACTTCACGAGACTGATCTGTGCTGCACTCTTTGGGGGATCAGGCTCCCGATTTTTGGGGGGGATATGGCTTTTCCGTGGAAGCTCGAGAGGGGGGCAGGACCTCTCCCCGCAGAACAAGGAGGGACATTCAGAGCCCGCTCTCCTCGCCGCTGCCGGCTCGGGGCTGCTGGAGCCCAGGCACGGCGGAGGGAGGATGTTTGGGTTGGCGGGCACTTCAGCTGGACGGTGGAGCTGGGCAGGGAAACACATCCCAGGGCTGTGCTGGAGGAGGGAAATGAAAACCCACTCCTCCACCCCAGTGCTTAAAAAAAAATAAATAAAAAGAGAAAGGACCAGCTGGTGGGGCAGCTCAGTGCTGCCTCCCTCAAAGGGGAGGACCTCCCTGTCCTGCTGAGGACACCCCATTCCTGCTGAGGACACCCCAATAATCCTGGGGTGCCATAGGAAGCTGTCACCATGCAGCTGGCCTCAGCATGGGCAAGGAGAAGGCTTTTTAGACCTGGCCTGGGAAGGCCCAACAGGAGGTTGTGCTGCAAGAGAAATGAGTTGCAAGGTGGACGGCAGGGGACATGCCCAGTTTTATTCCCTCAGCGTGCATGGGGATGGATGAAGCCTGCCAGGGGCCAATTTCCTTTAGAGCTCTGCGGCATAAGAGCAGAGAGAGAGGTAGATGTACGGGACTCTGCCAAAGGCAACACAAAGGGTCCCAGGATATGGGGAAAAGAAAAACAACATGGAGACAATTTGGTCTGTGGGGGTATGCCCGGGGAACCCAGCTTTACCTTCCCTGGGAGCCTGGAGGTCCCAGCTCAGTGCGCAGCCCAGGCTGTGATCAGAGCATGATGCCAGGCATTGTCAGAGGAAGGACAGGGAATGGGCAGGACACGCTGCCGGGCTGCCGGACCACCCTGCTGTGTGCCTGCATCCTGGGATGCTCTGAGCAGCAGGTGATGAGGTTTTCCTCGGAGCTACTCGGCCCCTGGCCAAGCCGTGTTTCATCCAGGAAACGGAGCAGTTGTCCCCGTGAACCCAGCCCGGTGCGTGTTTTCAATTAGCGTCTTAGATAAGAGAGCAGTGCTGTGGGGACAGGAGAAAGAAGGCTACAAAGCCAGCAGCCCAGAGCCTGTCATTTGCTGGAGGCATGGTCTGCCCTGCTGTGGTTCCTCAGCCTGGTTGGACATGCTTCTGCAACGGGCTGTTACAGCGTTTTAGGGGTGGTAAAGAACTCCCTGGATGTGGGGATGTGCTCCTCCACAAGATGCAGAAAAGGAAGCTGGGGATGTGCCAGGAGCAGCTCCTGGTGCCTCACCTCTGCTGTCTCCATCACCTGCTCCTAGCTGTGCTACCTCTGACGGGGAATATGCTTTATCATCCCTGCACTGACAGCACTTTACACCCCCGCCTTCCCGGGCTCTGGGAGCCAAAAACCAGGAGCCTATAAGAGGATAAGTTCCTGACAGGGCAGAATAGTTTCCATCTGATGCTTTAACCGGCTAACGAGGCTGGAAACAGGCACTTGAAGCTTTGCACTGGAGCCTTTTCCTCACAGCACAACCCCAAACTGATTTCTTAATTTCTGAGGCCAGGGTGAACTGGTTTCCCCTCTCCAGGACAGTCTGGCATGCTGCTGGAGCTTGCCAAGCCTTGCCTGTCCTCCCAGCTGCTTCTCGCTCTCCTCAAGGGCCAGGACCAGAGCGGGAAGCTCAGCCATCTCTCTCAGCATTAGCTGGCTGTGGATCTCCCTTTCAGCCACAGAAACATCTAAGGTCAGCTCTCCAGTGTCTGGACTGGGCTGCAAACCTCTGGCCAGCATTTGAGCTGACTAAAGGAGATTTTCTTCCCATCCCAGAGCAGCCGCTCCGGCATCTCGCAGACTTCTCGAGCCTGGAATGTGCAGAGAGATGCTCTTCTGGCCCTGGTAAATACAACTTCTCTTTGGGATAATCATATTTTGGAGCTCAAAAAATAACTGGTTTGCCTCTGCTCCCCTTCCGTGGGCTGAAGGCAGGCGGCTGACTCCAGATGTGCTCTGTGTGCCCCGGGAGAGGCTGGCTGCCCTGGCCAAACCCCAAAGCCACCTTCTCTCACCCCAAATGACTGGGGATGAGGATGAAGAGGCTGAAAACCTCATGCAGAGGTGGCCTTGGAGGGAGGCTACGCGGCGCCCATTAGGTTCAAGGAGAGAAATATGGTGCCTTTGAATTTCCAAGGTCTGCATGAGAAAGTGTTCCCTCTCCTCTTCACCCCATGAGGTGAGACAAGCCCCAGCCTCAGGGCAGGGACGAGAGGAGGCTTCATGTCCTGTTTCTTCCTCCTCCTCCTCCTCATCCTTCCAAAATGCATTCCTGATGGGCCTTTCCCTGCCGAGCATCCATAATCCTGAACATCCCTGGGCTTCTCTTCACCTTCTGTCCCTGCAAACAAAAGAAAGATAATTATCTCTTTAACACAGAAGAGAGCATCAGGTTATTTTCAACTGCAGGTTAATATCTGAATTATATCACCTAACTAGGTAGCATCCCTGAGAAGCCCGTGCCTGGCGCATGGCACATCCATCAGTGCTGTCATGTCTCCTCCCACCTCACAAATTTGTATCGCAGTTCAAATCCTTGCTGAAGCGAAAGCACAAGCACACGTGCCAAATCACTTATTAATCCTGTTACAGGCTTTAATGAAGAGCTGGACCATTTTTGTTTGTTATGGTTGCTAGGGATGTTGCTATGCTCCCCACACCATACCCCAGATCCCAGTATATTTGTGATATCCAAGAGTGCATGCATACTGGGGAATTTGTTTAGCCACTACTGCCAAATTTAGTCACACTTTGAAAAAAAAGAGCCATTCAGGAGCTTCTCACAAGGGTACCTTTTTCCCCTGACAACGCAAACACACATAAGGGTACTTAAACAAACAGCTGCATGTTTGTTTAAAATGTATTTTTGCACCTGCACACTTTGCAAGAAACGTAGGAGCCAGGCTTTTATTCTGAATTTGAAATCCCTTTTTTTTTTTTTGGTCTGTTGCCTAGGGAGACACTGCTGAGCCCTCTGGGCACTGGCTCCTGGACTGCCACCACACTGAGATGCTCACATGCTGATGGAACTAATTAGCCTTAATTAGCCCTAATGGCCCTCCCCAGCCCCACCTGAGGTCACCACCCACGTCCTTCCCATGCTCCTTGGGGCCCTATTTCAGTCCCGGAGCTAGAAGGGCATTTGTCTCCAGTTCAGGCTAGATTCCTGGGTTGATTTGTGTGATGATCTGGATCCTTGGTTGAGCTTGGCTGTGATCTTCTGCTCATCTTGCTCAGGTACTAGCCAGAACATGGACAGAGTCTTCTTTCCTCATGGATGTGAGGCCATGCTTTGCCTTTGTGTAAGGGGAAAAAATGTCCCTCCCGAATGGGAACCAATGTGGGTGTTCTCTCTTTTTTAATTTTTTTTTTTTTTTTTGCTAGGATTGTTGGCACTGGAAAAAGAGAGTCATATGTCCTGAAAAGCCCTGTAAGCCAGGGAGACTAGCCTGTAAAGGAAAATAAGTTGATGTAACTTGCTTGGGATTTTTCCAGAAAGTTTTGACAAAGTCCCTCAAAAGACAATGTTAAAAGAAAAATCGTTAAAGTGGTTAGAGAACAACAAACAAGCTGCTCCTGGGGACTATGAACTCCTGAGTCAGCAGAAGCAGGGCAGGAATAAAAGGCCAGCTCCCAGCATGTGGAGGTCTAGCAGGTGGGACGTGTCCCTCTCGGTGCCAGTGTTGTTGCAACCAGACGCATGAAGTTTATGGAAGCAACGATGAGCAATGAGGTGACAGCGTTTGCAGCTGAGGCTATTTATTTGACTTGGACAAGACCATCCTGAAGTGAAGGTAGCGAACTTGGGAGACACAGTACTGCAGAGAAGGATGAAATTCATGGAAAATGGGAAACGACGTGCCCAGAACGGGACGCTGAGAGCGGTCCCCTGTGTTACTGGGTTAGAGTGGCCAGAACAGGGGAAAGACCAGCCTGGGATGCAGCTGAGGGTGGAGGTCAGGCCCACAGCAGCTCCAGCACAAAGTCACACTCCCTACTGTAGGATTATCCACACAAACATCACCACTTTTTGTGGTTGGTTCCCCCCCCCCCCACCATTACTGGCTTCAACAATCCTCCTCAGCGTTTCACGCCATATCTCTATTACGGATTTCTTAACGTGTATTGAATTTTGCCCTTTTCAATAAAATAAGTCATGGAAGCGCTGCTAACAAAAGCGTATTTTCCTTTAATCCCTCACCGCTTTTGCAGAGGTGAAGGTTACTGCCCCTCCGACCTCTTCGCTGCCGGTTTTATCACCCGCTGCCCTACCGCCCCGTCTCTCCGCGGCACTTTCACGGCCCGTCTCGGCTGACGCGCCCGTTTTTTCTAGGCCCCGTGTTTTAAACGCTCGCCGGGCTGAGGAAGCGGGCGCCGAGGGCCGTTACCTTGCGGCGGCGACGACGGGCCTCACCGCCGCCGCGGGGCGGGAACGGCGGCTTTTAACAAGAGATGCTGCTCCCGGAGCTAATTAAGGGCGCGGGGCGGGCGGGAGGCAGGGCCCGCTCTGCGGGGGGCGGCCTTCCTCCGGCGGGAGGGCCGGCGGCTGAGAGGGAGGCCGGGCCCGGCTCGCGGCTCTCGCGAGGCGGAAGAGGGGCGGGGGAGGGGCCCGGAAGCGCCATAACGGGCGGCGACCGCCATGAGCCGCCGCCATAACGGCCGGCGGGCCGCGCACGTGACGCCAGCCCGCACGCGGCGAGGCGGGGCGGGGCCCCGCGCCCCCCTCCCGCAGGCGCGCGCACACGTCGCCCAGGCCGGGCGGTGGGGGCCCGCCGCGCCCGCGTGACGTCACGGGCGGCGTGACGGGCGGCGGGGCCGCCGCCGCCAATGGGCGAGCCGGGCGGCGTGGTGACGCGGGGGGACGCCAGCCAACGGCGGCGCGCGGGGGGCGGGGCGGCGGCGGCGGAGGAGGAGCGCGGTGGCGGGCGGCGGCGGCGGCGGCCAGCGCGAGGCGACGCCATCGCGGCCCCGACGGGCGCGGAAGACGCTGCGGTGGTAGCGGCGGCGGCGGCGGGTGCGGGCCGCGGCCGCTGAGCGAGCTGGGGGCCAGCGCCGGAGGTCGCCGCTGCCGCCGTTCTCCTGCTCCTCCTCCGCCGCCGCCGCCGCTGCCGCCATTTTGTGAGAGTGCCTCGAGCGGGCGCCATGTTTGTAAGGAAGAATTAGGGCAGCCATCTCCGGCCACCAGCACCTCCCTTCCCCCGTGTGTGTGTGTCCTCTCGTTCTCCTGTGCCCCGGGCCTGCTCCTCCGAGCCGCCGCCGCTGCCGCCTCCTCCTCCTCCTGCCCGCGCGGGGCGGCCGGGCTCAGCCTGTGCAGCCTCGCCCTGCACTGAGTGCCCGTTAGTGTCTTACTAAGTAACCGTGAGTGAAACCTTCATCATCTCTCCTCACTGAGGGACCCGACCCTCCTCCTCACCGAGCCGCCCCCAGAGCGGCTGTGCGCGCCGCCGCCGCCACCTCCTCCTCCTCCCTCCGCACCACGGGCAGCGGCAGTGTCCTGCCTTCCTCCACCTCCCTCCTCCTCACCACACCACAGCCAGCACAATGGCCTTTGAAAGCCTGTTCTCCAAACCCCCAAACCCAGTTCTTGACCCAAACATGCCCGACTCTGACAGGCAACATGCAGGGGACGAAAGGTCGAGTAACATTCTTCTCTCTCTCCGCTTCTCATAATGGTGATACTAGTGGGATGATGCTGATGCTGATAATGATGATGATGCTGTGTGTTAATGTGCCTAGGGGGTTAACGATGTTTTTGTGGGGGCAGGTCACCTTCAGGCTTGGAAGACCGGGGTGAGGACTGGGGTGGTGGTGGGGGAATGCAAGGAGGGGAGGGGGAGTGTCACTGATTAGAAGTGCATTATTAGTAGGGTTTTATTTTTTTGAATGCATGCATTTTACATCTTCATTTATTTATTCTGGCTGGGAAGGGGGACTGTTTTCCATTTCTTTCCATAAATTGCACTTTCCAGCGGGTGTCTGTTGAATGTCACCATTGTTCTTTTTCTCCCTTGCCCTGGCGTTGCTAGTGAGGTAGGAAAGGGTGCTTTGAGTTGGATTATTATTTTTTTTTGTTGTTTTTGTTTATACAAGAATCTTTCACTAGATCCATATTTAACGTCATTTTCTTGCCAGATTACACCTTACACATTTAACTGAATCTTTTTTTTATGCAGATTAAGGTCTGACTGACGTTATCTTTGCCACCTCTCAATCCCCATGCGCAGAAAACAAGAGTCCTCTTCCTGGTGAAAGGACCTCTGTTCCTCCCTCCCTTTCTCTCCTGCAGCTGCTGGAAATTCAAATCCTTTCTCCAGGCAGCCGTGGTCTTCCTAACTAGTTCCAAAAATATTATGCCAGGGTGACAGCTACCCGTCCTTCAGCCTACATCTATTCAGAGCATTTGTGACACAACTGCGGGAGTTAAAAATGCTGGTTTTCGACAGCTGGGCTTCAGTCTGTCCTCCCCACACAGCTCCACAACCATGCTTGGTACTTGCTTCAGAGGACTGAAAAACACTGGGGGGGGGAAAAGGGCTTGTGAGTAACGTAACAGTTCCCTCACTGGCGAAAGAGTCACTAGTTCTGTGTTACAAATTGGGAAGTGGAGGGCCGCATGAACTGACTGACTGGTCCAAAAATCGTGCAGTGATTTAGCGACAGGTTCAGGGCAGACCGCAGAGCTGCTGATTCTTGTTTTTACCTTCCAGCTTTTAATTGTGAAATAGTGTAAACTGTGTTATGCTGTATGTTCCTAAAAGAGTGCTGTTTAACAAGCAAACTAGTAATCCTCTGGGATTGCTGAAGGTATGGCATAACTACTTACTAAAACTGCAGCAGTAGCAGGCAAAGTGTTTTAGAGTTGCTGGAGTTAGTAAGTCTGTGACTTTTTACTGTTTCAGGGATTGAAAATACTTCGTGTTTTAAAGTCCTCCTTGAGGACGAGCCCAAGTTACCCACTGTTCTGCTGGAAGCATAGTTTTTCTAACTTGGAGTTACTCGTGCGATGTTGACAAGTAGAGTTCCTCTATCCAGCTGTTCTCACCAGTACGCCTGTTGTTACACTGGTAAATTATAAAATAGAATAAATAATTACTCTCTAATAGTCTAATGTACTTTTACTACAGCTTAATTTATAAACATTGCTTTATAATATTTTACTTTCAGAAGAGCAGAAGACTTAACAATAAGCACATTTATCTGTTAATACTTTCTGTAAACAAGACTTGTACAAAACTTCTGCTCCCCTCTGGTAAGGGGGACAGTACAGTACAGTACAGTAAAGTATATTCTTAATACACCTAGGGCATTGTTAAAAAAAAAAGAAGCCCCAAATATAAGTCTTTGTATTATATTAGGTGTGCAAATGTAATCCCGTTAAATTGTAATATTTTAATTTTTGAAAATTTATAAATACTTCCCTACAGCTGGTGACTGGGAAGGCCTAAAGTGAAGGGTCTTTCTGTCCACAGAAAACATGATGGACTCGCCAAGGGGAGAGCCAGCACAGTTTTAACTGTCAATATTTTTAGTACTGAATTGGTTTTGTCCAGTCTCCATTGTAGCCAGTTGAAAAGCCAGTTTAAAGTTCCATAGAAAAGATGCAAGTATCTGGAGCGCTCATATTGAATATGAGTTACCTTGAAGTCTCACTGTATTAACTAGTTTGGTGTTTTAAAATTAACATGTCTAGTTTCACTACGTTTTATCTTGCAAGGAATTTTTTACTGTGTTGGTAGTTCAGTAGGACTAGTTTACTTTAGGTACAGCCCATCGTAGGAAGCTGCTGAAAACATTTAACAGATTAGATCAATTTGTGCAGCATAGATTAATAGCATTTCTGTTAACATTTATTAGGTTGTTTTTGAACTGATCTGTAGAATTATGAAGAATTTGGTTAGTGTTTTTGAGCAGTAAAAAATAGTAAAACACCTTGTCTGGCCACGTTTTGAATATTCTAAGCTGGAAGGTCGTTTGAATCCAAAGTCTTTGTTTTCTTGGTTTATAGATGGGGCACCTGATTAAGTGAGAAAGGTTTTTATTCTTTAAATATTTTTACTGAACTCATTGTGGAGATGTTATCTTTGGTGAAGTAGTTGAGACTTCATACACACAGAGAACAGTTGCCTTTTAAAGTTTTTCCTGTAAGATTAGGTTTTATTAAGGATTGCTTGTTATGGAGGAAATCTTTAATAGGGTAAGAAAGAAGTCAGAGGCAGGGTGCAGGTAAACTCAGTTAAAGCAAATAAATAAGCAAAAGCAAAATCCTCGTGGAGTATACACAAACACACCTCCCCCTTGCCATCAGGAAGGTGAGACTGTGTTGGAAAGAACAGTGTAACTCTCAGAAAGGAGCCCCAGTATATAAACAGCTGTATGTGCAAATTATCGCTCTCTTCTGGAGGTCAGCAAGGTCTGATTACTTGCAGTAGTTTGTGATTGCTGCTACCATCATCTGCAGGACTGAGTGCTTCTTGTTTCTCTTAAACTATTTGGTGGAGATTGTACCACCTATATGTAATGCAGTAGATGAATGTACGTGCCTAAGAGAAGAACTAAACACTTGTCACAAATATAAAATAAGTCAGTCCTTATGCAGGCTTCTGTGGATTTTGATTTTCTGTCTAATAGTGAGCTGTTACAGGCATGAGAAGGGCTGTTTGCTCCAGTTTGTTCTGCATTTGAAATTGGTGCCAGATTTACAGTTATCAGGAACTTTAGAAAATAACGTGGAGCTCATTTATTTTTAAAATCTGAAACGTTAGGTCGGTACTGATACTTTCTGTTGGCACTCTCTGCTTTCCAGTCATTTAATCTCCAGACTCGGAGATTTCTTATACCATTATCTGCTGTAAAAATAGCCGTGACCTAGCGATAGGTCTGAACATTGAGATGCAAACTCACAGATCACGGAGGTGCAAGTAATGCTTCTGTAACCAGCATGGTCTTATGATTTGCGTTGCAAGTGTAAGTATCGGGCCCTTTTCTGTGAGCTCATCGTACAATAAAGGGAATTCTACATTAGAGGAAGAGCTTTGCATCAAATACCTGAGTGGCCTGTGAACTTTCTTTAGAAAATTGTCCTGATTTTGCAGAGGGTGTTTGGATTTGCCATTTCTAAGCTGGGTTTGTCTGTTGCATTTCAGGTTCCTTTTCCCAGGAACCATGCTAATCCTCACTGTACACTTTTTCATTATGTATGTGATATAATTTTTACATTTTAGAAGGATGTTGGTACAGTCCCTTTCTTATTCAAGATAGATCAACTGGTTTGAGTTTTACAAAGCGTAGCTGAAGTGTTGATTATGTGAGTCTGCCCACTTTTGGCTGTGGTGCTGCTCTTCCAGAGCCTCTCCTTCGCCAGCTATGTGTGCCTGGTGTAAGTCCAGATGAGCCAGGTGAATAGAGACTTCACCCAGCCCCCCCTCTGTTTTTATTTTATTTTCCCAGTTTCTTCTTCCAGCTGTCTTAGGAATTGCCTGCTCCCTTTCCATGTACCAGTTTTGCAGTCCTGTCCTTGATGGGCATGATTTACGCTCTGTTGCTCTAACAGGTCTGTCTGGTTCACTGTAATGGAGACCTGCTCTGCTAAATTACAGCCAGTGGCAAGTAAAGGGAAGAATGCAAGTGGCGGGTTGTAACCAAGACGAGTAACAGCAAATTGCAATCTGTATTACGTACCTCAGTTGTACATTTTCTCCGTTACTGCTTAGTCAACGTGATATTGCAAGTGGCTTTGTCTGTGTCTTGTCTCCATCCACGTGGCTTCTCAGCTCCATGAAGCACTAGAGCGTTACAGATCAGGGAAGGATTTGTGGAGCACAAGGGCTAAAGATCTCTAACCTGCAGCTGCTGTTGTCCAGCCCAACTGCTCTCCCAGTTTCCCTTGCCATAAGGCTTCCATCTATCGCTAGTTAAACTCGATGACTTAAATGCGTCTCTTTTATTCTACCTCGTGCTTTAATGTGTCCTGTCCACACGTGCATAATTCGGTTTGAAAATATTTACTTACAGCTGTTTTTAGCGATTATTTTTTTTTCAGTAGTAGTTAATCACTGAGGAATGTGTCCATGTTAAGTTCAAGTTTTGTGATGACTGAATGCAGCCTTGTAGTGCTTTATTGCTTTTGAGCATGATTTCAAAACTTTCTTTGACATTAGGAAACTAGGAAGTGAGGAGATAATCACTCCCAAACATGCCCTCTGGGCAAACGAGGCTTGTTTGCCATCTAGCAAACATTGCAGGAGTGGCAAAAATGCAGCTGGCTAGGTCGCTGTTACTCCTTGTCCTCCTGGGGAGGAGGTGGCCTGTGTGAATTTCTGTAATTTCTTCTACAGTATTAAACCCCAAGGACTGAAGATGGTTAGGTGGCAGGGTGAGAAGGTGGGCTTTCCAAAAGTTGCTCATTGGCTTCCAGTACCACCACAGGAAGCTGTTTTTTGTCATGCCTCACTGCTGTCTTTCTCACTTCCTTCCCCCATTTTATGGGAACACAGTATCTGTTCACACCAGCCCTGCAGATAAAAGCAAAGCAGAGGTTAAAACCCCCAAGCAGTCTGGTCTGTATCTTTTCATGATGCAATTTCACTGCCTGGCTGTAGATTAAAATAACTTTACATTTGCAGAGTGGGCAAAACTAATGGGCAGCTGAAAAGTACCGTAAGTGACCTGTATAATATTGTCAAAGAAGCCAGTGCCAGTTCTAGTTAGACAGTGGCTCATTGTGTTAACTGCAACAACACTTTCTACTTTTGTACTTCTTTTCCTTATTCATTAATAAATTCTGCAGTCTAGCAGTGAGCTATGACGAATTCATTTAGTGAATTTTAGCCCTCCAAGATCTTGTTTTTGACATGTAATTTTCACACCATTGAGCTGCATCTGAGGTACTGTGCCCTTCATAATTTTATAAAAACAAAATCTTACACACGAGAGTATTGTGAATTCATCTCATGGTATTGAACAGGACAGAAAGTAAGCACGTAATGATGAGAAGTGATAGCTGGGTACATCTGTGCCATCTCAAGTGCTGCACAGCACCATGTTTTTTGGATGCATTGGATGTGGAAAATATGTGCAGGAGAGTTATTTGAAGCAGCAGGAGTGTATGAGGAGCTAGAGTAGAGGGGTTGACGGAGAAATCTAGTTTGAGATAGTAAGGAAAACATGCCCAAAGGAAATTAAGGAGAAGTAATATCCAGGAGCGGTGTAAGGCTTTTTCACTAAATGAGTCTTGACTGGTGTCAAAAACACTCAGGTAGTTTCCCATCAGTTTAAACTCTCTCCCCTGCATTCTGTGTCCTTATCACAGATATTCTGAGGTCAGCAGAACAGGTGTATGATGCTGTTGTCAGCCCCTGTAAATTAAGGGCTGTTAACATACTGCTTCTGTATGAGAAGATGAGGTTTTGGACATCTGAATGCCTTCTGGTAGCCTGTCTCTTCTAGAACTGATCGCAGAACAACAAAGAGGTTAAGGTTTAACCATGCACTCACTTTAGGAAGAAATAGATTTTTATTTTTGGACAGTAATACTCATTTATCACCAGAAATTAGTAGCTGCTTAAAAATAATTACTTAATGTGTTAGAGTTATGCCCATCTATAAAGTCTGCATTCTTATTACTGCATCTTTTCTCTACATCAAATCTCTGTGTACAAGAAGTAAAATGGCAGCCTTTAGTTTTTATCTACTGCAGCCTTTAGTTTTTATCTACTATTTACTTTTTCTATTCTTGGTAATGCTTTCAGAAGCTTTTGGCTATTTATATTCTCTTTAAGGCTCATTTTAATAAATAAAGTCAAAAGCATAATATTGTAAAAAAAATGTAGTTGGTTTTAAATGAGACCTTTTCTTATCTGTGAAGCAAACCTACCAAAAATGTACAGAAAAGAATGTTTAATGATAAGGATTCGCATTTCGGTTGTACAATTTTGTTCATATAAGTTCTTAAAACATACAGAAGTATGATTCTCCTGTAGCACCAGCTGTATTTGCAAGTATGCTAAATACTTCTGTTAGGAAGATTGGAAAAACAGTCCCGCAGGGAAAGCCCTTTTAATTTTCTTAAAATATTTCATAGCTACAATTGTCAGTGTACTGAGAAAATGCATCTTGTTTTTGTATCTTGGACTTAAGGAGCTTAAGTTGTAAATCTTCTTTGGAACATAAAGAATGCTATTTTTAAAAATGACTTGGACTAAGGGCAAGAACGGTAAGTTAAAGCCGAGTTTGAATGTCAGAAATGAAACTGTAAACACTAGAGTAATGGTGAGTTACTTTGTGTGGATTTCTGTTTTCCCTAACCAAATATTTGCATAATTGCTATTTCAGTGATTTCACCAAACCGATTCTCCCTGAAAAATAATGTGGCTTCTGTGCCTTTCTAATCCATTTTGGAGGTGCTCTAGAAATGCTCTTGGGACAGTGAAAGCACGTTATGATTTTGTTTTCACATAGCCATCAAGCTCCGAGTATCTGGAGATTGTGGAAAAGGGAGTGATTTTAGTTCTTTCTCTCGTATTTGGAGTTGAACCAAGGTTTTTTCGTGTGTACCTAGTTCTAGTACAGGGCCTGATCACAGTCAGCGTGCTGCCTTTGGTTAGTTAGGATTTGTTTAACTCATGGAGTCTAGGTGATGTTAATTTTCTGTGTTCTGGACGGCAAGATTGCGTTTGCTGTCCCATGGGTTATGAGGAAATAGTAGTACCATATGGCAATTTGTTTTAATCATTCAAGTCATCCAAGGCTCTTCATGAAGGAGTTGCAATAGGTCAGGCAGCGATAGCCAAACACCTCTAAGCAATTCAAACTGGGTATTTAATGAAGACACTTTTGTTCCTCTTCCAAAAGGACTTTAAATGCACTAGGCTGGGAAGGGCTTGGTAATACTAGCTGAGATCTCTGGTGAGAGGTGAGTTAACCTCTTCTGCTGCTTTCTGTGCCAGAATTTTATACTGCAGGTCTGCGCTGTAATAGGTCAGGGATTAATTTCTGTTAATCTGAAGATGCATCAGATTTAGTTCAGCCTTTGCAAATACAGATACAGAATTGAAGAAAATCACACATGGCAAACGTTAAAAATTGCCAGTGTTTGTTCCGTCAGCACAGAGGCTGTCTTTTTGACTCTCAAGGTATGCGTTGTGTAGGCATCGTAACCTGTTCCCCCCCCAGCTTGTTGGCATTATTTCAGTGAAGGTTGTTTCTGTGGTGTATTGTTTTGTGGGGTGGGATGGTTGAAAAAGAAGTGAATCTTGAAAAAGACAACAAAATTATACTTGCTTTTCTAGATTAAGAAAATGTTGGGCTTTTTTTCAGGCATTTCCAGCAATAATAGAAACATACTAAAGTACTCTGTAAGCAAGAAGCTGTACTTTGCAAAACAGAAGTTTGTATTCACTCTTTTTAGATCAGTGTTCTGATCTGTTTGTTGTAGATGCTGCCAATGGGAAAGCAACCTAAGACTCCGACCCATTTCCTAGAAAATCATCTGCTAGCTCTCTTTTTTTCCAGACCACATCTGTTTGTTGACTTTTATTACTCATAGTGGAAAAGGAGGTAGCTTTGGTTCATATTGCTGAAAGCCCTTCCCAAAAGCTGCTTGTTATAGCCAACTCTGGGATTTAGGAATTGAACTTCTAAAAGTGATAGATTCTGCACTTGCCTTCTGGTGTACTGCTCCAGTTTGTATTTTAAATGGAGAGAAAAAAAGCCTATAAAATGGAAGGTAATTTCTGCCCTATCATTTCATTTAAAGTTTCTTTGAAGCATAATTAAATTATTTCCAAGAAATTACACATTTTTTTTTACCGTTGTATTTTCAAATTGTATTTATCCAGTGTTTTGTTTTTTTTTTAAAACACCTTGACGTTCAATGCTTGGAAAATTGTAGGATGTAGTGGAAAGAATTTAGGCATTTGGGGATTAGAGGACTTTTTGTAATTTTACCTTTCAAATGCAATCCAGAGGATAGTATTACTGAGATTCTGCCTGATTGTTTTGCCTAGAAAGTTATCCAAGTCCTGGATGTATCCCAGAAGTGTAAATATGTGGCAGCAGTTTCCAAAGGAACTGGTAAATGGTAAATACCTTATTTCCCAAAGAGCATTTTCAGTAGACATCCTTGAGAGAGTGACTTTAGCTCATGTTGTCAAAAGATGAAATATTGTTTTTTCTAATAGCTGCAGGTATTTTACAAATATTTGCATTTCATCAGGCACACTTTATTAATCAAGTGCCTCCTGGAAAGATGTGACAAATGCCTGCTTGGGATATTTTATGATAACTTCAGAATTTGTCAGGGAATGCTGGAGATAATAGTCACTGTGGTGTTTGAAGACAGGGTTTATTTTATGACTGGTGTACACATTCTGAAGATCTTTTATCTCTTTTTAAGTATGGGAGTATCTTGGTGTTACGTTGTCCTTCACGAGGCAGTGTGAGGATTGTCTGTGGGCAGATCCCTCTGAGCACCATGTAAAAATCACATAAAAATGGGTTCTGAAACTGCCTCTCTACTTCACATTTGGTGCCCACTCGGTAGTGTGCATACCTTTATTATTATTAATTTCTGTTACTCGTTCAAAAGCTGACTTTGACTTCATAGCTTCCAGTTGTTTTATATTAGCACTAAAAAATAATGTCCTTTTCAAGATGTGTCCAAGTAAATGTTGATGGTCATAAGCAAAAACAGTGACAATAGCTAGACTTAAGATGTAGGAATTGAGCAGTTTTTCTTACTTTCTTTCTGAGTTCACTTAGGAAGTTCATCGTTTCTTCTAACACCCATAGTCATATTTGGTGTGTTGGACAGCCATGCCTTTAATGCGCTTATTTTCTGTGAATTTATCCAGTCCTTTTCTGTGGCTGCTGCTGTCTTTCACAGTCCTAAAGGTCCACTAGCTACCTGCCATCAAATTGGTTTTACTGCCCATCAATACGAATGCTGGTCTTTCAGTGCTGGTCTTTTCAATTCTTTCACAGCAGAATCTTCTAATCAGATGAAATCTTTTTATGCCAACTTTGTAATGTTCTGACATTTGAAAGCTTCTTATGAACTTTCCTTCTTTTCCGTCCTTCTACTTCATGCTACTTAGCAAACCAAAACTATCTTCAGTACTTATCTAAGTTATTTTCTCCCATATTCTGTAGCATTTTTTTCTACCACTCCATAGAGTAGTTGCCCTTGTGCATTGCTTAGAAATGTTCCCTTCTCAATCATGTAATACAGCAAAGCATTTTCATGAGACTGGCATGTGTATAACTTGTCTTTATGTGGTTGCAGTGGGCTTCCACGAGATGACAGGAAAGTTTCACAGTTGCTGTAGATATGTGGTAGGATCCCACCACTAGTTGAGAATGAAAGGTGAAGAGGTGGTACCTTGAAATTGATGCATTTCCTTAGTTTTTTGTGCAAAGCCTTTATGCAAGTCAATAATAATGGAATTATGGAAGTTGGAGGGTCCTTCTAGAGACCATCCAGTCCAACTCCCGTGCCAAAGCAGGGTTGCCCAGAGCACATCACTCAGGAGCATCCAGGCGGGGCTTGAAGATCTCCAGAGAAGGGGACTTCACACCCTCCCTGGGCAGCCTGTGCCAGGGCTCTGCCACCCTCACCCCAAAGAAGTTCTTCCTCAGATTGGAGAGGAACTTCCCATGGTCCAGCTTGTGCCCGTTGCCCCTCGTCCTGTCACTGGGAACCACTGAAAAGAGTCCGGCTCCATCCTCCCTCAACCCACCCTTTAGATCCTTGTCAGCATTAAGAAGGTCTCCCCTCAGCCTTCTCTTCTCCAGGCTAAAGAGCCCCAGCTCTCTCAGCCTTTCCTCATCAGGGAGACGCTCCAATCCCTCCATCATCTTTGTTGCCCTACGCTGGACTCTCTCCAGCAGTTCCCTGTCTCTCTTGAACTGGGGAGCCCAGAACTGGACGCAGGATTCCAGTTGTGGCCTCACTAGTGCAGAGCAGAGGGGGAGAATGACCTCCCTCCACCTCCTGGCCACACTCTTCCCTACGCAGCCCAGGATCCCATTGGCCCTCTTGGCCACAAGGGGACATTGCTGGCTCATGGATAGGTTACTAGCCACCAGGACCCCCAGATCCTTCTCCTGAGAAGTGCTTTCCAGCAGGCCCACCCCTCACCTCTACTGGTGCCTGGGGTTCTTCCTCCCCAAGGGGCAGGACCCTACACTTGCCCTTGGTGAATCTCATGAGGTTCTTCTCTGCCCAGCTCTCCAGCCTGTCCAGGGTATTGACCCCTGGGGGACACCGCTGGTTACAGGCCTCCAACTTGACCCTGCTCCATTAATGACAACCCTCTGAGTCCTGTCACACAGCCAGGACTCAATCCACCTCACTGCCCCCTCATCCAGCCCACACTTGCTCAGTTTCCTAATGAGGATGTTATGGGAGACAGTGTCAAAAGCCTTGTTGAAGTCAAGGTGGATGACATCTGCTGCTCTCCCCTCATCCAGTTATACCATCATAGAAGGCTATCAGATTGGTCAAGCATGGTTTACTCTCTGAATATGTTTTTATTTTTTCCTTACATTTTTTGGCTGTGGCTGGTTAGTGATCTATAATCGTATCTTGGTGGTGGTTTCTTGGAGGTTTTTTCGTTTGGTTTAGTTCTAAGAAGTTCCAGAACATATGAGGTGACAGTACAGCTGTCATGTCACCTCCCCTTTTCTTCTCCCTGGCCCATTCATTTACTCCTCTTACAAAAAGTTAGAACTTTGTGTTGCTTCTAACTTCTTAACCACTGTTTTTTCACTGTGGAGGCTCAGGTCTTTCCCCTCCTGATGAGTTCTTCCCCCCTTCCTACTATTCACAGTCCCTTGAAGGAGACGGAGTTAGTTAATGCATTGTGAATACAGGACCAAGGTGGACAAATTGTAAGGCAATTTAGTGTAGACTAATTACTACTTCTGTCCCAATACCTTCTACTGCCCGCAGCACTAGTTTGGTCTTGGGGGTTTTTTGTTTTTGTTTTTTTAGGTACAGTTTTCTAGTATTTACAGGCTTGTCCCCTTGCTGCCCCCACCGTCTGGTGCATTCACAGAATGAGGGTTTCAGACACCATAGGACCGATGGCATTTGCACGTAATCTCCAGATGGAAATTCAGGCCTGAGTTTCTGAAAGGTTCCATGATGCCTGCAAAGGCTCAATTTCTGAAGCAGTGGTGGTGTAGAAGTAATTATATAGAGCCAATTACCAATGTTAAAAAGCAGTTAATTCCACAAACAAAACCCAGCAAATGCCAAATAGTAGAAGGGGAGTTGAGGTTGCTTCAGCAGTATGTCTGACATAGGGATGAGAAATAGGTTAGCTGGTGTTTTGTCAAAATGTTTCTTTCCTGGCAACATACGTTCAGAATTGTTACTGTTCGGGTCAGTAGACAAAAGTTTAAATGAAGTCTTATGTGATCATAGATACTTTTTTTCCCCTAGTGATGGAGGTAAGCATGAGCCTTTCTGTTACTTAGTGTACAAGCGCTTAAATTTTGTGTTAGGTTTTGTTTTTTTAAATCATCCTTTGGTGTTATTCCAATTTGAAGTCTTGAGAATTGCATTAATATGCAGAACTTATATTCACATGCATGTTGTTCCCTTTCCAATATTTATTGTTGTAGGAATCAACCACCTACAAAACTCAACGTTACAAATTTTAAAAAGAAAAAACTATCCTGGGCAGCTTAGAAAAATAGCATCATCAGATGTCTTGTTTCTGTCAGTTTTTAGATTCTAGCAAATGAAGTTCAAATGTTAACTACTCCTTTCTTGTCAGCTACTACTACTACTAATTTCTTTTGAAGAATCCACGTAACCACTAAGTTATTTCTTCTTTTTCGAATTGCTCATGACTTTGGCCATTACATCCTAGATGCTACAGACCTATCTTTACATCCAAGAGCTGGTGTGTTGAAGGAAACATGTTTGTATTACAATGCATTGCCTTTCCTGCAGTGCCTAAGTGCTTGTTTTCATTATTGCTACTCTTTAACTGTATCGTTTTCAGGGAGCTTTAGTTGTCTTTAATTTTGACCACATCAGTTCTGCAAATACAGTAACATAAAGGCATGTAATAGCATTGTAGCAGAAGTATTTTATTTCTAGAAATAATAACTAAATGTTTGAGGGCAACAGAGTGCTATATATTAAAGCAGGGTTTTTTTTTAATCTAGGTTAGAGAAAACTATATAAGCAGAAAAGATCTTTGTGCTGAGAAGTAAAAAAAAAACAACATAGTTTTAAAGCTTCTTAATTTTGCAGTATAATTCAAGGGCATTTAATGGCTTGCATTCCATTTTTGTTTAGCTGTAAAAGAAAATTCTAAAATCCTAGTAGTTCTTGGGGTGTTACACGTATTAAAAAGCGTATGCACATGTATAAAAATGTAACTGGTGGAAAGAAATACTGGGTGTGGGGTTTTTTTATTCTGTTATTGGACAGATGAGATAGATATTAACAAGTAATTTTATTGTATTGATATTTTTCCTCCTACAGAGAAGATGGAGAGCTTGAAGATGGTGAAATAGATGATGCAGCATATGAAGATGTGAAAGAACATGGTACAAAAGGTGATGATAAACAGAAAAATGAAAAAGGACATAGAAAATCACGGAAGAAACGCAAAAAAGAAAAAGAAAAGAAAAAATCAAAAAGGAGAAGACGGGATAAGCATAAGGTTAGGAAATACAACCCAAAATATTTGAGGTGCTTACTTTAATTCCAGGTTTCCAGGTTCAGACGAGGATCCAGGGAACTGAAGAAGAAATCTGAAATGATTTTATTGCTATTTAGGCAGTCTTTGGAATGGAATTGTTGAGATTCCTGTCTTACCAGTGCATTTCAATATTAAAGAATTCGTTTAAATAGATTTTCAACACGTGAAAGCGCATATTTACGCATTCAGTGACAGTTTATATGGGGTAAGAGACATCATTAATTGATCCAGCCGTAGCACATTTCAAGTGATAGTTTGGAAACATACTTGTTCACTTTGCTTAAATGCATTTTATAGAGTCATAGAATCGTCTAGGTTGGAAGGGACCTTTAAGATCATCGAGCCCCACCATCAACACTGCCAAAATCACCACTAACCCGTGTCCCTAAGCACCATGTCTACCCGTCTTTTAAATAACTCCTGGGACGGTGATTTTCATAAACTTGGTTTTCATCTGTTTATATTTAAAAGAAATAAAAAATCAGACTGTGGGTGTTAGCTGTGTTATTGGTGATACACGTCTTCATTGGCTATGTATTTATTTCCATATTTCTTTTAATAACAGTTTACAAAATACATTTAAGAGCATTTTACTGTTTGCCAGTGTGAATGGTTGTGATAGTTCTGACACGGAAGGCCAAAGTGTTAAACTACTTCTTAAATTGTTTAAATTTAAGCAGCAGTTTAAGTCCATCACTGGCCACCGACAATGGTAATGGTAGCTGAACCATAGAGAGTGAGAGTTTTTTAGGGTAAGAGGCAAAATGTAAATTTACAATTTCGCTTTTTGTACTAATTCATTTAGGGAAAGAAAAGATTTCAGGCTAGTTAAATTCTTCAGTAAAGTTAATTAAGGTGTTTCTAATATGTATTTTAATCAACTTTAATAAATGCAAGAGATTCACAAAATGTTAACATAGAAAATTAAACCCAATGGTAATTCTCTAAAAATCACAGAAATACAGTATTCTTGTATCGTTTCCCCTCTAAATTTTCTGCAGAAAAATACATGTAGATAACACACTTGTAATGCAGTAATGCTGATTTTTCTCCTGGCAGAAAATGACAGGATGCTAATAATTTCTATGGTCATGTGCAAGCTTCTAGCCATCTCCCAGATTTGTTAGCCTTCCAGCAGCATCCCTGCTACACACAAAGAAGCAGGGCTCAGAGAGACCCGTAGGAGGCTGATATAACCCAGAGAAACCACATAGCCCTCAATATTTACATTCTGAAGCCTCATCGGATCAGATCTGTGATAAAAAGAGTGGGTCATCAAAGAATGTGTTCTTTAGCTTCCTCCAGAAGCGGAGGCTTGTGAGAATTAAGAAAATATTTTCATTTATTGGGCTAATGCTTCCTTTAAGTACATATACAGCAGAACAGTTACACAGAGAATTATGTAACAATATCTGAGAGCTATTTTCTTCTTTATTTTTCAGCATAACTCCCCTTCCAGTGATGACAGTTCAGACTACAGCCATGATTCTGATATTGAGCGTACAGAAAGGCCACATAAAAAGAGCAGTAGCTCTTCATACAGAGATTATGATTCTTCATTCAGTCAGGTAGTATTTTTTTTAACTGATTTCTCATGTCTTCATTTAGGTGTAATTTAAAAAATGTAAATGATGCCATTTTTGAAGGCTGACTTGATCACAGTGCCCATTCGTGCAGGAAATGCATCTAGTTCTCATCTCGTTGGGTAGATTTCCAAATGTAAAGCATTATCTGTGGCATGAATGTAGGTGGTGTAAACAAGCCTGAGACTATTTTTTCCTCCATCAGGCAACAAGTAAGATATCTTTGTTATTGCCTGCATCGGACTTAGGCTATACTAAGAGGAAACACCTCATGAAAAGCTGCCTTTAAGTACCTAAGGGTTGATTCTGCTTTCTGATGGTTCAGTTTGTCCTGGCATTTCTCAGTCTGTGCAGCTCGATAGCCCTCCTGAGACCACTGCGTGAAATAGAATGCATTCTCTAAAGATGTGATAGAGCAGCTAGAGGCTTGATGAAACTCTGGTGCTGCAGAGGAGAGGAGACTTTTCCGTTTAGCCTGAACCCATTCCAGAAAACTCTAAGCCAGCGGAATTTATTAGCAAACTGAAGATCCTGTCTGCAGAAATGGGAGAAGGGACAGTGCTGGCTTAGGAGCGGCCATAAGCAGTATTTCATCCTGATTGACAGAGACAGGACAGATTACATCATCTGCACCCAAGATGGTCAGAATTTGAAATCATGAAGGGTAAAATTTATTTTAATCATAGTTCATCGAAGTAGTGTTTAGGACACTTAGAAATGCATATGTTAAAATGTTTTGTCAACCCCACTGAAAAGTTTTCTGGAGTAGAGATGCTGATGTTGTTCTTTTTTTTTGTCTTTTTTCCAATGTTGATGCCTTCAGAATGAAAAGTAGTAATTTTTACTGAATAACTGATTTTCACTGTGTATTACTGATTCTTGTTTATGCAAATCTGGTAGGCAGCATGACAATAAACCAGCGTAAAAACCAATTGTTTCTTTCATTACAGCATGGACATGTATCAGGAAATTACATGAGTTCACAGAAAATGCAACATAAAAAAAATATAAAAAGTAAGGATTATGATGACTATAGTCATTACAGTGATGAAAACTTTGGTAATTATAATGAGGAAGAAAAGGATGAGGATTTTGCTGATCAGCTTAAACAATACAGGCAAGCTAAAGAGACGTCCAGTACTGATTTAGGACCTCCATTCCTGAAAGAACCAGTGAAAAAACAGGGGATGAAAGGGATCCAGAAAGGTAAGATAACTTGAATCATTAACTGTAGTAATGGGTGATGGCAGTAGTTGTATTGTGCATCATTTCTGTATGTTTGTCGTAAGAGCTGAATGAAGAAAGCTGCCAGTGGTGGCTTTCCTATGAGCTTGCAGTCTCCCATTAGTAAGTGAGACTGCTCTTCATCCTGAAGGAATAATATCATATTATCACACTGATGTTTATATTGAAGAAAAAAATCAAGTGTTGGGTAATACGCACATAGTAATAAAGAAATAAAGCCCTATTAAAAAGCCAGTTTTGTTGTCTAGCTGTTTGAGTAAGAAATCATAGGGCTGTAAAGTGACTTTCTGGTGGTAGTTTATGAAAGCCTGAGATGGAACTTGTTTGGGGGAAGGAGTGTAAATATGTCAATTCCAAAATATAATTTAGTGAGCTTCCCTCATCCGCCCCCCTCCTCCAACAGAAAATAAAATTAAGTATCTAGAAATTTTGATAGGTGCCTGAATAATTTTATTGGTATAAAATTGGCCCAACAAGTATGCTAGTATCCTTTTATTTTTCTTTTCACAACTTCTCTTGCATTCAAAGCTTGCATAAAATTGCTGGTGAGAAAGTGTTCCTCTTAAGCACTGTGTTTCTGAAAGAGTCCTGCTGCCCTTGTTTCATGCCTTACTTACATAAGCCAAGTTATGCAAGCATTCTTGTTTGCACCTTTCATTTGGTATCTGATCGTTTCCTTGCCGTTGTCGTGCAGTTCATTGAGCCAGCTTACCTCCCAGGCCTCTGCATTGTGCAGGGACTTCAGACTCCCCAGTTGTCTTGTATTACTGCGTGGAGTGGGGAAGGTTGGGCAATGGAGGCTGCACGTACCATTGACAGGGATAGCCTGATCTGCCATCTAGAAATACTTGTTCTCATCCCCTTTTCTGTGAGATCAAGTTCTCATTTCAGAAACTGTTGATTCAGTTTGCAAAATTTTCTCCCTTTTATCATGGCTAAAAGTTTGTCTCCCAGGCAAAATTTGAGCAGGGTTTTGTATGACAGTATGGATACCTTACTAGTTCTTCAGAAGATACTGTCTGTTATACAAAGGTGGTAAGCTGTCTTTCATTTCCTACAGTGAAGATTTATTGTATTCTGTTTTCGTTCACAATATAGTAAATTGGCCAAAGGTTGGCAGAATCTTTGTAGCTGAGACAAAAAGTGGTTTTTCATGTGCTACTTGGTAATACTGCTCCAAAATCTCTGTCTGCAAGTCATCTGAGATGAAGTCAAGGCATTTTCACTGCAATCACAGAATCACACACAGAATCACAGAATGATATGGGGTTGGAAGGGACCTCTGGAGATCATCTTAGTCCAACCCCCTGCCAAAGCAGGTCCACCCAGAGCAGGTTGCACAGGAACGTGTCCAGGCAGGTGTTGAACGTCTTCAGAGACAGAGACTCCGCCACCTCTCTGGACAGTCTGTTTCAGGGCTCTGCTACCCTCACAGGAAAGAAGTTCCTCCTCATGTTTAGGTGGAACTTCTTATATTGAGGTTTGTGCCCATTTCCTCTTGTCCTATCCCTGGGCACCACTGAAAAAAGACCGGCCCCATCCTCCTGACACCCTCCCTGTAAGTATTTATAGGCGTTGATCAGATCCCCCCTCAGTCTTCTCTTCTCCAGACTAAAAAGATCCAAGTCCCTCAGCCTCCCCTCGTAAGGGAGATGCTCCAGGCCCCTCATCATCTTTGTAGCCCTCTGCTGTACCCTCTCCACCAGTTCCCTGTCCTTCTTGAACTGAGGAGCCCAGAACTGGTCCCAGTGCTCCAGATGGGGCCTCCCCAGGGCAGAGCAGAGGGGCAGGATGAGGATAATCAGCCTTGCTGTCACAGGGTAGCTGCCACCTGAAGCCAATGTGATGTCTGCAGAACTTTTTAAGTGGTTTTCTTTCATTTTAAATTGGTGAGAAAGCAGATACTCGGTGGCTTTAGTTGAGATGGTGACTCCTGGCATGCTGCTGGCTGGATATTTACTGTCTTGAGGCTTCCAGTTACCATTAAACTTTTTATATTCAAAGTGGTTCTGTCATATTTCTTAGGTTATGATCTCAGATTCCTTGCATGTTGTGACAATACAACGTGCATACACACCTGGGTCCCACTTGCACTGGTTAGTTCTGTGCTCAGAAAGTCACCAAACAGCACAAAATTTCAAGTTTTTGGGCTGGTTAGAAGGAACATGCCTGCACTTCTAATTGTGAGAAGCTACTTTGAACAAGATTGGTTTTACATTCAATTTGTCCATCTGCTATTGATTTGAAGAGCTTTTCAAAGAGCAGGCAGTTGCACAGAATTACAATTGGCTGGTGTAGTGGTACTTGCCAACTCCTGATTCAAGCTAGTATTTAGGAATTCAGTCTGCAAAAAGGTAGATACTTAATTTGTTAGATTTGTCTGTATTTGATGTCCCTAGGTAATAATTTTACTTTCTGAGGTCATTTGAAGAGGTTGTTGTTTTTCAGGTATTTCTCAAAGAGGTAATAACTACAATGTTGGTCGAGGGCGTGGAATGCAAAAGAAATTGAAGCGTAAAGATCGTGGAAGGGGAAGAGGGGGCAATAAAGGATCTGATGGCTTTCATGAGGTATGTGGAATTAAAACTGAATTTGAAATGATTGTAAATGTTTCAAATGACTGATTGCTTTGCTTTAACAGAAGACTATTTAGAAACACATATCTTTAAATTTTTTTTCTATATAAAATTACTAGAATTTTCCAACACTTGATGTGTGAACTGTAATTGATAACTTAAGCTAATACATAATTTTCTTGTTTTGCTTGGAAATACGAAAAACTAGCAGAAAGTGGTTTATGAGCTTTGGTTTTGAATGGTGCGTGAACTTCAATGTTAAAAGTATCTGAAATAAGTTGTTTTGCTACTACCAGCTTACCTCAGATTTTTCAGCAAAGAAAATGGACACCTTCACAGCTTTTGCTAGTTTTCATCTGAATCCTGAAGAATTTTCCTTCTCTTTCCATAGCTATGACTGTGGAAATGAAAGTATCTATTTCCTTGGTGTCAATTTAGTAGTTCTTTGCACAGGAATTAGAGAAAACATAGTGTTCAGTATTGCCACAGTATTTATAAATTTCTCACTCCAGTCTTCATTTAAATGAAAAACAATAGAAAATTGATAATTAGTGGATCAAATCCATCTATGGCTAAAATACATTATTTAAGCCATATCACATTTGGTTCTGTATACTGGGACTGAAATGCCTGTGGTTCTCCCTCCTGCTCTCAAGAGTGGACACGGCTGGCTTCTTACTAACGTGGTGATGTGTAATTCAGCCATGTTAACTTTTCCCCGTGTTCTCCAGCTGGCCTAACTCTCTGGGGCTCCTGGGTGGTCCCAATTAGATGTTCCTTTCCCTGCCCTGCATGTGATAGGGAAAAGGGCAGCCATTTGATCTGTTAGGATGCCTCCTTTGCTGCAGAGCGTGCTCGCTCCTATGGCGCCATCTCCCAAGCCGTGGGGAAGGGTGGAGGTAAGGAGGCAGCTGCAGGCAGGTCCCAGCAGCGCTGGGAGGCAGAAAACAAAAAGCTGGGCTTCTGGCTACAGCAAAATAATGAATTCTGTGATGCAGAGGCTGAGCTGCGCGGTGTGGTGGGGTAACCACTGAGACTCCCGATCCGGCCAGCAACGTCCCTGGGCTTCTCAGGGACATGGTGTGAGCATTTCAGCCTTCCTCAGGCCATTGTTTCAAGTGATTTGTAGTGTGGGATGGTCACTGATTTGCAGTGCTCAAAGAGACTTGGAGCATCATGTTTATGTGATATTTGCATTAACCTTGAAGAGGATCAATTACTAGATTCAAAGCTGCTTTGTCTGAAGCAGCTGATATTTGTCTGGATTTAAAGTGTTCACAGTAGAAAATGGATCTCAACTCATCCAGGAGTGGCATTTCTAGCTCAAAGATTTCTTCTCAATGTCAACAAAATCCGCTACTTGTTCTTAGTGTTAACGTTTTGCGACGTTGCTTAATCTGCTGATCAAAATGAGACTGGATACTTGATGTGCTGTGCTCAGGTGTGCTCCCGATGCAGTGTGACGACTGTGGAGAACCCATCCATTCCGTTTCAGAAGCTCTTACTCAGCAGTCAGATTGCTGCTCATTTTTGTGAAAATGGGAAATCCGAAAAGCCTCTCTCCTCTTATCATCAGATCAGTAGGCAACCACCCAGCACTGCAAAGATGGCATTTCTTTCTACCCTCTGTTGCAGTGTCACACGCAGCACTTCATTAAAGTCTACTTCCATGACTTCACTAGCTCTGCCAGGCCCTCTGAACATCTATCCCAGACTCTGTAGTTAGATGAGTTCACTGCACTTTCTTTAGTTTATCCCAAGTGCAGATGCCATATGGGAATCAAATCATAAGAGGGAACAATTATTTGCCCAACCAGGTACATAAGAATTCTTACGTGTTAGGTGATGATTGAATTGTGCTTCCCTCGCTGCTTTGCCTCATGGTATAAGCAAACAGGTTATTTTTCTTCTAATGGGAGAAAAAAGAAGATAATTTAGAGATAACAATTGCATGAGAAGCACGTGGAGGGGAAGGATTGATAAAGTATAGCTTTGTGGCCGAGGTGGTTGTCTGGAAGCCTGGGTGATTACTCAGCTCCTGGCTGTCTGCAGAGGTGCCCTTACCTGGGGGCGGTTGGCACTGACTTAGTGGGGGCATTGTCTCATGAAGTGGGAGGTACTTTGCCCGTTCAGTGAAGTTATTTGCGTCTCTTGTAAGAAGTTTCTGATTTGGTTGCATTTATAAAAAAAACTCTATTAAAGCAGCTAAGAAAAAAGTATATGTATTTACCTTTACTTTGAGCTGTGGGTATAATAATTTTTAGAACATAAATCATGGTGTAGTTAATCACATTTTGGGGTAACAAGTGCACCAAGCATAATCTAATATTTTTGCGACTTCGCTTAAAAGTAAAAATCAGTAGGATGTTCATTTTTCTTACAGGACGGCAAACCAGTGAAGAAATGGGTTAATATGAGTCAGGAGTTCATAAATCAGCACACAGTGGAACACAAAGGCAAACAAATTTGTAAATATTTCCTTGAAGGGAGGTGTATTAAGGTAATTATGCACTGTGTCTGTCGGTCTGCTGCTTCGGTGTGAAGAAGGGGAGAAGATGCACTGTGCTTTTTTACTTCAGTTGATGCACAGAAAACTTGTGTATTGAAACTCGGTGTTTTGATTTCTGATATTTTGCATATTTATAGATTAATGCCAACAGAAATACTTGTGGAAAAATATCCCCTTCTGTTACACATTTTGAATTATAACAAATTCTACTAAAAATAATTGTATTTGCTTATTAGTATATACAGCAAAACATAGTGATAGTATCATAAACTCACACTGGCAATGTATCATATGTAAATATACAAATCTTTCAAGTATGGAATCTATAAATAGGCAATGATTTCTGAATGCATGACATTTCTCTTTCATGTGCTACTGCTAATTTTGAAATATTGGAGAAATTGCTTAATTGTGCTAAATTATTTGTCTCTCTAAAGAAAAAAAGTGGGGTTGTAGTAATGGCATAGAAGAATTCCCTACCAAAGAACCATCTTCATTCAGTCAGCAAGTGGAAGGCAGCAGAAAGAAGAGGATGCTATTCAGAGCAGTCAGCTGTCAAGCAAAAGCACTTGCAGGACAGTCTCTTATTACATAAAAAAAATAATTGCTGTTGCTTCGTTTGGAAGCTTGCGCTGCTGTAGAGTTGCATCCTCTGATGTCAGACTAATTCAGTCAGTTATAAAACACTTAAGAGAAGCCACATACTCCTTGAATAAGTGAGCACACCATTTATATTTGGTTCCTATATGTATTTAGATACAGAACATTTTCTGTTTCTTTTTCAGACGGTCAAAGTAAAGGTGAAAATCAGTACGCTTTTTTCCCAAAACAGGGGGGAATTGAAGACAATGCATTTGTCACTGCCTTTATATATTTTAGTATGCTATGCTCAGTGAGATGAGTATTTGCTGCCACCTTCAGTTTTAAAACAAGTGGCTGAAAGAGACTTAGTGTATTTTTCATGAAAAGAAAAAAAAGGCAAAAAACCGCTCCAGCAAAGTAATCCTCATGCATCACACGATACGGTTGAAATAAACTTGATGTTATTTGGACTCTGGTTTTCATACAAGGAAGATTCTTATTACTTTGCTGGTTGGACTTTTTTAAGTTCTCCCATACACCCTTAGAACAGAATCCATTTTTTTGATCAAGTTCATAATTGTTCGTATGGAAAATAATTTCAGTAAAGTATTTGTTTAAGTGTCTTTTTAATGCTAATTGCTAGGTGGAGACAGAGAAGAGAGCTGGTATTGTAAGACCAACTTGTTTACTGTGACCACTGCATATATTCCTTGTATCCCGATTCAGGAATTGTTTCTATATGTTCAGGCCCCTCATTTTACAGTTTTTTTGGCTCATATTTATAATGCAGTTATGTGTTAATAAAGATAAAAAGTTTAAATTCAGCTAAGGAGGATGTTTTTCTTTACGTATGAAATGGAATTATTCAGCATTTCAGATCGATAATGTTTTTTCTTGTTTTTTTTTTTTAGGGAGAACAGTGTAAATTTGATCACGATGCAGAGATTGAAAAGAAGAAGGAAATCTGCAAGTTCTACATACAGGGTTACTGCACCAAAGGAGAGAACTGCATTTATTTGCACAATATCCTTTAAAAAAAAACCCCAACAAGCCAACTTGAATTAAACTGAAAGTTTATATTTACTCTTAATTGATGTAAATGATTTTTAGGGGTAGCTGTTTCTTACGAAACTATACCAAAGACTATGTAGACTTACTACAAGAAGGTTATTTTTTTTCTCAAATAGTTAGGAGAAAATACCTATAAAATTACTGGTTTGTTTTTGGTATTAAGGATTTTTAATATTTTTGGTATTAAGGATTTTTAATGTTTTAAACTTCAAGTTAGACGCATTTGTCCATATACTTTTAAACCCCTGATCTGTTCTTGTTTGTTTTAAAGGACTTGTGTTCACTTCTGGAATTGAGACCTTCATCTTTTTAATTGCAATTTTAGAATTGAGTCAAAAGTAACGTTAAAGCCACAATAACGTAATTATTAGTAGAATGTTAAATGGAACTAGGAGGTAAGTTGGTTATTAGCTTTCAAAATCCTTAAGCCATTGCTTTGGAAAGATTAAGTACTGGTGAAGAATTGAAGTATAGCTGACAGCTGAATTTTATAAACTTGCTGAAGAGCGCAAACTAGAAATCAGCCTTTGTTAGGAATCCTTAATGCATTGCTTACATGAATTCCCTTGCAAGTTCTACCACACAGGAGCAAAATGCTATCAAGGAGATAAGTGCAAGTTTTCTCATGCTCCCCTGACTGCAGAAACAAAAGAGCTGTTGGATAAGGTGAGCAATTCACAGTCTGTAAACACAGGGTTTGTTGCTAGAAAGAACAGGGAGGAGATTGCTAAACATTTCTGTGAGATTCTTGGGCAGTGTGATGCTAAACACTAATGATGTTAAGCTTCCCTGTTGCTCTTCAGCACACTAAGTCTGTGGTCCTACCAGAAATTCCCCTTGCCATCAGTTACTCAGATATTTTTTAGCCAGACCAGACTTTGTTTATTTTCACAACTCCCATGAACTTCCTTTTGCATCCCTTTCTGTTAAAATCTTCATGTATTTTGTTACATGTGTAACAAAAACTTACACATAAAGCTAAAGTGTAGCTTTCATGTTGTATACCTTTAGCTGCTTAGAAGTTAGATATCATCTGACTTCTGCACCCAGGGTGGGGAAAGGAATGAGGTGCCTCCTCTGAATGATTCATGAAATCTTGACCTTTGTGTTAAGTAGGATATTTGTGTCTCCAGTTACTCTGCAACAGGCCTTAACAGAAAGTGGCCTGAATTTTAACACTAGAAACATGATGAATCTTAGAGTAAGTCTTTCAATTTCTGTCACTTGAAATTACTGTTTGAAGGACATGGACTTCAAACAGTGTGAAATTGTCCTTTCCTGACTACAGAAATAGTTTTCTTCCTGGTTGTGAATCGGTGTCCTGCAGAACAAGGAATAATAGATTTATAATTCATCTGAGTTTGATGTCAGTATATAGTAGTATTGTAGCAGGTAATGATATTTAAATGGCAAGTGCAAGACTAAATTGAATTGCACATACTGCAAAATTAATGAAGTATTTGATACATTGCTTTGTTCCAGGTTTTGAATACTGAGGAGGAACCACAAAATGAAGATGAGAAAGAACTGGAGGAACTCAGAAAGCGTGGCATAGTTCCTCTGCCTAAGCCACCACCAGGTGTTGGACTTCTGCCAACCCCGCCAGAGCAATATGCATTTTCTGAGTCTGATATAGAAAATTATCAAGATCCTTCAGGAGAATATAAGAAAATTCCATCTCTCTTTGAAATAGTTGTGAAACCTACTGTGGATTTAGCACACAAAATTGGAAAAAAGTAAGTTTTATAATTTCGTGTAGAACTCTCCTTACAATATGGATGCATAAATATTTAAACAATTCTTTTTGTTCCTGTCAAGTATATACTTCTGAGTATACTGCTAAGTTAATAAGCTGTCAAATATTGGCTATCATAATTGTTTACTTATTTAATGCTTTCCGTAGAAGAGATCTTACTGAGCCTTGACCTTCCAGAAGGTCACTCCATTGGCTCTTGATTTTGGCTCTGTACCTGCCTTCCCTGTCTCCATTTGCAGGTTGGGAAAAGTTCATTTTCTTCTAAACCTTTTTTATAGTTAGCTTTTTCTTGACGGAAGCAAATCGACGCTACTGATGGAGACTGTTGGCCTTGGGATGTTTAAAACTCTTAGTTGTGGCAAATGTCCAGTTCTGCATGTGATAATACTGGAAATACGTTCTACATACACAAGCTCTGTAATGTGTAATGTATATAGTTACTCTCTTTGAAAATTCTTTTCCTTCTTTCAGATTTTTATCCTACTTAAGATCAAATAAGTACAAACAGACATCTGTAAGAGTGAGGAGGTGGAGGAGATAGCCGATAGACTATTGATCCTTGTAGGTGCAAAATTTGATTCATTTATTTTCTTTTGCCTTCAGGCCACCAACTTTCTATAACAGCGCATCACCGCCAAGACCACCGTTTCAGGGAAATGACCCGCATTCTCAGCATATGTATAATCCAGGTTCAAGTCCAGGGCCAGGTCCCGGCATGTCACAAGGACATAATGGGCCACCAATGCACCCAGGTTCTCCTGGACATCATCCATGCGCAGGTCCTCAAGGCCCAGGAATGCCGCAGAGTCCTCCGATGCAGGGCGTTCCACCAGGCTTTCTCGGACCGCAGAACCAGACTGGTATGCCTATGCAAGGACAGCAGGGTGGTCCACCTCTCACACCACCGGGTCTTGGTGGATCTTACAATGCCCCAGGAGTTCAAGGACATATGGTGAATATGCCAAGAGAGAACCATTGTCCTCCGGGACCACAATACCAGCAGATTCCTGGTGAACGGCAGCCGAATATGAATTATGAGCCTATTCAGAACCCAGCTGATTTCTATGACAATTACTACTCTCATCAAGCTGTACATAACTTCCAGCCAGCTAATAACTCTGGTGGTAAGGACGTTTAACAATTCTTGTTCCTTGGTAAGGCACTTTGCAGTTGTGTGGTATTAAAACATCATGGCTCCAAAGCTGAGCAATTGAAAGAAAGCCAAACCTCCTGGAATGTCGTGTACAGGCTTTTTCAGCCAATGCATTGCAGTCGTGTAATACAAGTCACATTAGCTTTGCTTGATGATGTTCTATCTCCTCTGCTGCAAAAGCTTGTATAGGATAGCTGCTAACTCTGTTCTTTCGCACTGCAGATGGGACATGGCATGGGGAGTTTACGGATCACCAGGCTCACCTCATGGCTCAAGAGTCGCATCAAGGTGGAAGTGAGTCAGACTGCATGAGTAGCCATATGGGCCATAAACCAGCCATTAATGTACCGGATTTTCTTCCGGCAATGCAGAAAGCCCTTTATGTAAGACTCAGTCAAAAGCATCAAAGAGATGGAGACTCTGTCAGCAGCCAGGGTCAGAGGGCAATGAGCAAAGATGAAGGTAAAGATAATTTCATTAGAATTCTAAACGTACTTATTGACCACGTAATAGCCTGGAACAAATCTGTTGACTTAGATTTTCATCACATTACCATTCACAATTATTGTGAATGTGCAAGTACCAACTCAAATCATATTTTCAGCTGAATATACTTGTTTTCCTTCCCAGCTTGTTCTAGGATTTTAGTATAGACTTAGTTGCTGTATTCGAGTTCCAAGTAGAAAGATCTGTGGGTAATTTTTGGATGTAGTTTGTACTTTTAAAAGGTTCTGTTGCTGATAATTCAGTTACTTCTTAAAATCCCTGATTGAAACAGAAAGGTTATTATTTCTAACTGCCATTACCGCGAGTGCATCATACATTCTGTTTATTCAGTTGTGCTTCTTGATCTTTTCTGCATATTCCATTTCTCTAGAGGAGTATAGGACACTGTAGAGAGGTTGGTGCTGGTCTCTTCTCACAGGTAATTAGCGATAGAACAAGAGGGAATGGCTTTAAGCTGCAACAGGGTAGGTTTAGACTGGACATTAGGAAAGAATTCTTCACAGAAAGAGTGGTCAGAGGCTGGAATAGGCTGCCCAGGGAGGTGGTTGAGTCTCCATCCCTGGATGTGTTTAAGAGTCGTTTAGCTGCGGTGTTGGGGGATATGGTGCAGGGGAGAACTTTGTAGAGTGGGGTAGATGGTTGGACTCGATGATCCCAAGGGTCTTTTCCAACCTAGATGATTCTATGACTTCTCTGTGGTATCTGAAATTTACAGTGTTTAATCTGAGTGTCTCTTCTGTAGCCTAGACAATGGCGAGCAGTAAGCCTGCAGATCAGATGGAGCCACACAGAGTATGTTTGTTCCTGCTGCACCCTTTTCTGAGGCTGATAGGTTTTGTGACCAGAAATGCATCTTCTGTGTAACCAAAAGGCAGTTGCCGTATCAAATGTTTTAGAGAACATTGCCAATATAATTCTCATCAAATGGTGAGGAGAGATCTGGATACGCAGCCCTCCAGGCTACGTACAAAACCGAGCGACACAGACTAATCTAGTCTGAAGTGAAGGCTTCTCGCCAGCGCTCTAGAGTGACTGGTCCTCCCGTCTAGAGGGCTGTCAGAAAGCAGTATAATGGAACAAATGTTCCTGTTAGCTGCCTCCAACAACATCTCACTCCATACTGTTGAATATTTGTGTGACTTGTCGTGGTTTAGCCTCAGTTGGCAACAAAGAACCACGGGGCGGCCGCTCTCTCAGCTCCCCCACGGCCGTGAGGGGAGAGTCGGAAGAAAAAGGCAACACTCTGGGTTGAGACAAAGGCAGTTTAACAGAACAGCAAAGGGAACAAGAAAACAATAACAGTCACATGGACAGAGGAATATACAAACACGATTACAATACCACTGCTGACCGACTGCACCCCGGACACTCCCAAGCTTCGACTTCCCACCAGCTCCCCGTTCCCCCCGGGCATGGCTCCCATGGGATGGGATACCTGTGTCCCTGCTAGAGCCTGGGGAGAATCAGCCCTGTCCCTGCCGGAACCAGGACAGACACTAGAATCGTTTAGGAAGGACACCTTATTGTGCATTAGATACTGGGGATGATGGTGGGCTTTGTTTCCATTTCTCATTTTACTGAGCCAGAATAGACTACTAGTCTCCTTCAGCAAGTAGGCAAGTTTAGGATGTGGACCAGAGGACACAGCTGCGTTGATAAGGCTTTCCAGTAAATTGCAGGAGGTAGTTGAGAATTTGTCCTGTAAAATTAAATATTCTTATTTCTTCCTTTCCTGAATTTCAACCTCTCCCCAAAACCTTGTGATTTGGATTGTAACGAGGCAGAAAATTCCACATTAGTAATTTATCTGTTTTAAGACTGCTGTAAGGTGCCATTTTCCTTTTTGCTCTACTATCCCTCAATGAAGGTAATTTTCATCAAGACTCAGATTTGTAATGGTTTCTTTTAGTAGTACTGGTAGAAATAATTGTTTGATAGTAGGTTATTTTCCCAGATTAATATTGACAGAGAGATATGTGGAGAAAATGTAGCACAATTTGAGACCAGCTACATTTTTTTTTGTTAAGTCGGTTCTTCATTTAAATTGATTTTTGTCATTTTAGAGTACGGTTGTTTTCATACAGGGAGTGATGACTTAATCTCAGGTTTTCTCAGTCTGCTTTTACTGAGAAGTTACCCTTTATATGAGTAAATGTGTTGTATTCCCTGGTGGTTGTTTGCTTGAATATTTATTTTTTTTTTCAGATGACAATGTCAACTGGTATTCCAGTAGTGAAGAGGAAGAGGGGAGCAGTGTTAAATCAATACTAAAAACCCTAAAGAAACAGAGCGAAAATTTTAGGAATCGGCAACAACATTCCACAGAGCAGCACATGCTCGGTATTCCCACTGATCCGAGGCTGGCAAAAGAAAAGGGCTCAGGGCCTCAAGCTGCTGACCCTAGACTTCGGGCCTCTCCGAGGTCCAACCCCAGAAAGCCTTCGGAATCCGCGTCCTTGGACCCACGGCTTGTGCGAGATCCCAGGATGCACAAGGTCAGTGAGGGTGGTCACGCCAGCTCATCCCTTGGGGGAGCAAAGCTAGATTTGCACCACCAGCACCCTGGAGTTAAAGTCAAGCAAAAAGGGATGGATGATGATGAAGAGGACTCAGAAAGAGAACTGAGAGAACGAGCTTTTCTGATACCGTTGGAACCTTTGCCTGGTGTAACGTTAAGGGATCCCCGATCTCAGCTTAGGCAGTTCAGCCACATTAAAATGGATGTTACCCTGATGAAACCAAACTTTGCAAAGCATATTGTATGGGCACCTGAGGACTTGCTCCCGATACCTTTGCCTAAGCCTGACCCCGTCTCTTCAATCAATTTACCTCTTCCTCCACTCATTGCTGACCAGAGACTTAATAAAATGCGGAATTTGAAAAGCGATCCCCATCCCAACGCAATGCCCGCTGACCCGCGACTGGCTGCGAAGGCGAAAAACAACTTAACGGGCAGGAGCGGCTACTTGGATCCATCTGCAGATTCGCATGCCAGTAGCTCAAGCAAATTGGGAGATCCTCGCTTACAAAAAAACGTTGATCCCAGACTTCACAGACTGTCGAGTGCAGATACGCATCATGGAGTTGCAAAGGATTCACACCCTCCGAAGTTTGACCCCCGCCTCGCCAGATCTGCTGCTGGCTCATCACAGCCCTCGGAAGCTGCAACTGCTAAACCTGACCCAGAGGCTCTCCCTCCTTACGCACCCAAATTATCCTCGAGCGGTGTTAGGCTGGGAACTCCAGGCTCAATACTGAGTGGTATTAGTTTGTATGATCCGAGAGATCACAGCTCATCGTCGGAAGCAGCTCCAGCTAGTTCAGGAGAGAACGGAGAGAACCAGAAAAAAAGTATTTTGAAAAATTCTGGTAAAAATGAACCCAGTCTCTCTGAAGATACATCACTGCAGAAGACTGCCTCGAGCGTGGAAAAAAACACAGAAGGATCAGCAGAAGCTACTTCAGATAAAGCAAATAGCACCAGTAAATCTCAGGCTAAACACTCCAGCGCTGCACCTGCGGTGCATAATCTTCCTATCCAAGCTTTATCGGGATTAATCAGACCGCAGTACAGTGACCCAAGGCAGGTCAGACAGCCTGGACAGGTAACTCAAACACAGGATAATGATCCGAACGGGGAATCAGATGATAAGTCATTAAAAGATGTTTTCAAGACTTTTGATCCAACCGCTTCACCGTTTTGTTAGCAATTGATTTTAAGTCTTTTTACTGTTGTGAATATTGCAGTTTTCTGCTGTTTTGTAACTGGTTTACCTCTTTGCTTTATTTATTTTTAAATTATAATTATCAACACTTTGCAGCTGCTAATCTCAGAACCACATGCAGTTATACAGTATGCTATAGTGTTTGCAAAGCTGTGGTATTTTCTATATAATACTTTTCCAATTTCAGGGAGACTAATAATTGACATGTAGAAAAAACCCCCATGTATCGTGTTAGAGCTGATAAAAGCACTTTCATTGTAAATAAGTCATTAAGAAAGTCCAAGGACCTGTATATGTGTGAGCTGTCTCTTTCATAAACAACATTTAGATATGATTGCCACATTTGTATGATTGTATAGATACAAGCAATATTATGTACATTACTGTGAGAGACACTGTTTAACAAGGACTGTCTGACGCATCAAGCCAAACCTACTAACTGATTTAAAACCTACGTAAATGATGTAAAAGGAAAATGTTGATCCTCCTTTTCAGATCAGTTGATGTAAGACATTGACAGTTTTTATTCATGCAGTCAATATTCTTAGTGTAAAAGAGACCTATATCGCGTATTGAGGATAAAAATGTCATATCTTCTAAAAGTATTTTATTCTATGCTGTATATAGAAGAAATTGTGAAGTACATAACTAGAAGAAAGTTACTGTTAAAAGTGGAGAATACCTAAGTTGTCTAATACAAAAAAGGTTTTTATTTAATTTTTTCACGCATACACAATTCTGATTAGTGCTATGAGTTACATTGTGGTGTTCATGTATTTCAATGTATTTTTGTATTCAGCCGCTTAATTTGTATTGCTTTTTTTGTATTGATGTAACTGCAGTACTTGTATTCATGGTGTCTATATGACATTTTTAACAAAAAAATTAAAAAGGGTACAGTTAAAGTCTGGTGATGACTGTGATGTTGACATGTTGGCAGCTAGTTCAGCATTGAGGGAAGAGCAGTGAGGGCGTCTGAAGGATGAAGGTGACTAAAACTGTTGGTTTTAGTGCAGTTGCTACACCGCTTTACAGTCAGATGGTGGTAGTGGGTTTTTAAACTAACCTTGTGCTGAACCCCAGTGGAGTTAGTTTGCTGCGGGGTTCCGAGATCAGACTGCTGATTTGGAGAGAGTCGTCATTGTTCTCTTACTACAGTTACCAGCATCACTATGAGAAATATCATGCATGTTCTTTAATTTCTGAAGATGTTGCATGCCAAGAGCACAACTGTCCTCAAAGCCTCTCTTGTTTTGCCTTTTGGGTTGCTTTTTATATAGAGGAAATGTAGTCATACCTAGCTAGCTATGTTTACAATAAAAATTTGCCGTCTGCTCAATTGCCATTTGGTTCCCGCCCACTTGGAATGTTTTCTTTGCATTAAGTCTCTTCCTTGGTGGACTTTTTCCTCTTTGTTTCTGTTTGTTGGCCCAAGTAATGCTTATGACTGGTACGGTACAGTGTTTATCCCAAATTCTGAGGTTTTGGATTCTTGTGCCTGTGAGACAAACAGGCAAGAATACAAGCATCTTGCATTGATGACCAGAGCTTAGATGAACCGAGGGAAGCTCCTGACTTCTACATGTGCAAAACTTGGCCAAGGAGACATCCCTGAAGGCAATACTGATTTGAGTTTGCCTTCCTAATTTCACAGACAGTAAATGGTATTAATTTTATGATATTTTGAATTGTGCTCACTCAAAAGAATTGAAAACTAGATAACGAGACATAAACTTGGTTGTTACTTTGGAACTTAATTACTTACTATTTCTTTATCTGGTGACAAATTTGGCTGATAAAGAACTTCATCAAAAAAACAAGCCAGCAGAAGTGAACAGCAGGGAAAAATAGAAATAGTTTGGAAACAACACATGGACTGATAAGGGAACAAAAAGAAAAAAATGACAGTATTGAAGCAAAGATGTGTGGCTTCACATTTAGATGTGGAAAGTGCTCGTAATGCTAACCTGAGGTTACACCTTCTTGCAGTGTAGTGATGACATCATCACTGAATTGGATTCTCTGTGAGTCAAAGGAAAAGCTTTGATACCAAGAGCAAAATGACATACCTTACAACTGAGGTAACTGAAGGATCTCGGGTGGTTTGCCATCGGTCTGGTTATGGACTCATTTTGGAGTTGCAGGGGGTGTGTTCTGGTAGGGGGACGCAGAGTGCTGGCTTCTAGCCTTGGAGATCCACTGTCATCTCAATATCTTTAATACAATACAGGAAAAGAAGGGGTGCAAAGTAAGGAGGAAATGTCATTTGGAAGGGGCCAGCTAGTCCTTGCAGTCTGTTGTCTCCATGTGTAACCACCTCCTTCCTTCTTCCCAGATCCAGCTGTGCCCAGGCAGCAGGTCCCTGTGTGCCTCCCCAGCTACAGCGTGAGGGTCTGCAGGCTGCTGCTCAGTTCCTCCATCCACCTGTGCTCGCTGGTTTATTCGTTGCAGATTTCTTCCCTGAGTCTACGCTCGCTCTGGCGTGCCCGCTGTTACTGCGCTGTCTCGAAACGTGGAGGAGATTCACTGCTACAGTGCAAGTACCAAACTACCTGATAGGGGAAAGGCATTGGGGGGCCAGAGGTGGCAGGAAGGTGTGTGTGGGGACAGTCTCGCCACATCAAGGTGGGCTGGAACGGGCTGCAGGTCTGATCTGCTGTGTGGATTGATTCTCTTTCGCAGGGGAGGTTTGTTTCTGTCTCTTCCACAAGTGCAAAGAGCAGCATTTCCCGCGGACACTTGCAATTCATGCCCCTGAGATTGTGAAGCACAGCTGTGGAGAGCAGGAGCAGCTGGTGTCGTTGGTCCTGGATGCTCTGGAAGCCTGTAGCTGTGAGGTGGGTGATATCAGCATTGAATGTTTTACTCTGGGTAAAAGAGAGTTCTGGGGCTGAGAGGGATTTTGGGAGAAAAGTCTCAATTTCTCTGCAGGATCTGCTGAGTCAGGAGCAGCAGGTGAGACAGAATGCTTCCCACTCTTGCTAGTCCTGGAGATGTGGAGGAGTAAAATGTTTGTCTCTGATCTCGTCTGCTCTCTGTGCTTCAGAAAGACTGAGCATTCCTAGATCACCACCTGGTGTTTGCTGCCCCATGATAAACATACTGGTAGGGAGATTTCTAACCTCGCTAGGTAGCCTGTTTTAATATTTTTCTACTATGATGAAAAGACTCTCACGTGAATCCTTTACGTTGCAATGTAAATAAATTTATTCTTGCAATGTTGAGAATACTTAATTAAACTCCTGGTTTACATTTCAAAAATCAGTGATCCTGTCCCTTGGCCTTCCTGCACATTCAATTCTTCCCTCCAGCTTTTGTAGTGCCTTTTTCGTGTTATCCTCTGAGTTCGTATTTTACATATGGACTCCAACCTGTACACTGGATCCTCTGCAGGATTAAGTATCTCTGGCTGCCCTTCCTGTGCAGCATTTAGGATTGCTACCTTTAGAAGAAAAGGTGACGGTTGCTAAAAAGGTGATGGTTGGAAAAAAGTTTGATAGTGTGCTAAAGATCAGGGCCTGAGAAAGACCTCCCAGGTCTGAGGCTGTCTTGTGCTGGAGATGAGCAATTCAACCATTTACAGAACTCCCTGATCCTCACCTCCACCCAGATTTGCTGGTGCTGCTACAAGCATGTTCCTACATCGTTCTGTTCCCATCTTGGGTGCTGAGGAACACAGAAGAACTAACAGTTATTGAAAGAAACATGATGAAGGTACCTCATCAAATGCTATCTTTCCTATAGCAATGTTTGCCAAAGAAAAGAAAAAAAAAGCCTGATTGACTACAAAGAGCCAGACTACAAAGAGCTGTAGGAGGGTATGCATTATACTAATATAAAGAATTGTACACCTGCTTGGTGGCCATTGACTCAAGAGTAATGGTTTCAGAGTGACCCCTGCGCCAGGTAACAAAGACTGGCAAATGATATTTTACCGAACAGGAAACTCTGTGCTTTCCCTTTGACTGGGTCTTAAAGCTCTTCCCCAACTCCTTTGTCCTCTGTGGCTTGGTATCACATCTTACTTCTCAACTTCAAGTGCCATCTGGATGAGAGGCCTCTTAGGAAGTACACTAGCGTGTGGCATCATTTTATTCATCTCTTCGTTCAGTCGCCAAAAGGAAGCAGTGTCTCTGCAGCGTGGAGTTTCCCACAGGAGGAGCAGCCAGCACACAAAAGCCTTTTCAGGCCTTGCTCTCTCAGCCCTCCTGCAAGGCCAGTGAGCCAGGCAGCTCCCCTCGAACAGAAACCCCGGCCTGGTTTTACAGGTGGAGATCCATAATTGTATGTCCTTTGATAGGTTTTAGATGCTTGGGGGTGTACTTGGTCTGAGGTGACTGTTCTTGCACCATAGCCATCAGGGTGGGTTCAGCCCTTGCCTGAGTCTTGCGGAGCCCTAAATCATCCCTGTCTGAGTTTAAAGACTCCTTGGCTCTATGCCACAACAGAGTTTTTCTCCAATGCATGCAGAAAGCAGCTACTTCTTCTTCTTCGGAGTCAGGCAGGGGCTGTCGCAAACCCTATTAGACAAAATATTTACAAGCTTTAATATATTGTTGTACGTTAAATTGTTTAAAATATCTTAAATGATATAAAAGTCTGAATGTATCAATGAGAGTGCAACCAATGTGTCATCTCTACCTGTTAATGCTTAAAAGCCTGCTTACAGAAGGATAAAAGGAATACAGTATAGTTTATTGATAAGCAGGGAAATTTCCAAAGGGAAAAAGCCAGCTCATAAAGGACTTAGTGATCTAGACAATCAAAAGAAAAGAATGGTTAGTTACTTCAGGCTGACATCAGCAAAGCCAAAAATGGACATATATAGTATCTTTGAACAGTATGGGCAATTAACCACAGGAGGAGCTTTTCCACCCTTGTTCAGATCGTTCATCAAATAGGATTCTAATCAAAGCCATGTCTCTTTCAAAAAGATGTGCTGGAGCTCAGCAAAAGTTGTAGGATTATAAAGGAGGCCAAGGCACACAATGAAAAACTGCATCAGTGGAGAGGTTGTATTTGCATTAATATTCCGAGTGCTTTCACATAAAGTCTGTTCTTACAAATTATTTACAGTTGGATCAATCAGCAGTTGGCAGCTGCCAGGGAAGTAATTGGGAGTTTTGATCAAAGCTCATCTTGAGACAACATAAAGGCTAACACTGACATGGACTATTTTCAAATAGAGGCCTCCAGCGAGCTGCTGCTGCTCTCCTATCCAAAAATGAAATGGGAAATGGACCAGCTAAAGACGACTCCAGAGTTGGTAGCACTGACAGAGCAGACTCAATGCCTGGAAAGATGCATAGTGAGCTTTGGAAACAAAGCAGAAAGGCATGAAGTAAGAACATCACAGTAGGAATCCACCCCCAGCTGGAGTCACAGGGGTCCCCAGGCAGCCGGCTCTCGCCTCCCAGAACCAGGCTTGGCTGTAGGAGCTCCCCACAGCATGGGCTCACCTTGCAAAACGTATTTGATGCCATGGGCGTTAACTTACCTTGATACATGCTGCCTCGGCTGCCTTCAGAACATGCAAAACTGCTTGAATTAGGTTCTGCGCGTTGCTCACAAGCAGCTCAGAAGAGGACTTGCTCTCTGCAGTGACTGCTTTCACCCTTAAAAGATATTTTAAAGGATTTACTGGAAGAGCATCAGACGGCGTGCCTCCCCTGTGTGGCCAGAACTCTGTCAGTTACTTCAAAACCAGAAGATTGTCCTGTGGACTATCAGAGCAGTTTTCCATAGATGCAGGCAAAGCAGGGGAGGAAAGGGCTGTTCACAGCAGCAGGAAGAGGAGAGGGAGCCCCCTGAATTGGAACTGAACACTACACTCTACGTGCTGATCTAACAAGAACATCTGGAGACCACTGTGCACATCTCTTTGTGAAGGGGGGCACCAGCCTTGGGAGAGATTGCCTTGACCCCAGCAACTCACCTGGCCACGATGCTGAGCTGGCTGCTGATGGTGTGGGTCTGCTCTGCAGCGCACAGCAGCTCTGCGGAGCATCTCCTGTCCAGGCAGTGCTTCGCAACGATGTGCCCAAATTTAACAAACACCTGGCCATCAGAAGCCATTTGCCTCGCACAGGCAACAAGCTGGTCCTTACTCTAAAACAAAATAGAAATACACGTGTTTGGGGAGAGAAGGAGAAAAAAGACCACCTTTCCTGCAGAACAGGAGCGTCCAGGAAGCCCAGATGTATTCTGAAACAAGGAAAGGACTGGGCACCAGGTTCACATCCAATCAAGAGGAAGTAATTTCTATTGCTTTGCATAAATGCAGCCGGTGTCACCTTTACAAGAGCAGGGTAATGCAGGGCTTTCAGCAGGTGCTGGGCAGCCCCGTCACTGGCTTTGACTTGTGCTCTTAAGGAAAAAATATTTTCTTTATGCTTATTAAAGTGTCAGGGTGGAGGGGATGAAACACTCCATACCATGATGGGACCCTTCTTCCTCAGGAACTGAGTCATGTGAAGCATCCTTGTTGCCATGTTCTTGGTGACCTGGGACATCTTACTAGGGTCACCCTTCCATGTGTCTCTGTTTTCTCTCTCATGCTTCACAGGGCTGCTGGCACGGGAGGCGCTGGGAGGACTGCTCTTGTGCTGTTGAGACAGTAACTGAACAGATTTTAAGCCTAGAGTGATACTGAGAAGTCTCTGTGTGTTTCTGAAGCAGTTTTTGGTGAGTAAAGGAGACAGGAGAGCTGCCCACCACCTTGCAGGGTCTGCTCTGCCTTCCCAACCAGACCTTCTCTCCTCCATCCCCTGCACAGTGGGACTATCAAATACCAATTCCCCATCCCATCATCTCCTGGAGCTATCATCTCCAAATGGGTGGTAGTGTCATGTGAGCTGACAGTGCTCACTGTTGAGAAGTACAATTAAGTGCTGTAAATGACTCTGCTGAGCGATCTGGATCATGTACTGAAGCCTTTGCCAGCTCCTGGCATCCAAAAGCAGTTGTGAGAGCGGAGCTGCTGGTACTCCCAAAGGGTGCTTGTGGGGAGGTAAGCACCTGAGCACAGCAGGGTAACGTTTCAGGGGAGGGAGAGCAGTACAGCCCCCTGCTCCTCAGAAACAGCATTTTGGAGATGACTTTATTTACAGAGTGTCCGTCAGATCATATGTCCAGAACTCAGCTGAATAGGGCAGCCAGCAACCTGATCTAACTTTGAAGGTGGCCAGAGGGTTGGACTATTGACCTCCAGAGGTCCCTGCCAGTATCACTTATCTTAGTGCTCCGTGGTGTGGGTAACAGGACTGTCGGACAGCCCTGACTGTCACCCTGCAGTAAGAGTTGATGGGGGGGGGGAAAAGCTACTGTACCATTTCATGTACTGTACCAGCTCCACTTCCTCGTCTGCTCCTGCTTGGGCAAGTTTCTGCTGACTTGGCATGGCTCAGAGCATGAAGCTCTCGGGCTGGGAAGAGCTTCGCTGTGCTGTTGTGTCGTCTTGGAGGGTGCTGGTCCTCTGCATTCTGCAAGTGTTGTCTCATGAGCTGCAGGACGTGTTCACCGATGCCCTGGACAGCCTGCAGCTGCGTGATGAGGTAGTGCGCCTTTGCTGACCAGTACCAGACAATACTGTCTAGGTGAAGATGACCTTTGTCCTGGTGGCTCTTGAAGAGCTGGCTGGCGCTGCCCACTGCGTCAGACGTGAGGACCAGGAGGTGGTCTGCGATGGAGAGCAGGTTTGCCTGTGATTGCAGTTGAGCACTGGACTCCAGAATGTCTTGGAGGGTGGTTTTGACCCACTGAACGTTGGCCATTAACCGACTTGCCTTCTCTTCAAAGGCCTCTCTTCTCCTCTCCCCGTCCTCTTGAGAGGTAGGGGACAGGGCTGGTCCAACGACATCGCGGATGACCTGCAGGTGTTTGGTATTGACCTTCTCCAGGTGGAGCAATAATGCCTTGGCCCTGAGGGCCAAGTCTCTCTGCAGAAGCTCAAAGCGAATGTACAAGCTGGCAGTAGACAACGGGGAGACCGAGAGGGTACTGGAGGCATCCAGCAGTGCTTCCACTAGCACCTTGATCTCCTCCCTGAGCACTAGGATTTCACTGCGACCACAGTCTTCAGGGCAGGACAGGTAAGAAAGCCGGGCAGCCTCCTGCAGCCTCAGAGAGTTCTCAGACACAGCAGCCAAGAGGCTCCGCAAGCAAAGCTTATTGTTCATGGCGCTCCTCAGCTCCCTCAGGAACAGGACATCCCTGCCTATGAACCGATCCACAGAGCTCAGCAGGACGTGCATACTGATGGCCCACTGGAGACAGTGCAGCTCCAGGCTGGCCTTTCCCACCCTGCAGGAGCCCTCAAAGGATGCTGCTTTCTCAAGTAACACTTTGTTGTTCGTCTGAGCACATGAAAACTTGGCTTGGACCTGTAGAAAGCTCTCCCAGACATCAGGGGAAATGGGATTTCCCTTACTACAGGCCATGCTTGCAATGCCTTCTGCTAACTGAACCACTCCTGCTAAACCCATCATGGTCTCGTCCAAAGCCCGTTTGCCACTCAGGAAGTCAGCAGACAAGATAAAGCCAAGTACCTGCTGAGACAGACTATACCAAGAGCCTGACATGGCTGCCAGGCACTCTTCTGTCCTACAGATCCCTTCGGAGAGCGCGAGTGCCATTTGAAGAAGCCTGCCTGGACAGCAAATCCCCCTTGAGGCTGTTTCCCTGGCCAGGCTAACAACACATGGTGTCAGTAACACCATCTTCTGGTACTGCCCCAGCGTCTCCATCTGGGGAGACTCAGCAACAGGCAGCGCCTCCTTTGCTGCATCGATAGAGCCGTTGGAGAGTTCAAGCAAGGCGGCGCAAGCAGCATCGACAGCTGCCATGTCATGGGCCCTTGTTGCTGCTAGGAGAGCTGTAATGACAGGGTGCAGATCTCCTTTCCTTGGAATGGGATCCAGGTGTAAATTATCTGCTTGTGGAGACGGATGGCTTAAGATGTCTTCTTGCAACGCAGCCTCATCCATAATGATTTTTAGCCCAGCAGGGGATGGGCGGAGCTCAAGTGCCTTTGCAGCATCGGTGCTCCTCACTTGTTCTCGGAGAGGGCTGAGGATCTCTGGGTGGTTGGACCCATCCAGCCCATCTCGGACATGGTGAGCAGAATCCATCAGGCAGCTTGCTACCTTTGAAAAGATATTCCTCGTTTGGAGGCAGGAGATTCTCTCTGGACAAGGGGCTGTGACTGCTTTCAGCTCAAGGATGGAGTTGGCCAGTTGCTCAACCCAAACCAGCAAGCCATTCCTGAAAATGGGGTCTGTGGCTCTGTCCACATACCTGGTGGTAGCTTCAACCACCCACCGAGCCCAACTGATGAGGCGAGTTGCGTGCCAAGAGAGCCCCTCAGGGTCCTCACTTTCCAGGGCCTTTTCACACCATTCCCTGTGCTTGCCCATTTCCTGGACAGACAGCTTAAGGAATTCACACATGCTGACTGTCTCCTCAAAACACCGCAAGAGCCTTTCTGTTGTTCCAGCCCACGTGTGGTGCAAGGACTGCAGTTGCTCAGCAGCTCTCATCTGGGCTGTGTTTCTGCTCATTTCTGTAAGCAGCGGAGGGAGACTGGCAAGGAGTCTCTTCAAATACTCTACCCACTCTCCAATTTCTCTGGCAGTTTGGGTTTTGGTGCACCTGGCCAGAACAAAGTCTGCCACTCTGAGCATCTGCTGGGCATGTGTGAAGAAGGTGGCAGCGAGGGGCTGAAGTTTCTTTAAAAATCCTCCTTGTCCTGCTGGAAAACACCCTGTACCAATAAGGCTAAGGGCATCTTCAACTAACTGCCTCAGGGGCTCCTTACCCACAAAGAAGGTGTCAAGGATTTGGCACAGAGTAGCTGTGAGCACTGCCTGGTCGAGAGTCTCTACCTCTTCTCTCATGGTGTGCCATTCCTTCTCCAGACTGCTTTCTCCCCAGCTTTGCCCTGACCACCCTTTCTGCTGGCTTACGTGGCTGCAGATGCTCTTCCTCAGCTGTAGCAGAACCCAGCAATGCTTTACCAGGTCCAGCTTCAGGTCTGACCTGGACGAGTCTGCTAGAAGCATGCAGTAGAAAACGACTGCTTCCACATGAGCACTGAACTCACTGTCAGAGAGCTGCACTGGGTCTGGGGAAGAGAGGAGAGCCAGCAGCCTGCTCACGTGCTGGGAGAAGGTCCCGCTTCTGTCCCATGGCTCCTTTCTGACTGTATTGTTGACAAGCAGGGAAGTGAGCTCTTTGATGGTGCTCTCCATTAGCTGGAAAGCGTAATCTTTGGAGAGGTTGGCTCGCTGATCCCAGGAGCATTTAAGATCACTGTGCTTGGCTGCATGGAGCAAAGGAATGCACTTGTGAAGCAGCTGCAAAGTTTGGGCCAAGCTCTTCTGTTGAGGACAATCTCCAAGTTCCTCGAGGTGCTTTGCTGTCAGATTGCTCAGCAGAAGCAAGGCCTCTGAAAAGGTCCAGAAAGCAGCCAGCAGTCCTGGCATATCCCCTGCATCTCGCAGCACACTCAGGCACTCCAAAAGCCAGCTGGCAGCCTGAATTATCCTCCTCGTCCCAGCAGCATCTTCAATCTGAAGGATCTAAACAGGAAGAAAAAAACAACAGAAAAACCAGTCAGAGCGGTAAGGTGCAAGAATCCCTGTTCACTATTTTTCCCCTTGAGCAGCCAAGCTGACACCCCAGCCTTTGTAGGGAAGCAAAGAGATGCGTGACCTGCCCTAGTGAGCACATGGTGAAGAAACAACCATTGCTCCAGCTAGAGCTTCCCTCAAACCCCACCCCAAGTCCTGGTGGAGGAGCTCCCTCCTACAGCTGCAGTTTTAACCCACTGCTGCATCCCGGCCCAACATCTTTCCCTGCTCCTGCCAGCATTAACCCCCTCCATTGTTACCTTCACCGTCTCTGTTAAGACCCTCTTTGCCGACACAGCCAGCTCCTCTCTATGGCCAGGGTTGTCTGGCTGCACCTGGAGCTTCTGGGCTACCAGCAGAATGCACCTCCCGGCCTGGACAAGGGACTCAGCTGCAGGACGCATCTCCTCTTTGAACACCTCATCGCTGGACTCCTCAGCCAACCTGGAACAGAAACCGCTGGGCTCAGCTCTCCACCATCCTGTGAGTACCAGCCTTGGCAGATAGCATGTGCTGTTCCTGGGCTTTATCACAACAATTAGCCACACCCGACCTTAATTGGGCTTGAATTGATTTTAGCCGTATTTGCAAACTGTTTAAGAACCTTTTGCAGCGGCTGCAATTCACTTTAAGACACGGTGTCTGCTATCTACCCTAGCTGTAACAGCAAAATAACCCAGCAGCCAGTGCCTAATCTGTGGGTTTGGGCTCCAGTTTACGGAAGCGTTCAGTAAATTCACTCAAGCATTTGGTCAATTGCCCAATGGTTATTTTAAGATGTCCTTAAGGTTAAATATTGCTTGTTGAGGTATTGCTTCGCCATGTCCCTTCCAAGCACGTATCCCTGATTTCTCCCGTCTCTTCTTTTCCCTTCCTAATCCCCTTCCCTCTCTCATGTTCTCCATCCCTTCCTCCTCCCGTTCCCACCTCCAGCGGGGTGCAGGCAGGGAGCACCAGGCAGGAGGGGCAGGCTCCCTGCCAGTTTCTTTGCTATCCCTTCCTCCTCCTTCCCAGCCCCCAAATCTGCCCGGGAGCCACCCAGCACACTCACCTTCTCGCAACAGAAGCGAGTTCCCCTGTGGCTTTGGATAATATTTCTGCATTCTCCCCTAAATTGGGAAAGGCCTGACAGATCCCATCTTCCCATTCCAGGGCGAGGATCAGATGGCAGAGCTGTGCTGCCATGGGGCAGAGGATCCTTTGAATAGCTTTGTTTTCTGTTAGGACCCCAAGGTCATAGAGATAAAACGGCTCCATTTCGTCCTGCCTGGAAAAGGGAAACAAAACCTGGGATTATCTGGGATCCTTCGCAGTGTGTGACTGTTATCACAGTTTTCCCCGTGACCTTGGATTTGGATGGCAGCTTCTGGCTTTGGAACGCTACTGGGTTTACTCCCTCCCAGCCCTGCAACCCGGTCAGCACCTTGCTTTTGCCCCAGCTTGCTTTCCCCGGCTCCGCAGCCTGGCTTTGCTGGGCTCCAAGGCCCGGCGGCGCTTCAGGGGTGCCCCAGACCCGTCCCACAGTCCTGAATTCACACCCAGTTGGCTCCCATCCTTATGTCAGCCCAGCTGCTTCCTTACCTGCTCCTGCAGACGGGCGCTGGGGACGGGCCGTTCCCTGCAGCGAGACCCGGTGACGGTGATGGCAACGGTGATGGTACCTGCTAGCATCCGGCCGTTGGTGGGGAAACGGGAGTGCCCGTGCCACCGCGGGCCTGTGCCCATGCAGACAGCTCCTGGGCAGGGATCCGAACCCACGGGAGGCGGGTGTGATTAATTACACCTTGATTACCATAACTTGGTTCCTGTTGCAGACAAGGTGGAAGGCAACCACCTGCTGCTGACCCGTGTGGGGCTGCAGGGAGCAGCGGCAGGCTGGTAGCTGGCATCCCGCGGGCCTCCCTCCGGGCTCTCCCGAGGCCGGGGAGGTTACCGGGGCCCAAGGGCCCCCTCAGCCCCCGGGGTGCGCCCCCGTGGGGGGGCTGGAAGCCCGCAGGCCGCTGAGGGCCCTGGGCCAGGGAGGGCCCGGTGTCGCCATGGAGACGGCGGCGAGGCCACCCCGGGTCGCCGCGGGGCACGCCGGGAGTTGTAGTCCGGCGGCGGGTGGGGGAGGGCCGGGCCGCGGCGGCGGCTGAGGGCGGGTGGAGGCGGCCCCGGGCCGGTAAATCCGCCTAATCTGGGAGCCAGCTGTCTGCACGGATTAGGCCTGGCGTTTCCAGCCCCTTAATCCCCGCGCTGCGGGAGCGGATGCGTTCCCTGCCCGCCCACCACCACCCTGCCCGGCCTCATGGAGGCCGTGTGCGGGGACACGCGCCCTTGGCCATCAGAACTAAGGAAGGCTGTGTGAGGAGGGCGGACACCCCGAGGGGTCCCTCCTCATCTCTGCGCGCAGATAATTAGGGGGGTAGGACACAAACGCAAGCAAGGGAGAAAAAGTGAGAAGGCGGAGTTACTGAATGCTGCCCTTGCTTCGGTCTTCACTGGTAAAGCTGTCCCTCAGGAATCCCTGACCCTGGAGAGAAGGGGGAAGGTCTGGAGAGAGGGAGACTTTCCCTCTGTAGGGGAGGATTGGGTTAGAGACCCTTTGGCCAAACTGGACATCCATAAGTCCATGGGCCCTGATGAGATGCACCTGCGAGTGCTCAGAGAGCTGGCAGACGTTACTGCTGGGCCACTCTCCATCATTTATGAGAGGTCATGGAGAACAGGAGAAGTGCCTGAGGACTGGGAGAAGGTAAATACCACTCCAGTCTTCAAAAAGGGCAAGATGGAGGACCTGGGAAACTACATGCCAGTTAGCCTCACCTCCATCCCTGGAAAGATGATGGAAAGACTCGTTCTGGGCATCGTCTCCAAACACATTGAAGAACAGGAAGTTATTGGAAGTGGTCAACATGGATTTACCAAGGGTAAATCGTGCTTGACCAATCTGATAGCCTTCTACGATGTTATAACTGGATGGCTGGATGAGGGGAGAGCAGCAGATGTCATCCACCTTGACTTCAACAAGGCTTTTGACATTGTCTCCCATAACATCCTCATTAGGAAACTGAGCAAGTGTGGGCTGGATGAGGGGGCAGTGAGGTGGATTGAGTCCTGGCTGTGTGACAGGACTCAGAGGGTTGTCATTAATGGAGCAGGGTCGAGTTGGAGGCCTGTAACCAGCGGTGTCCCCCAGGGGTCAATACCCGGTCCAGTTTTGTTCAACATATTCATCAATGACCTGGATGAGGGGACAGAGTGTATCCTCAGCCAAGTTCGCTGATGGTACCAAACTGGGAGGGCTGTCCGACACTCCAGAGGGCTGTGCCGCCATCCAGCGGGACCTGGACAGGCTGGAGAGCTGGGCAGAGAAGAACCTCATGAGGTTCACCAAGGGCAAGTGTAGGGTCCTGCCCCTGGGGAGGAAGAACCCCAGGCACCAGTAGAGGTGAGGGGTGGGCCTGCTGGAAAGCACTTCTCAGGAGAAGGATCTGGGGGTCCTGGTGGACAGTAACCTATCCATGAGCCAGCAATGGGCCCTTGTGGCCAAGAGGGCCAATGGGATCCTGGGCTGCGTAGGGAAGAGTGTGGCCAGGAGGTGGAGGGAGGTCATTCTCCCCCTCTGCTCTGCACTAGTGAGGCCACAACTGGAATCCTGCGTCCAGTTCTGGGCTCCCCAGTTCCAGAGAGACAGGGAACTGCTGGAGAGAGTCCAGCGTAGGGCAACAAAGATGATGGAGGGATTGGAGCATCTCCCTGATGAGGAAAGGCTGAGAGAGCTGGGGCTCTTTAGCCTGGAGAAGAGAAGGCTGAGGGGAGACCTTCTTAATGCTGCCAAGGATCTAAAGGGTGGGTTGAGGGAGGATGGAGCCGGACTCTTTTCAGTGGTTCCCAGTGACAGGACGAGGGGCAACGGGCACAAGCTGGACCATGGGAAGTTCCACTCCAATCTGAGGAAGAACTTCTTTGGGGTGAGGGTGGCAGAGCCCTGGCAGAGGCTGCCCAGGGAGGGTGTGGAGTCCCCTTCTCTGGAGATCTTNTCTCTAGAAGGTCCCTTCCAACTCCAACAATTCCATGAGTCCGTGATTCCGTTTTCTGCCTGTTCTCATGATTTTTTTCTGTATCCTTTCACTTAATGCAGAGCATCCACAGGACAGGATCACCCTTCTCCCTACGCTCCAGCTCTACCTCCTGCCTTAAAGCTGCAGTAACTCCACGGGAACTCAGAGCCTGCCGTAAATAAAAGCAGAGTCGAAGCTGCAAGAAAAACCCCACCTTCAGGTTGGGATAAATTCACTTTCTCTTCTTTTCAGCGTGCTCGGTGCACACAGATCACCGGGGCGCGGGTCGGTGCTTTGGCTGCGGAGGGATAAGGAGGGATCCCGGCTGAGGTCTGCGCGTGGGCGACACGTGCTGCTCCCGTGGGTCCGTCCGATCGCCCGCTGCAGCCCTGTCCTCCCATTTCCTCGGATTTTAAGCGCTCCCATCCCGGCCGCAGCTGATCTCCAGGCAGGGATGTACGTTTTCAGGAAGCTCATGAACGAATCCACCCTTAGAAATCACTTTTGTGATGCTGAGGTGGCTCTGGGGCGGCACAGCTGCGTGTGTCACCCTCGTGCACAGTTGTGGAGGTGCGGAAGCCGGTCGGGCGGCTGGTTTTTTTTTAAAAGAAGCGGCAAAAGAGTTTCTGGTCCTTCACACCTCCTGGGCGCCGCACGCGAGGCGTGGGGGGCGAGTCGATGCTGCCGCTGCGGAAATGCTGGAGAGGCCAGGGCTGATGTGCACCGTGCAACGCGAATCGTACTTCTTGCGTCATGGATCACGCACCATGCATCGCGGGGTGTGCAACGTGAATCACGCGCTGTGCGTCACGCATGGTGTGGTGTGCGACATGCGACACGCGTCTTGCAACGTGCATTGTGCGATGTGCGCCATGAGCGTGCAGCATGCGCTGTGCAATGTGAATCGTGCATCCTGCATCGCGGATCGTGCCACATGCATCGCGTGGTGTGCAACGTGAATCACGCACCATGCGTCGCACATGGTGTGGTGTGCAACACGCATCGTGCAATGTGCATTGTATGATGTCCACCATGAATGGCGCACCATGAGCATGCAACGTGCATCATGCAATGTGAATCGTGCATCCTGCATCACGGATCATGCCACATGCATTGCGTGGTGTGCAACGTGAATCACACACTGCGTCACGCGTGGTGTGGTGTGCAGCATGCAACACGCATCATGCAACACGTGTCTTGCAACGTGAGTTGTACCATGTGCAGCATGAATGGCGCACCATGAGCGTGCAACATGCTCTGTGCAACGCGAATTGTGCATCCTGCGTCACGTATCATGCAATGTGCATCGTGCGATGTGCAACGTAAGTCATGCACTATGCGTCACGCATGGTGTGGTGTGCAGCACGCATCGTGCAACACGCATCATGCAACGTGCATTGTATGATGTGCAACATGAACCGCGCACCACGAGTGTGCGACGAGCATCGTGCAACGTGAGTCGTGCATCCTGCATCACGGATCATGCAGCTTGCCTCGTGTGATGTGCAACAAGAATCACGCATGGTGTGTGTCACACATCGTGCAAGGTGCATTGTGCGATGTGCACCATGAATGCCGCACCATGAGCGTGCGATGTGAATCCGTGCAGTGTCAACGGTGCATCCTGCATCACGAATCACACAACTTGCCTCGTGTGATGTGCAACAAGAATCACGCATGGTGTGTGTCACACATCGTGCAAGGTGCATTGTGCGATGTGCACCATGAATGCCGCACCGTGAGCGCGCGACGTGCATCCGTGCAGTGTCAACGGTGCATCCCGCATCACGGATCACGCCGCGCCGGCCCTGCGTGATGTGCAACGCCCGCCTTGCACCAACGCACCGTCACGCATCGTGCAAACGCGCCCCGCCACCCTGCGTGATGCCACGCGCCGCGCCCCGCCCCCGCGCACGCGCCCGCCGCCCTCCCCGCGGACGCGCCCGGCGGTGCAGCGGGGGAGGAGGAGGAGGAAGGAGGAGGAAGGAGGAGGAAGGAGGAAGAGGAAGAAGAGGGAGGAAGAGGAAGGAGGCTCCGCCGCGATGGACAACACGGGGAAGGAGCGGGAGGCCGTGCAGCTGATGGCGGAGGCGGAGAAGCGGGTGAAGGGCTCCCACTCCTTCCTGCGGGGGCTCTTCGGGTGAGCGGGGCGGGGGGGGACACCGGGGGGGATGCGCGGGACGGAACCTCCCCGGGGGCCCCCCGGGTGAGTGCGGGGGGCGTGCGCGGGGGGGGCGTGCGGAGCGGGGAGGGANACCCGGGCCCTGTGCGGGGGTGCCCGCAGCTCCTGCCCCGCCCGGCCGCCGTGGCGCTCCCCCCACCCCCCGCGTGGGTGAGGGTCTCCCGTCGCCTCTGCAGCCCGTGGGCTGTGGGGGGGGGGAGTGTGGGGAGGAAACTCATCTCCCCCCCCCCGCCCGGGCGGTGGGGCTCCCGCAGCTGTGACGGGCACAGCAGTGTGATGAGCCTGCCCGGCCTCTGCAGCTCAGGGCATCTCCCTGCGCCCCCCTCCCCGTGTTCACCCCACCGGGGGGCGGGGGGGGTGTCCCCAGGCCCGGCTCCGCTCACCCCCCAGCTGTATCCCGGCGGAGGGGGGCTCGCCGCTGGCAATCCTCTCGGGATCGGAGTTTCACGGGTGGTTTTGTGCCCCGTGGAGCGAGGGTGCCCCCGGGTGCCGAGCCCTCGGCTCATTGCACAGAGACCCCCCCGGGGGGACGGGCTCCCCGGGGGCAGCGGTACCCCCGGGAAGATGGTAAAGCTTCCTTTTTACTGGGTCTTTTTTGCGTAAAAGTAGATATTCCTGGGGGTGCGAGAGCGGTGCTGTCGAAAAACTAGCAGATTTGGCTGCCTCAATCTCAGCTTTTTTTTTTTTTTTTTTTTTTTTTCTTTTTAATTTTTAAGGAAAGAGCATTTACGGAGCGTTGCTCCCGCGGAGGCCTGGATGTTTCTAAACAACAGCCTGGAAAAATCTAGTGCCTGCAGCCCTAAAAGCAGAAGTTTTAAAAATAAATTCCTGCCCAGCCTCCGGCAGATTAATCAGGAAGGGCGTGCTCCAGGGGCGTAATCCGGCCGGCAAATTGCCGAAAATCCTTGGAGTGAACCGGCAGAGATTTCAAGAGGCAAATTTCTCGTTTTCTTGGGCTAAAAATAGATGCAAGAAAAATTGCTTTTAGAATGGAAGGGAAGGTGGTGGGTGACTTTGCTCTCGGCATCCTCCTGGTGAAAGGGGGGTGCTCGGCCCAAAGCGTTATTGACAGTCTGATTTTTTTCCTGAAGAGATCCATTAGCTTGCACATGTCCTCCTTTTCTTTTATTTATTTATTTTTATTTTTTTTTAATTGAAACTAAAAGGCTGAAGGCCACCTGGGCTTGGACGCCTTGCCGGGTGTAGCGTTCCCTCGCGCTGCCTCCTTTGGCTTCAGTTCAGGCAAAAAGCAGCTTTCAAGAGCAAGAACGAGCAGTCCAAAAAAATCGCCTGTCCTTAGAAATGAAACGCGCTCGGCTGCCAGGAGGAGGAAGGGAAAAAAAGAAAAAAAAGGCAATAATAAATGTTGTCATCTCCTGTGCTTCAGCCCTTTCTGAGGTCAGGAGGAGTGTGTGCTACAGAGGGCAGCAACGAGCTTGTAGGAGTAAGTCCATGAAGAAATCCGCATTTAATGAACTAAAATATTTAACTCCTCTCTCAAGATAAGTTAATAATTAATCGCCCGGTTCGGGGAGCTGAGTTAGTGCTACTGGACCCCACCAGTCGGGCTTGTGTTGAGTTGTTCTCTTGCTTGTGGTCCCTCCCAGGGGGTGCAGAGGTGAGGAACCCCCCGGCGAGTCGGGGCGATGAGGTTTATTTGTTGGGAGCTGGAGAGCGTGCACCCCTGTGTGTTACACACACAGCCGGAGGCCTGGCGTCTCTGAGTTTTTGATTTGCTTTATGGTCACTAAGTGATGCAGTCGTTTGTTGCGTGCTGGAGCTCAGGTGTTTTTGCCGAGTGTCTCACGAGACTCACCTTAGGAACTGACTGCTCCTGCCCAAAAAGAAGGGACCCAAGTCACGGAGCAGATGGGGGCCTTGCTCCCAGCTCCAAACTCTCCAGGAACTTGCCAAAACTCTAAGCTGCCGTTTCGGGAGCGGGTTTTATCTGCTCTCCTGTCCCTGCTTTACGCAGTGAGCAACCTGCCTCCCCTTTCCAGAGAGGGCTTGTATTCCCGACCTGCCAATTCCACCTGCTCCCTGCTCGCAGCGGGGCTTGGGGGGATCCCATCAGGCGCTGACAGCATTTCTCCCCCACTTCACTGTGCGTTGGAAACGAGCTGGTACCCCCTGGGAGAGGGCCTTGTGAGAGTTGGGGGGCTGCCGGTCCCCCAGATCCAGCCTTCCTCTCTCTGAGCAGTGTGATGCTGAGATGGAAGCTGTGGCTGCCCCATCCCTGGAGGGGTTCAAGGCCAGGCTGGATGGGGCTTGGAGCAACCTGGTCTGGTGGGAGGTGTCCCTGCCCAGGGCAGGGGGGTTGGAAGAAGATGATCTTTAAGGTCCCTTCCAACTCCAACCATTCCGTAATTCTGTGCTCATTTTAAAATGAGGTCGATCGGCCTCATCGAGTCTGGGGGCGTGGGGGGGGGCACGTTGCCCTAACACATGGGACTGCAGCACCCCGAGCTCTGTTCCTGCTCTCAGCCCCTGCTTCAGGGGCAGCGTTGTGTTCCAGCACCGTGTCAGGGGCTCTCTCGCTCCATTTCAGGGGCAACACCAGGGTGGAGGAAGCCTGTGAAATGTACACCAGGGCTGCCAACATGTTCAAGATCGCCAAGAACTGGAGCGGTGAGTACAGTCCCTGCCGACGCGGGCTCTGCCCGGAGAGTGGCTGATGCCAGGGTGACCCACACCTGCCCCACCATCCTCCCGCGAATTATCACAGCGGAGTCCTACGTCCCAGGCTGTTTCCATGGGGATGGTCCCTGTGGTGATGCAATTCCTCTGCTCTGCCCGGCTCTGTGGTGATTTAAGTGTTGGGAGAGTGGGCAAAGGGGGGTTCCTGATGTTAAATTAGCCTGGGTGCAGTCGACTGTTCTAAACTGAAGGCTTCTCACTCTGCAGGGAAGCCAGATGAAGGGGCACTGCCCCGCGTTGGCCCTTCAGCAAGGAAATACCTTGGGGTGGGACATCAAATCCGATGGATTTTGAGATCCAAGGGATCCCCCTCGCTGATCCAGTAGGTGCAGGGCACAGCCAGGGGTGAGGGTGAACACACGCTGTCGGGGATGAGTGTGGAGGTGGGAAGCCTGGGCTCAACCCCTGGCAGATGAGCCCCTCCTGGGGTGGTTGTTGCATCTCTCAACCTCTCTGGGGCTGGGAAGTGACGCTGCTTTGCTGTTCTGTGTCGATCCTGCTTGTTGCCGGGTCAGAGGGGTACATGAGGTCGGTGTGCGCTTCTCTTTCAGCCGCAGGAAACGCCTTCTGCCAGGCGGCCAAGCTGCACATGCAGCTGCAGAGCAAACACGACTCGGCCACCAGCTTCGTGGATGCTGGGAACGCTTACAAAAAAGCAGATCCACAAGGTGAGGGGAGCGAAATCCGGGATTGTTTCTTGCAAAGCTGCTTAGTGGCAGAGGAGGTGGCTGAGGCGCTGAGCCTTTCGGTAGTCGCTGGCTCTGTGGGGCTGTGGATCCTCACCCCACACTGTTCGAAAGCCATAGTATCTTCTGTACCTCTGCTTTTCCGAAGTAGCCCTTCAGGTGATGCATCATCACCTGCCGTGGACTGGTGTGCGCAGGGCTGTCATCTCGAGGTGATCTCTGGTGCTTTGGTACGCTGCGGTGCCGTGGTTGTGAGGCACTGCCCCCGGGTCGCTCCCTTCCTGCTTTGGCTTGGCTTTGGAGACATCCTCACCTCTGAAGGGACACTTAAGGCAGGTCTTAGGTCTGGATCGGTGGGATCCTGCCCTTAGCCCCAACCCCCCTAGGGGTTTCCGTGGGGCAGGGGAGAGGTGGGAGGAAAACGGACTGACGTCTGATGGGATGAGGGTAAAGGATCTGGATTCTTTACATCTGGTCGCAAAGAGCAGGGTTGTGGTTTTGTGGAAGACCTCGGATTCCCCTTACTCCGGTGAGTGTTTGGAAACACACCAACCAACCCGCCAGTGCTGCCCACGCTTTCCTGTGCCAGGGGGCTGAAGAAGCTAACTCCGGGCAGATAACACTGTTTGATAATTGTCAGACCCCCAAATTTCCTAGAAAATGGCAGCCTCTGCATGTTTATGAGATCAGCATTTTGAATTTTGCTGTTTGAGGATGCAGCCTGGCAAACCTGGGGTACAAGTTGTTTATGTTTCGCCCACCCTAATTTTTGACTGTTACCTTTCAGTGTCAGGGTTTCTGCCCAGGAGAATCAACAGGCTGTTGGTGGGACACAGGTTGTTTGGGGTGGGTGAAAGAATTACATCTGCAGGTGCGAAATCACAGGGAAATGTGACATCTGTAGGTCTGAGGTGTTGAAAATGTTCTGTTGGTTGTTCCCGATGTACGTACACACGCGTGTGAGTAGGTATTTATTGAAGAAGCTGGTTCGTGGTCCGATGAATGTTATTGAGATCTGATTGGGGGGGGTAGGGGGAGAAGAGGAAGGTCTTGGGCTGGGAAGTCTGATGTGCTGGCTGACTTTGTTGTTTTTCCTGAACACTCATGCTGCAGAGGCCATCAACTGCTTAAATGCAGCTATCGATATCTACACCGACATGGTAAGAAGCTGCTCTGGCAGCTCGTGGACCGATGTGCTCGTTCGAGATGCAGCTCTGTGCGTGCTGTGTGTGCCGGGTGGAGGGGGAGCCCCCGGCTCACCTTCACCCTCTGCCTTCTCCAGGGGCGGTTCACCATCGCTGCCAAGCACCACATCACCATTGCGGAGATCTACGAGGCTGAGCTGGTGGACATCGAGAAGGTGAGGGTGCCGCTCTGCGGGTGCTGCGGCGGCTGCACTCCCTCCCCCGGCCGGTAAAACCCCGTCTCCCGTCCAGCACCGGGCTGCTTGATGTGGGTGCGAGTCGCCCCGTAACTTGAAGTGCGCGTTACCGGGGTGAAGGATGGCTTCCCCGGCCTCTCTCACGGGGCAGCCCTCACCCGACGGGGTGTCGCTCCGCAGAGCAGCAGGGCTGGCAAAGCACCCGCCTGAGAAACCCTGACCCGTGTGGTGGTTTTTCCACATCTGAAAAGCACTCTGGGGAGTCGTGGGGCAGTTTCTGTAGTTATTTTCTGAGGCACCCGAAGGAAGCTGCTGTTACTTTTGGTTCCCATTTCAGCGCTGAGCCTCTCGTTCCCATAGGCCAGGGCCCTGAGCAGGGATCCTGCAGCAGCTCAGCTGGCTGCAAATTTGCTTGAAGTTTGCAGAACAAAAAAACGCATGGTTTCTAGATATTATTTAGACAATCATTTGCTTCCTCAGCTCCACTTCATTGTATCCCATCTGTCTCTGTTCATGACTTCGTGTCGCCTCTCCACGAGCAGCCCCATGTAAATCCCGCCCTGCCATGCCCGGGCCGTTCTGTCAAGCGATTTATTCTATTGTGGCAAAGCTGGCAGAAGCCTCGTCACGCCCTGATGATAAGCATTCGCAGGCGTGACGAGAGTAGTGTCACCTGTATTAAACCTGCACCCTGAAGTTTGGGACCCTTCACAAGTTCACCGTCAAATTTCCAAGGGCAGCCTCGTGTCCTGAGCGTGCAGGGGGGTGTGTGGCCACGCTCCCCTCCGCTGCAAACCCCGCAGTCTGCTGCGGCGCTGCTCCCTTTGGGCGTGGGATGGCAAGGCTTTTGGGAACGCGGTCGCTGTCTGCTGGTCTGACCAAAAATTGTGCTTCAGAAGTGGCATTCAAGCGCGATGTTTCTGTCCCCAGGCGATCGCGCACTACGAGCAGGCTGCAGACTATTACAAAGGAGAGGAGTCCAACAGGCAAGTGCTCGCTGTAGAAGAGTCGCAAGGGGGAAGGGTTGGAGACGGGGACTTCTCCTGGGTGGCCCACATGCTCGCACCCCTCATCTGCCAGCCTGTTCTAAAATGTCCTTTGGTGGGACGCCCAAGTCCTCCTTCGGCAGATTTCTGTTTGAGGTTCCATCCTGCACGCAGCCGTGCCTGGTTTGGGGTGCCCATCAGAGAAAGCACGAAGCAGCGGAAGGGTGTCTGACTCCAGGGCTGCGCTGACTCGACGCTCTTCATGCCTTTCCCTGTGTTTTCATTTTGGCTGTTAAAAAGAAAGTTCCCTTAATTTACAGCTTTTTGGGTCCCACTTTCACCTACGCCAAGTAGTAGAGGTAGTGTTTGGAGGTACCGGGGCACGGATCCGTGTTTCCCCAGGACACAGTTACTTACGAGTTCAATGCTCTCATCGATTGCAGCTCGGCCAACAAGTGTCTGCTGAAGGTGGCCGCCTACGCCGCGCAGCTGGAGCAGTACCAGAAGGCGATAGAGATCTATGAGCAGGTGAGGATTTTGCCCCTTCAGCCAACGGGGCAAACATTTCTTGAAAACGGAAAGTGGGTCAGTCCTGCAAAATTGCCGTGGCCTATAGAAGCTCCTACTCTCACTTATTTTTTGGGGCTGGTTATGCCTTTATGAGGCATGGTTTGCTCCTTACTTTTTAAGAGTTGCTTTAACTTACCAAAGGCATTTTTTTTTTCCCCTGAATTCTCTTGTTTCTAGGGAAAGGCTGGGGAATGAAATATGTTATTACACTTTTGATCGTATTTACAGATGTCTGGCAGAAAATATGCCCCTCCCCAAATTTGTAAACTTGATCGCTCTGCCTTTGTGCCGGGTATTTACACGGGAATACTTGCGGTGCTGCTTTTCTGCTTCCGGAGGGTGAATGTCGGAGGAGGTTTTCACCCAGTTGACTTGCTTTCCCCTTTCTGCATCAGACAGGACACAGCGAGGTGCCGGTGCGGTGCCCCTGAACTGGTGCAGCAGCTCCCTGGGAGGAAGGGCTGCCCGAGTGCACTCTCACAGCTGCCCGCGGGTTTCTGACCCGCTTGGGATTCATTAAAAATCCGTCTGGCTCCCCAAAAGCTTTTTGTACAGACACTGGCATTTCTTCTGTCGGCTTCATTCGCGTTATGGCGTTGTGTGTAATTTTAATCAGCTGTCCTGTTTTTAATTCGGTTCTTAATGATGCGGTTTTCTTGCCCGACTCTAACAATAGCTTTTTTTTTTTGTGCCCAGGTTGGAACAAACACGATGGATAACCCTTTGCTGAAGTATAGCGCCAAAGAGTATTTCTTCAAAGCTGCTCTGTGCCACTTCATCGTGGATGAGCTGAACGCGAAGGTGAGTGGGCTCAGAGGGGTTATCCCAGGCTTTCCACATCCCTCTTCATCACCCTCCGCTGGCCGAGACACCCTCCTGTGTGCACAGGCATCTGCAGGGCAGCTGCACGGACTGAAGCTTGAGGCGCCACAGTGTCCAGCTGGGTTTACTGTGAATGCTTTCCCAAGTGTGGTTTTAGGACTGGAAGGCAAAAACTGAAATAAAAAGCAAGCGGTTTTGTACGAAATGAGCGTAAGGCGCATCTCCTCTCTTTCAGCTTGCACTTGAAAAATACGAAGAAATGTTCCCGGCGTTCACAGATTCACGGGAGTGCAAGCTATTGAAAGTGAGTACAGCCAGTATTAAAAGAATAGTCACGCTTGAAAATGCTTACTGCCCTTTCCTTTGTGCTTTTTCACCTTGCTAGAGGTTTGGTCGTTTATTCCAATGTTTCAGAGGACATCAGACTCACTTTGCATTGGGTTTATACTGGACCTATGACAGTAGCTGCAGCAGAACGATGATTATTCTAGCTAACTTAAAACAACAACAACAAAAAAACCCCAAAACCAACCCAAACTATTTCTGTGTTCACGGCGGGTGGTTCAAACGGGCATGAAGGTGGCACTGCTGAACACCTGGGTGCCCTGCAGGGTGGCTGCAGAGGAGCTCTCCCTCTCTCCTGGGGACAAGATGCCCGGGGTGCGCCGGGAACTTGCAGTAAGAGTATTTTCTAATTTTTCATGGTGTTTTCCTAGAAACTGCTGGAAGCCCACGAGGAGCAGAACTCTGAGGCATACACCGAGGCAGTAAGTAGTCACCAAGTTGCTAAGGTGTGCTCATGGCTGGCTGGCTGGTCCTTTTTTCTCTTTTTTGGGGTGTGTGCGCTGTTAAATGCTGGGTAACTGGTCGCCCAAGCTCTGAGTGCTGCTGCTGAGTCCACGGGGGCAAAACACCGGGAGCTTTGCTGCTTCACCGTCCTGCCACGGGCCAACCCGCAGGAGAGATGGCCGTGAGCAGAACTGCTTCCAGCCCGGGCTCTAGCAAGTCCCAAACCGAATTCTTTAAAATTACTAGTTTGTCACTGAGAGGCAAGTAAAGACCCTGCCTGGTTTTGCTCCAGCTTCTCTCTCTTTTGACAGTGGCTTGAAGTGCTCTGTGTGGTTTTGGACAGATATCTTTTTATTTTATTTTACTACTTCTGGGAAGACTGGAAGTTTTAAAAGACCATACTTCAAGAGCTGCAGAGTGCTGCTTCTGCAGCAGTCTCGGCTGCTTCCTAATATCTTAAATTTAAACCATTTCTTCCTAATAGGTTAAAGAATTCGATTCAATATCACGGTTGGATCAGTGGCTGACAACCATGCTGCTTCGCATCAAAAAGTCCATCCAAGGAGAAGGAGACGGGGACCTGAAGTGAATTGTTCGTGGTATTTGTGGCATGCAGCCTAAGTAATCCGTTCTTGTGTTACAGCCAAGGACCACTGTGGGATACGTGATAAAATATCTAGCTTTATTTTGTTGCTTCCGAATACAATGACTTGTGTATTTCTTTAGTATCCTGCTCTTTGTCGTGACAACCTGGGTAGATAAGAAGCGATGCTCTGGGTAACACTGGCAGGTCTTTTGGAGGCGAAAGAAGCACTTCTGGCAGAAATCCTTCCTTGGTTTTGGTAGCTGTGAACCCAAAGTCTGCACTTCCCACTACTGTTTTTTCCCCGCTGCTCTGTCTTAAGGCTCAGTCCCATTGATTCCAGCATGGAAATATTTTGTCCACGCCAGTACAGTACAAATAACTGCTTCTGATCTGTTGCTGTATTACTGCTGTTTTCTGTTTCTAAATGGACCTCTGTCAGATACACTGGGACCTTGTTTTTTCTTTTGAATGATGGAGCGTTTTTAATGGTGCTAGTGAAAGGCTTTGTGACCCATATACGGTGTGCATGTGTGTGTGTATACATCCTATACAGATACATGTGTGCAGGTGTATGTACAGAGCACACAGCGACCTAGCGCTGCGAGCATCACACGTTAGGGGACAGGACTGCTTAGACTGGACTCAGCCCTCCAAGTGGTCGTGGCAAGTAGTTAATGGTGTATTTTATATTTCAGATCTAAATGTAAAATGTAAGGTTCTTCTATATTTTCTTGGATCTATTTTTCCATTTGCTTTATTTTGTGGTGCATCCCATCCCTTCTACCCCCAAGATGACTTTGGCCCAAGTAAGAATCTATTTTTCTAACTTTTCATTTACGTGAACTCCCGCTGCTGTCTTTCGTGTGTGCTGGGCAACACCCCTTCCTTTCTGCCCCTTCTGCTGTCGGCGAAGCCGCCTCGTTCTTGTGACGTACGAAGGTGTTGACTGAGACCTGGTATTATACAGAAACCTTGTTTCAGTTAGCTGGATGACAGATGAATTGAGCTCGCTTTGAAAAGCTGTAGACACATTTAAAGATCCCTGCGGTAATTTTAGAAACGTGTTTTAAAACGTCTGCACCCAAAGCTCTTCAGTGCAACGCTTTGTTTAACTAGAGCTGATTAAGCTATCTACCTACGAGGTCATGTCTATACGTTGAGGAGGACGTGGCAGCCTATGCAATTCGTCAGTGGGAGTTATCAGTCAGTATCGCTCTGTAACGCAGTGATTTGCAGCTGCACTACTGCTATGTAAAGAATGAAAGAGTAATTAATTAATTGCTTTATTTCAACAGCAATTGTGCCAAGCGGGCCCTTTTCCATAGCCAGAGTGGGACTAGCACAGCAGCCCCCAGCAGGCAGCTTCAGCGTGGAGTCAGCCCCTTGTTTCTCTTGATGAAGCAATTGTCTCCGGCAACCAAAGCGCTGCCTCTGCCGCGTCTCTCCAGTTTGTTTCTAATCTAGATATTCCAGTCAAACGCAGTTTGGCTCGTTAGTTTAAGGGGTTTAGTTCTGTTGAAGCAGTACTTTATCTCTACCGCTGGCTGATAAAAAAGAAAAGCAAAATATGCTCCTTTTACATGCCAAATTATTTTTTTTTTTTTTCCCTCTGACTGATCAGACCGGTCACTTGTTTTCCATAGACTAGTCTCTGCTTTGTAACTCGAAAGAAAAGCTGTGCAGAAGCGGCAAGGTGAACACATTAGGAAAGCCTGGATGGATGATACTCGTTCTTCCAAGCAACTTCAATTTCTTCACTTCTCAGACGTGTTTTTAAGGCTCCTGCTCGCGCTCAGTCTCTGTCCACAACAAAACTCTCACTTGGGCTTAGATCACCGTGTCTTCTGTATGTCTTTCCACAAACTTGGCAGAGAAATACTTTAAATTCAGTTTAGCTTGTGGTTCTGGTCTGTGTCCACCCGAAAGGCTCTGAGACGGGTGCACACCTCAGCTGACTGACTGCCGCTTTCCGTGGGTGTCCTGTTCCTGTACCAGGGTCCTTCGTGTGCTTGTGCCACCTCCCCGGGGCAGAGGAAACACTGGGTTTGGGGCACAGCTCCCAGGGTATTCGTATTGCTGAAGTTGGATTAGCTGCAAATCTGCTTTCATTTTGGACAAGAGGGCCCAAAGATGTAACTTCTGCTGATCTCACCTGTGCTAAAAGGATAGGGTTGGAACAGTTTTTGTTTAATTTACCCGTCTCCTTAGCGAGCAAAGACCCATTGTATTGATGGCTTTGTCTTATGTCCAACACCTTTGGAGCTTTGGTCGGGGAAGCACAGGCCTGGGAGGTTTACTTTTCTTAGTTCTGCGTGATGCTAAGGGAAGTATTTTATGCCTTTTTTTTTTTGTTCACTTTTCCAGTTGTCAGTATTATGCACAATTGTGATAAGATGCATATGGAGCTGGTGGAGCAGAAGACCGTACCCATGGGGCTGTGTGGTCTGTTACTATGCTCTGGATCGATATCAATAAAATACAAATGTTAATTCTTTTATAAGTATGCTACAGCATGTCCTCCAGTGTATCAGTGGTAAATTGTGACTGTTTTAAAATGACAATCTGCCACTCTGCTGTATTTCCCCCCCCCCCAGTACACAACTCTGTACTATGAAAACTTATTACTGAAATGGCCTTAGCAAGAATATAATGTTTTGCGTGAATCTGTACATTAATAAAGTGAAAATAATGAATTTAAGTAGTGATAAGTGTTCTTTCCTGGAAAAGACAAAAGGCAGGCTAAAGCTGGAGCCTGACATAAAGCCAGGGGCTGTGATGGTAAAAGCCATCCATCCTGTGATGGTAAAAGCCCAGCCCTTCCTTCAGTCACTCTGGTGACCTGTTAAGGCACACACTAAGGGTCAATACTTGTACAGGAAAGCACTGGCTGATGCGCTGCCAGTCCCTGCCCCACACACTGCTTGTTGCACAGTGTGTCATCTGAAGGAAACTGCAATGTCCTGAAGCGTTAAACTTCCTACTTTTTCAGGAGTGTTTCCTCATGCCTAGCTAAAGAAACCATTCCTGACTCCTGGAAAGATGAGGTGTAGCCCAGGCTGTCACGGTGCTGGGTTGTCACTCTGTGGCACCAGAGCATCTCATGCAGGGCCCGAGGAAGAAGAGTGGGACCCAACAGCTCCAGGCCTGCAGCAGAGCTGAGTTAGGACCTACATGTGAACGAGTCTCAGCGCGTGCACAGCAGAATGTGGAAGGCACAGAAACATTTGATTATAATAACCAAGTCACTGGAAGGGTCAGTCTTAAGACTTCAATATTTTAATAAGAACAGTTCATATGAGTAACTCACTTCCACACATTCATGGAGTACAAAAGCTTCCCTGGCTACAGGTACTAATGCTCAGACTTTAAATATATCTACAAACTCTTTACATTGGTCATGGGGAATACTGAGCTTCAACAGGAACATCGTGCGTGAATAAATATTTCAAATATAACTTCTTGGAAATGTTTTCTTTTAAAAAAATTCCCTTTCTATAGATTAAGTTATGATTCCATGGTAACACATCAGACATCCCTTTAAGGTTCAAAAATAGCTCTGTGCCACAGTTTGGGTATCTTTATTGCTTTGCCAACCACTAAGCCTTAGAACGGGCCCTAACAAGGCTTGATTGTGCTTACCTTTACACTAATGCAATCTTTCACAAAGTTTTTCTCACCGCTTCAACTGAGAAAGTTTCTGTGGAAATACTACATCAATAGTCAGAGAAAACAGAAAAGCAAACCAGAAAAATTCATTAGAAGAGCTCCAGGTTTTTACATAGTGGCACTGTGAATCTGGTCCTGAGTTTGAAGAGTTAACCATATCAGCAAGTTGCTGTCGATGCACAGCTGCTCCCAAAACCACAGGTCAGCCCTGTCTGGTCTTTCTTTGCCAGTGCCAGCTACTTCAAAGGTTCCTTCCCTGCAAAGGGAAAATACCCCAAACCCTCCCAAGTGTTCCAGGGAGATTAATCTGAAGGCAACCAAAGTAACTTTCCAGCTCAGCTTTGCTGTTAGCAGAAGTGCCTGAGCTTCAGGAAATTCAAAAAATGCTTACCCTGGACAGAAATTCAGGTTTCGCTGTGCAACAGCCTCCCCAGCTACTGGATGTGACTGGGGAGAATGAGGGGAAGGGAAGGAGATACAAAGGAAAGCTCTGTCTATTTTGGTAAGAAAAGCCCAAACAGAAGCGTGATTCTCGTAGTGACTGGTGGCCCTGGGATCCAAACCCAGTGGGCACTGGAGTGGGCTGTGTGAAGCTGCAGTTTTGGAGTGTGGGCTGAACAGAAGCCATACTTGGGACCCTTAGTCCCTCTGCTCACTTTGTCACATTTCATTATTTAAAACAAACCAAAAAAAGCACATTGCCAGGGTTACTCCACTAAAATTTAGCAGCAGATGCTAATCAGGAAAAACCTTTGAACTGTAAGTTTATTCATCACTTATGTTCTTAAGGCCTCTCTTAACACCTCACTGAGGACAGTTAAACAGACACCAGCCTAAAACTGCCGTGCAGATTCCAACAGAGTCTTACAAAGTATCCTCAATCTGGGAAATGAAGGCTAAAATCCCTTGAACAGTCCAGTATATCTTTCACTTATTTGCATCTTTTTATGCCATTAATCATATGAACCCAGACTGCCTCCTGTTTGTAACTGAATTTACCTCTGGAGACTCTTGCACTACTGGTGGGATTAGCTGTAGCAACTCCACAGCAAAAGAGTAATTAACTTTTCCCACCAGAGTATTAGTTAATTTAAAAGTAGGTCTTGCAGTTCAGAGCAACAGCAGTGTTTGAGTTACGGTGGAGAAAAGAGCATCGCTGACCTATCTGGACCAGCAGAGAACAGCTTAGAGAAAAGTTAACAGGAAAATGGCAAGAAGCTGTCTTTCTACGCTAGCTTTTCCAGCATAGCTGATGTACTATTTTTCATAGACATTTGTACAAGAGACGTTTTAGTCTCCTAATTGCCAAGTTATACGTAAGCTGAGCAGCTAGAAGATGAAGATGAATACAAGTGTCAAACTGCACCAGGTTTCACTGAAATGTAAAAATAATACCACCACCTGTACAGACACAGCACGTGGCTCCCACTTGCCCATTTTGCAACTACCGAATCAAAACTCCTGGAATGAAACTCCTCATCTTTCCTAAGCTTGCTCCCACTTATACTCTGAAGGAGTGAGCTTGCTCACTGCCTGGGTCTTTGGCAAAAACAGAGATAAACCAACAGTTCCTGAAAAGCAATTTAATAAATAGATTTTTTGTGTGTGTGTGAATTTTCATTAGGGAAAATGCAATAAATTTCACTAAGCTACTAGGCTGAGAAACACAACGTCATTTCTCTTGATTGTACGTGTGTCACCAATCAACTGCAAACCAAACTCGCACCTTCTTTATAACCTCTCTGAACGCAGGTCCCCCCCGGCACTGCAGGCCAGCTGGAGCGAACAGCCTGAGCTACACCCTTTTGGTTGTAGGGAATAAACTTACTAGCACTTCTGCCTCCTCTGCCACCGCACTGCTGTGGTGTCACTCTGCCCTACTACCACCAGGAAATGGAGCTGTGCACATTGGAGGTGGATAACGAATTTTTTTTAGGAAATTCCGGAAATGCAGGGCATGCCTTTAGTATCTAGCCCTGCTTCCTTGTTATAGCTTCTCCTAGTTCCCTCAGCAGGTTATTGGCAAAGTCAAAGGACTATACAAGGGGTGCAGCTTAAACTGGACTTGTAAATACCCAACTATTCCATATTGACCAGAGCATGAAGCTGTGGCTGAATAGAGTCTGTCTGTGTATGTAGCACTGTCAGCTCACTTAAAGTGGTAGCTATAAGGGCTTCCTCGGGTCCTGGAGTCCCATCCGACTTACAGTCTGTTCCCGTGGCAGAACCGGTGTCGTGCAGTGCAGTCACACTCCCTGGGACAGCAGTCAAGTTTTGATAGTGGCCGTTTTCAGAGAAAGACAGCAGCTTCTCTGGTATTTTAGGTGACACATCATATTCTTCATCAGGGAGCTCTGTTTTGTGACCTTCGCCATTCTTAGATGCTCCTTCAACAACGACAAGGAAGGACTTCCAGGGTGTGTTTTTATCATGTATCTGAAAAAAACCCACCCAAAACCAGAAGGCTGAACACATGATGACTGTCTGGGAGGCAAAAGCTTGGATCCAGCTCATATCCAATGCTGGTAGAAAAGGGCTCTCTTTTCATCTCACACAGCTATCCCAAAACAAGGTCAGTATAGATCCACGCACTAATCTGGGTCCCTGCTGAGCGTCCTGATTTCATAAAGCATCTAACTGGTCCAGCAGAGAGCCTGGCCCGGAACGTGAATTCTCCTGCACGGGGAGCACGGTCAGAGGTGACAGAACAAACCTGTGACTGAACAGTCCTCGGCATAACCTACATGGGCTGTGCTCCAATGGACTAAGAATGGCTTCACTGCAGACTCAGGACTGAATGCACACCATCTGAGTCTTGGAATGCCATGTCAGAGAGAGGGCAATGCGCCCAACCCAACAAAAATGGGACAGAGGTCCCCTCCGGGCCTGACAAAAAGCTGCCAGCTCAGCACACAGCCAGGGAGGAAGGCTCTAGAGCTACGGGATGACAGGTTCTTACCGAAGTGTGCCGCCTGAGGGTAGACTTGTCAGTGAAAGTTCTCCCACAGGCGTTGCACATGAAGGGCTTCTCCCCGGTGTGTATTCGGTGGTGACGCTGCAGCGCATTCAGCTGGGTGAACTGCTTTCCACACTGGTCACAGCAATAGGGTCGCTCACCTGCAAGCAGAGCACAGCGTTCAAGGGGTGATGTAGCTGTGTTATGGGCGTTACTCACTGGGGAACCTCAGGTAGCCCCTGTACTTCATGAAACAGTAAGACACACACAAGCATCTTCAGAAAAAAAAAAAAACACCAAGATGTTTTCAGAATTCTCACAGTTGGGTAAATTTTGACACATCTGAAGTAAGCAGATACTTACAGAGTAAGAGCTAGACCCCATAGCCTGCATAAATCTGTGCAACCACGGAAGCCTCCACATTTTTTACATGTATTTTCCATTGGCAACTAAAGTCCTGTCCCAAAACACAAGCTCTCCTATTTACAAGGTATGTTCCGTGAGCATGAATACCAGAGCTGCTCAGAACCACAAGGTTCAAATACAACACAAACTGTCCAAATACACCACAAACTGTGACTTGCTACAGTATTAAGTACTTTTTGAAAGAACCACATGTGCTAAGGTAGAAAAAGGGATACCAAAAAGCTTTGTAACAGATGCAAGTGCTGTCACAGAAAAAGAGATGACATTCCAGAACAGGAAAAATCCCACTAACAGCAGCACTGCCATGCTGATGTTCCCTGCTCCCCCTACAGTAACACTCACCAGATACACAGATGGAGGGAGTAAAGAAAGAGCAAGGCATGGCAACAAAACAAGAATTTCATTAACACGGAGAACACTGGCAAGGACACTTCCCATGGGGTGGCAATGGATAAGCAAACACGGTACTTATTACATGATGAAAGCAACATGAGTATTTGCAACCTGTTCTATTGCTGAGTAATGTGGACTTTGAGAGACCAGACAAAAAAAAACTTAAGAAGAGACACTGAAGAGAAAATTTGAGCAGGAGGAAACACAAATGTGAAAGGTGGGCAAGCAGAGAAGACGACGACCAGCTCTCTGCAGTGCTTTGCTCAGAGATAGAATGGACATAATTCTTTGGTCACCAATAATCTTCTTGCTAGTAATGTCGCAGTATTATTACAATACCTGCATTGCTCTTAGAAGTATTTCAGAGAATTGCTGTAACTCAGTAAGAAGCACAGGGAGTACCAGCAGAAAGGAAGCAGGTGAAAGAACATACTGCATCAAGAATTAAGAGGTGCTTGCAGGGTAGGAATTATAGTAATGGGAAATCTTAGTTGAGAAATTCCTTGTCCAAATCATGCAACTCTGAGGTCTACATCTTTAAATCGTGGCAATTTGTTTCAAACAAAAAGAGCACCTCCTACCTGTGTGAACTTTTATGTGCTGGTAGAGTGAGTTCCTCTGTGCAAACGTTCTGAAGCAAACTTCACATTTGAATGGTTTGGATCCGGTATGGATTCTGTTATGGTGTTTCAAGTACTCCTTAGAGGCAAAGCTCTTCCCGCACGTTTCACACATAAAAGGCCTTTCCCCTACAGGAAGGGTGAAAAGGAGAATTAAACCAACATCGTGTTTAAGAATGCCATTAAACATCACATGCAAAACCTCAATGCTATTAGACACAAATCGAGCATGTGTCAGCCTCACAAAAGGATCTGAATGGGCCGAGGTGCCAGCAGGGATCTCTGTGTAAGACACAGAGGTCTCCTGCAAGAAACCTGCACAAAACCCTCCAAGTGCAAAGGGCTACCACACCTATCCAACAGTACACTAATAGCTCCACACAGTACATGAAAAGCCCAGAGATCTGCAGCTAGCTGTCTTCTCGGCATTTTTGGAGTATTCTGGCTCAACTCTCATGGTAAACACAACGCTGCGTGCCTTTAATGAAAGGCCTCCATCTGTAAGCAGCCAATTTTAGTTTTATGCATCTTGAAAAACATTGTTGGAATTGTATTCTATTTCATTGTAATTTAATATTTTCTGCTATCCACATTTAGTTACAAGTTACCAGCAGAAGGCAGATGCAAAAGCACCAGACACAACTCATGGGTGGTACAAACACTCAATTCAAAGCACCAATTCATTCTATGAAAGATACCAGGGAAAAGGGCAGATCAGGATAAGCCAAGATAGCTGTTTTATATTCCTTGGGCCAACTGTTCCAGACTTACGGAGAAATCATTCTTCTCTTAAGAATTCAACTAGACATTTTATTGATGACAGATCTCAGGATACTGAAGAATATCCAAAGCAGCCTCAGTCCTCACTTCCGACTTTGGATCCCAGCCAGGTGGGAACTCCTTTTCTCTTTCATCAGCTCCTTTTACTCTCTCTGCTGTCTGCCTATCCACCTACAGGGACCTTTCTCAGTAAAATCCTATCCAGGGATGAGAGTATCTGATTTTATATAAAAAACAACAACAAAAAAGCATTTTCTGAAAAGTAAGATCTCCTGATTTCACAGCAGGCCTCCTCCTATACGCAGTAGTATGTTGCAAAAGAAAGCCTTACCTGTGTGACATCGTTTGTGATAGATAAGCATGTGATTCTGAGTGAACCTGGCACCACATTCATCACAGACAAAAGGTTTCTCACCAGTATGGATTCTGAAACGAGAAAGAAACATTAAAGTACTGAGGTATGTCTCTTTCCTTTACAGCACAACGCGAGTCGTCTTCACTTTGCGGCTGCTCTCCGACTGTCTGCCTGCACAAGATTTTAGTGTCTTTTAAAAACACCTTCAGCTGTGCCAAATTCTGCATTATGGGTTCTGCAGTGCTGCTTTTATTTCTCAATCACGCATGTGCTGCGTGATAAAGGCAGATCCAGATCTGCCTTTATCCAGAATCCAGAAATTTCCTTAGGGTAAAACCAAAATTTTCAAGGTAAAAATCAAATGAAGTTTAGAAAACTTGTATCCAGATAGACAGACTGAAAGAAAAATGTAACCATCTTGGGATCTGAGTAAAGCTTTATATTGCTGACACTATCAATAAAACATTCCACACAGACTGTAAGTGACAGGTTCCCTGGCACGATGCTCTTGCAGGGCCACCAAGTAGAGTCACTGGCTACTCTGAAACGAGTGGCACCCAAGAACAGAATAAAAAGATGTCACTTTTATACAGTCAGTTTTCTTCCTGTCACCCCAAAGCCTGCAGGGTGATCTCCTGGGGAAAGCTGTGGGTACACAAAGGCCAGTGTACAGAATTGTTGCCTGTACCAGTATTCTAGCCTAAATTTTCAGCCCATACACACATCTAGGGCTCTTTTGAATAGTGCTACAGGAACACAGCCAACACAGGACAGTTTTTATGGCAATACATCAACAGGAGAAGCACAGCTGTAAAAACTATATACAGCAAAGACAAGAAATTCTCACCACAGACTCTCACAACACACTACAACTGATTTCACCATCTCTGCGTGGGTGCCTTTGGTGCTTCACTCACCTCCAGACAGTGACGCGTCAGCCTGTTTCTAGTCACGTGTCAGTTGTCTCCTACACTTAGCACCCAAATCTGGTGTTCTTCCATTTAATACATGGCCAATGTATTAAATGGAAATTATTCTAATAATTATTCTGATCTTTTTAGAATATTTTTATACTTACTGCATATCATTATTCTATTGACTATAAAGAGGCATCGAATTAGCCCTAATCCTACAAATAATTCAGCATGGGGGGTTGCTTTTCTCATGTGAAATGTCCCATTGACTCTCATTAGGTCCACTCCCATGAGAAAAGGTAACTGTGTGCTTCAGCAGCAGAAGGCCTCGGCCCATGCACATCTACTTTGGCCTAAAGAAAATTACAGCAACTCCCTTAACCCGAAAAGCAGGAAAAAAACCCCAAAAAGCTATGAAAAAAGGAAGTACGGACACTTTCCAGTCAGTCATATTTAACATCCCCACTTCACTTGAAGGCTCAAGGTGTGCTCCAGGGGATTCTGCTTCTCCCCCCAGAATCTAACAAGGCCACTTAAGTCTGTTCATACCTCATGTGTGTTTTAAGTGCAGAAGGCTGAGAAAATTTAGCCTCACACTCTGTGCACCCATAAGGCTTGTCGCCTGTATGCGTCCTTTCATGGAGCCTCAAGGCAGTTTTGGAGCTCAACCCCTTTCCACACTGTTGGCACTGATGACGCTCCCCACCACCCTCATGAACCTGGAGAATGTGCCTCTTGACGTCCTTCTTCCTCTTGAACTTCTTACCGCAGAGCTCACAAGGGAAGTGGCGCTCACTGCTGTGGACGTGGCGCTGATGGCTTTTTAGGTTGCACCGGTTGGCAAAGGTCTGACTGCAGGTTTCACACCGATACACGATTTCGGCTGCAATGCCGTGGCTGTGCTTTATGTGCTTGAGAAAACTTTTCTCATACAGGAATTCCTTCTCGCACGTGCTGCACTTGAAGTTACTGCCTCGTTTCTTTTTATCCTCTTCAGATTTTTTCAGGTTTTCTTCTGATTCGAAGTTGCCATCGCATTCTTGGCTTTCAGGTTTGATGTTGTTCTCCGCTTGCTCCTCCTCCCTCTCCGTATCACCCGTATCCTGGTCTTGAGGATATTTGTTTTCTTCAACAGTAACCTCTGCGTTCTTCTGCTGCTCTCTCAGCCGCCTCGTGTATTTCTTCTTTGGGATTTCCACAAACACTTTCCTCCCAGCCAGTCTCCCACTTGCCCTTCTGATTTTGGCATAAGGAGGCTTTATCATTTCCTTCTTTTTGTCCATTCTCTCTTTTGGTTTGGTAGCTGGCATTTCAGGAGACGCCCCATTGCTGGGCCTATCTGCTGGGGAATCTGGAGGATCCAGAGGAGAGTCTGCCTGGTCAGCTTCTGCCACAGCAGCCGCTTTGGACTCAAGCAAAATGCTTGGCTGGGGAGCGCTCTCATCCTCAGAGTTCTGCGATTCAGAGAAGTTTTGCAACTCCAACAGCACTGACTCAAGCATCTGCTTCTTTAACTGAAAGCAGGTTTCTGAGAGGTCCAAGCACTTCAGCTTTTCGGCTATTTCTAGCATACGCTGCACTCTGTCTTCTTCCACTTCTACCTTAGCAGTGTAGACAAACTCAAGAAATGAAGCAAAATCAGCAACCTGGACCTCATTTAAGAACACGTTGGTCCTTGGGCCATCCATGCCCTTCTCATTAAGGAACACCTCCTTGAAAAATTTACTTGTTGCTGCTAATACAGCCTTGTGAGCAACAAACTCTGCCCTGACACCTTGATACTCCACGCTGACAGTCACGTCGCAGAGGTGGCCCAGGAGACGCAGCTGATGCATTTCATTCAGAAGGTTGATAGGAGAGGACTTGGATTCCAGCAAAACTGCATTACTTTCCATCTTTCTTCTCTCTGCAAAAAGCTGTTAACAACATCGCAAGTTAGCTATTTGCACAGAAGCTAACAAAACTGAAAGATCTCAGGACCAAAAGTCATGTCCAGACTTCCAAGAGCGCTTCACTTCACATTTAAGCATTAAGGTGCTTGAGCTTAAGGGACCAGACTTTCAAAGGAACAACGTGAAAAGTCTGTCTAGAAGCGCAGATTTCAAAAAGTGTTGCCTTAAGTGGTCATATCTAAAACCATGCCACCAGTCACACCCAGAGATTTCTCTTAAATTAATTTGAGTTTAAGCCTCAACCGTAATCTTACCTGAAACACTAGACATTATCAGAAACTGTAATAGGGACAAAGCAAACAGAGGAAAATCAAAAGAAATGTACTCATTCAGGCATGTGGAATTAAGAAGTTATTCTCCCTCCTAATGAGACAATACAAGAAAGGTAAGATCAAGTAAAAGTTAAATGCAATCCTAAATAAACACTTCCTTCAGCAGGCTTTTGAGATTATACTCTTAAACAAAACTCAGATAAAATTCCAAATGCTTAATCGACCAAAGTATGGGAGACTGCATAATCATATTCTCAAACTGTAAATCTAAGATATCATAAAACTTATTTCTTTTTTTTAAGACATTCATCACTCAAAATGGATTTATAGCCTCTAAATCTTGAATGCCCCATTTGCAGCCTTAGGAGGGTTTCACCATTTCCACTACCATTTAGGTTATGTCCCCTTTCCAAGCAACGCTTTAAGCTGCTCCAAAGTTCTCAAAAGAACCGAGGTGGTTTTTTTTTAAAAAAATGTTTGGTCCCAGAAGAAACAGTATTTCTGTAAACTGTAAAGGTGTTCTGAGCAATACCCCCCCTGCAATCTATGGAGTGTTACTGTGTTCAAAACAACTACGTACACATGCATTTTGAATCTGAAGTGTTTCTTTCCACTTCCTAAAAGCTCACTAAGGTTTGTTTTTCTCTGTACATGCTCAGGTGCAGTAGACTTGCAGCCTTTTATACACAGGAAATTAAAAATCTTGCTCAGAAAGATAAATTGAAAAAATAGCATACAAACGGAACAAAATTTATATTAATGTAACAGTAAGGAAGCCATATTAAGCATGAGAGACACAAGAATAATATTCACAGCATCAAAACGAGACACTCTTTCTCCTCATATAGAGATATAAACTCAAATTTTAGTCCATACCTCTTTCAACAAACCAAAAGTTAGACTCGCATCCCAATAAAATTTTCTGTTAAAACAGTTTTGATAAAGTATTTTCAAGAAACTGTAAAATGGAGAACTACAAAATACAGATTCATGGAGACTATCAGTAGGCATGTAAAATGAATGTTTCACATTGATACTACACAAGGCAAAAAGCCACAGGAAGCCCCTGCCTGAAGGACTCTACAAATAAGGCAGAGAAGAGGGAAGCAGAATCATTTCCCCAACCTCAGGCAACAGGCAAGTGGGACAACAGGGAACACAATCCACTGCGGGCACCCTAACTTCTACCTTAGATTCTACAGAAAAAGATTATCCTCAGAACCAAACGTTTCCTCAGAACGTAAACCTTTCCTAACCCTTGCATCTTCAGCTCAGTGAAGTTTCAATATTAACATTTAAATAGCTCCATTAACATCATTCTAATAAATACCTAAAAAACACTGTTACCAAGTTATGCTTACGCCACCTAAAACAAAAGACCCAGCAAGGGGACAAAGAATCACCTGTGCCAGCTCAGAGCCCAACACGCATCTCAAAACACTGTCCACTTTTACAAGCAAAACCCAACGCTACACTTTAGTTTTGACAGCAATTTTATATGAATGAGAATGACATGATTTGACTCTTGACTGAAAGGCCGACTCTTATACATAAGCATAAAAGATGATGTTTAAACTTAGCTTCTCTTTCTCCATTGTCACCGTGACTTTTTCCTCATGACACACTGGCATGCCAAGTATTTGACAATGAATTAAGCAGAGACTCATTGAATGTTATATCTGAAGTAATCAATGATATAAAAATTCAACCTTTTTCTCCCAATATGATTATTTTTAACTACTTATGTTATTTCATAACTATCCGTCCATCTGAGAAGACAGCAAAAGCCGTGGTCACATGTAGACAACAGCAATCCCCAGGAGGACACAAGAACCCAAACCACAGACTTCCCCCACTGGGGTGAACAAGCCCATAACCCAACTGAGCTGTTCGTTCCAGGAGCTGATCACAGACTGTCTTTTAACAGACACACCGTCCCAATTCCTTTTTTTTTCCTTAAGGCTGCAAAACAGAAACCTCCTGTTCTTCCCACCACAGTATTTGCAGAATCTAAAGCCACTGGGCAAACACATTGCTCGCTCTCATCACTAGCCTTCCGTTGGTTTGGAATTAACTGTTCAGAGGAGGAGCAGTAATCCAATATGTAAGATACGTTATCCTGTAAAGGCTTTACGTTGCCACTCCTGTGGCAAGTACACTGAGCTATTGAGCACTGGCTCGGCACAACATCTTCAACACAGGTATGGTATATTTATCTTAAAATAGACAAGGCCTTAAAATCTGCAAACTGAGCCTGCCTGCTAGGACAAGCCTGTAGAACCGAGATTCAAACAAAAGCAACTCTTGCATACAGTCAGCCATCAGACACCACAAACGTATCCCCTTCCAGAGGCAGAACTAGGCAAAAAAAAAAAAAAAAAAAAAAAAAAAGATAAAATGAGCCAGCTAGTTTCACTGTGAACCCATGAGTTTGCCTCTTCTTCTGCCCCAATAATTCCACACGGCCTAGTAAGAGACGTTACTGCTCGGCACCGATCGGCTTCGTTTCAGATTGAAGCTACGGTAACGGCACCACAGCAGGCCCAGTCGGCAGGGCAGAAGCAGAAACTAAACCCGCAAAGCAAAGGTTCTCTGCAGAGAACACCCAGCCCGAGTTTGAAACGACAGGCGACAGCACCCCAGGAGGAGCCGGTCGCGGGACGGGGCACCCAGAGACGCGCACTAACACAGGACCAGGCCAGGACCAAGGCCGGTCACCCTCCTCTGCCTCAGCAGGCTTCTTCCTCGGCCTCCGCTACTCGCCACAGCGGCCCGGGGGACGGGCAGAGCCCAAACGCACACCTTCCCCCCCCCCCCGGGCGGCCTCGGCCAGTAGGGCGGTCCCCGTCTAAGGGAAAGGCCCCCCCCGCCGCCGCACTCACCGCGCAGCCCCGCCGGCGGAGGGGAGCGGGCCGGGCCCGCCGCGCCGCTCCTCACCCCACGGCCTCCGGGCGGCGGCCGGAAGCGCTGAGGCGGCCGGCGCGGGCACGGCCGTTGCTAAGCAACGCGGCCTCCCCCCCCCCCCCCCTTTTCTTACTAAATTCACAACTTTTCCGCGGTCAGACCGATGCAAATACACCGCTTATGTGATGAGCGCATCTTTATTACAGTATTTTTAAAAAAAAAAAAAAAAAAAAAGAAAAAAAAAAGAAAAAGCAGCAGTTAATTGGTTAATTGACCGCCCGCAGCAGGCCGGTATCACCTCACATGGCGTCCAACGCCAAGAGACA